>CM044547.2:21145487-21680487 GCA_024416835.2 Perccottus glenii | reverse complement strand
AGACATTCATCATGGCAGAGCCAGTGAAAAGAAGCAAAAGAAGAGAATAGCAATTGCTCATGGTCAAACGGGGAAAGAAAGAAGGGCAGGAATAAGCTCAAAGCCAGCAAGTTTTTACAACAGTGTTTTTTACATTAAACCGAAACTGTAGGGAGAGTTCTATCGGTAAAAACACAAATGAAACGGCAAAGAAACAAACAAACAAACAAACAAACAAACAAGGCTTAAGGAGCGTCTGTGACTGAGGCTGAGCTTTACTCTCTCCACAATGGACAAAAAGTAACGTGAATGTCTAGTCACCGGTAGCCTGGTTCTACCAGACTCTCGTACATTTCATTTGTACAGAGAGTCTGGCCTCGCTCCATTGACAAGCGTTTACTTCCTTGTATGCGGGAACTCTTTTGAAGTTTAAAACTATTGGATCTGCCCAGAGTCACTCAGGATCTGCCATAGCCAATCGCTAACGTCGATCCAACGCAAACTGACTCACTACTAGGGATGCACCGATACCGATACTGGTATCGGCCTCGATACCACATTTTCGAAAGTACTCGTACTCATTAAAAGTCCCCCGATACCGGGGCCGATACCACGGTCGGAGAAATGTCTATGTTTGAGCGGCGTGTAAGGGGTTAATCACAGGCGTCGAGTGCCCGCCCCCAGGCCCCGGCTGCAGGCTGCAGCTCAGAGCGGGGAGAACGAAGGAAAGACGAGACATGTCAGCCGTGTGGAACTATTTCAAAGTGAAGGAAGACAAAACAAAACAAAGGCGGACTGCAAATTGTGCTCAGCTAAATTGTCCAGAGGAGGCTCAAAAGGTAGCGCATTTAGTAATTTAATCAAGCACCTAAAATCCCAACACGACAACGAGTATAAAGAGTTTACCCACGCTTCTAAACCAACACAACCCACACTGCAGCGAAACTCTTGCAAGACGAGAAAATGTCCAGAGACAATCCACGTGCTGTGAAAATAACACAGGCAATCATCGAGTACATTGCATTGAGTGACCAGCAACTTTCGGAGGTAGGAAATGTGAGATTCATGCGTCTCCTCCATGTTATGATGTCCCAAGCCGCCGCTACATGACTGACACGGAGCTGCCTCAACTACACGACTCCGTGAAAAAACACATCACAAAAAACACATCCACAGCCGTGGGGCGGCAGTAGCTCAGTGGGTAGAGCAGTCGTCCTTCAACCGGAAGGTAGGCGGTTCAATTCCCGCTCTCCCCACAGTTCATACTGTCGTTGTGTCCTTGGGCAAGACACTTAACCCACCTTGCCTCCAGTGGCTGTAACACTGGTAATTACATTAGAACGATGTAAGTCGCTTTGGATAAAAGCGTCAGCTAAATGAATAAATGTAAATGTAAATGTAAATGCCTACTGCAAGCCTCCTCTTCGTTTAGTTTCACCACGGATATTTGGACAAGCAGTGTTTGCCCCGTGCCTTGTTTTTTTGTTAAATTATATGACTAAAGCTGTTACCTGTAAATTTAAATCATGTTTTTTATTAAGTACTCGGTATCGGTATCGGCGAGTACTGAAATGCAAGTACTCGTACTCGTACTCGTTTTCCAAAAAAGTGGTATCGGTGCATCCCTACTCACTACATCAACGTCATCGTTCCAGCCACTCCCTCTGTTCGCTGATTGGTCCTACAAAAAATTGATTTCTGGAAACCTAAGAATATACAGCAATCCCAGACGTAGTACTGAAGCGAAATGAAATTGAGCGGAAGTACGTAGGAGGGCGGAGCCAGGCTAAGTCACCAGTGGATAACAGAGAGAATGTGAGCAGTAATCTGTGTTAGCAAAAAGGCTCAACTTTAGGAGGCTGCTGGCGTTCCGAGTCCGAACCATCTCTGAGCATATGTTTTTATTTCATAACACAGTCAGTGTTCACCTGTTTGAGGCCCATCCTTGTCAGAGAGATGTAATAATGATCTGGATGTTGTTCTGGATCATGTGCTGCCTTCTGTGTGTCGCTGCTGCAGCCACTGGCCCTCATTTATCAAAGTTGATGAATTGGTTGACCATTTCCACGGAATCTTTAGCATTTATCAATCTGAACGTGGGCGTACATTACGCTTAAATCTCACGCCAGGTCAGGAGCTGGTGTAAATATACACAAGTTTAAAGTTGGCTCCAGCTGAGCAGCAAAACCATTATTTTGAACTAACAATATTACATATTACAGTCTTCTGTAACAACATTTTAGTATTTTATATACTTTTAGAGCCATGTGCAGCGCAAGCTTTCAATTGATTTTGTGTGTATTATCAATGCAGTCTATAAGACAGCAATCTGTTTATTTTGTCTTTTATCATAGGCTTTTACAATACTCTCAGGACAAAGTGAGGCTCATTAATGCTATTTAATGTCACCCAAATAAACTGTCAGTTGTAATTGATTTAAGTAAAACACACCGGAGAAAGATAAGTTTTTAACTTTTAATATGACGCGCAGCGGCCACTTACCGAGAGCCGTGCTACACACCCCTTTGTCCCGGTGCCATGTTACAGGTGTGTTGGTCAGAGCGCTGTGAAAACTGTTCTGATCCAAAGTTTGCTCAAACAGCATTAAAAGCATTAAAAGTAGAGCACGGTCCATATCTGACACATCAAAGCCTCGGACCTGGCTCTGTGAGGAGCTGGACCCGTCTCCCGCTGTGCAATTTAATCTTTCATCTTGGAGTACTTATTTGTCATTTCCGGCTCAAGGAAGAGTCTCTTTTTTCCGTGTTTTGTGCCTTCATCCCGTAAACTCTGTGGGCGAGTCAAGCTGACCAGTGAATATTTAGGGGTGTTTCAGTCAAATCACATCCGCAGGATTTATCAACAGGCGGTTTTGCATGGTACGCACAGTTTTATAAATCTCATGTGTGCTCAGTCATACGGCCGCTTTTACGCAACTTTGATACATGAGAGTCACTGAGAGTATAGACTATGGGTGTCCAACATAAGGTCCGCTGGCCAAATCCGGTTCTTTGTGAAGTACTTTTGGGCCTCACATTAATTTTTAATGCATAAAAAGGTAACGGTTAAACAAATAAAAGTTGTTTTGAGAATGTTTTACTGTTTTAGAGAAGCCCATATTATTGCGTTTGATCTAAATTGGTTTTAGGTCTCATCTAAAGTTAATAAGAACTAATTATTGAACACAAAATAATTAACCAGGTCTAAATCCATCAGAGGCAGATTTATTAGAGATTTTAAGTAAACTTTGTTAATATCCACTTATTCAAAGTACCTATCTATACCAATCTTCATATTGCTTTTTTAAATACGCAGTGCGGCTTATTGGATTAAGGCTTGATGCATTGGCTACTTCATCATATACACACAAAAACTACAGTATGCTGAAGTTCATTTGATACTTTAATGGGCCTTTGGTCTTTAGTGGTAGAGAGACAAAAGACAGATGGGAAACAAAGGGAGAGAGAGAGATGGTGGTTGACACAAGGCAAACAGCCCCAATTGGAGATTGTCCTGATTGTCCTTTTTGTCCTGAGTCACTCCAATAATGTGGTACACTAACATGTGAGCCACCATGACACAGTGACAACCCCACAGTTGTATACTCCAACCTTAAATTACTAATGATCATCCTATATATTAAGCAGCAAATGTAAGTAAATCTAAATAAAAACTTACCTGCCTGTGTGTTCCTCTGAAAGACAGACTTTGTTGGATATCACTAAATCTATGTAATTACCGTGTATGTGTTTGTGATCTTGCCATTCATTATAGTCCCATTCATATTATTGCAGCCACACTCAAGCATTTATCATATTGCTGTCTATTCAGCCCCTCACACCACATCTCTTTGTGTCTTGTTTTTTTGTCTGTCTTTCCCTCTCTTCTCTTCCTGTTGTTCTATTCTGTTCAGGCTATTGGCATGACTGAGGCGCGGCATTGCCAAAGCTTCTAAACTCAGCGGGAAATCTGTTTCAGGCTCTACCTCTTTAGGTCTCAGGGGGATCGCTGAGGCATTCTCTTATTTGTCCTTTTTTATCTGCAAACGCGTATATGAGTTTCTGTGTGTGTGTGTGTGTGTGTGTGTGTGTGAATGTGAGTGTGTAGGCCCAAAGAACCCCTCCTCCTTGTCTTGAATCACCATTTCTCTCATCCCTGACAAGAATCCTTTTAAGACGGGGAAGAAAAGGTGTGCAAAGCATCTAAGAAGTGGGAGGGAAGTACAGTAACGGGAGAAAGACGGAGGAGGAGGCGGGTGACAAGTGTCAAGTGTCACATTTACACATGTAAGAGAGGGGTGGAGAGGGTTGAAGAGGAGTGGGGGGGAAGGGAAGGGAGGTCACAAGGGGAGTCTAGCACTGGATGTGGTGACAGAACAGTGCTACCAAAAAATCAATAGGTCTGTCTGCTGTTTGTGTGTGTGTGTGTGTGTGTGTGGCCGAGAGTTCAAGCTTTGATCACGTCAGTGCAATGGAAATCCTGGGACACATATTAAGTGGATACCTGTCACTTTCATGTGCCCCTTTTCTTTTTTAATTTTTAAATATTGAGTAAGCTTTTATGAACGTGTACAAGGACACACCTCGTAATGTTCTGTCTTTATAAACTCCCTATAAAACACATAGGACATATACTTTCCTTAAGGGCCCATTTACAGCACCAAAGCGCAAACATAGGCCTGTGGCTTATTGAAAATATAGTGCTGACAAACCTCAGTATGTCCAAAATAATAGTAGTTGAAGAGGCTATATTTAATCTTGTGAACATCTTCTAAAATCATCTTCAGTCTTGACATTAACAAGTTTTACAGAGACGGATTAAAGGTAGCCTCTTTAATGGACTGTTTTACTCTGGCTGTTTTCTGCTATAGCCAAAATCCTAAGGCTTTATACATGTGTTTTGTGACAACAAAGCGAACAATTAAAAATTAAAAATAAACTCAAAAGGATCAATCAAATGGATTCAAAAGAACATTTTCGATGCCACCCTTGTGTAAACAAGCGGCCAAATTGTAACAGAATATTAGCTTTTTGGCTGGAATGCATTGTTGTGTAAACAGTGTCATGAGTCCTGATCGCTAATGTGACTGGAAAACTGTAAGAATACTGAAACACAAATGGGTGTCCTTTTAGTCACTTTCTTTCAAAGATATCTTCCCTCCTCTTTCTTCTCTCTTGTCATCTTCTTTACCATCCATTTCTAGGCCTGTATTTCACTGTGACTCCCCCTCTTTACTTTTTGCTAGTCACACACACACAAGCCTATGCTGACACTTAAACTAAGTGCACTCACACACACCCCATTTCCTCACTCCCTCCTCTTACCACCCACACTGAAACCAGGACAGGATCCCCCACAAACGCGGTACTTTCAGCACTTTGGTCTTTACCATACTCAGCAAGATCAGATGTCAACTCCACTGAAACAACGCACAGAGGCTGTGTTTTTCTTTTCACCACGCTCTGCTTCCTCCTCCCACTTATAGAATATATGCATTTTTAAAACCACCACACACATACGCAGCAAAAGACAGGAAGGCTCCACTGTGATTTAACCCGCGCACACATGAGAGAGAGTTAAGAAAGCCCAGCGTTTAGAGGAGAGAAAAAAAATTGTTGCTCAGCAGAGATAGATAAAAAACATAACAGCAGGCATTCAATAAGAAAGTAAGATGAAGGAGCAAAGAAACAAGAGTAAAAAGTGAAATAAAATTGGTGAAGGGAAAAAGAAAAAGCCAGTTGTGATTAAAGATATAGTCAGTTGTTTTTGTAAGTAGAACTGAACAGAAATGGCTCTGTATTTGGCTCACATGTATAAGTAAAACATGAATAAATACAGTAATTATTTTGCAAAGACAAAACCAACACAAGACAACACACCCAATGGACTCAATGTTCACATAAGCATGGACACACATAAACTTGCAATTACATGCATATTCTTTATGCAGGCAGCATGCAATGTCATGGACACGCCTGCACACACACACACACACACACACACACGCGCACGCTTACTTACACGAGACATGCTCATGTCTCACAACCTAGTGGGTACTTTATCATAGAAAGCAAAAAATGTAGATGTCAAAATAATTGGTGGAGACTTGGCAGATTAATATTTGACAAAAAATATATAAAATATCGGTTTATTTAATTAACAAGACTTTATATAGAATACTTTAAATACAATTTTCTTTTGAGCGCCGTTATATAAAAATTCACATTATGTCATCACAACTGCGTAATTGTCATAGCTGTTCCTATTGTAAACAAATGTAGCAGCCTGCAGTAACATGCTACAGCCAGCATGGACTGTTCTATATTCATGTACATAACAATTTACACCACAAACTAGAGCTCATTTTTAAATAAAGCAGAACAGTCTGTTTAAAATGTGTGCTTGTTCATATTATTGCCATTCTTCACAGACATTACAGTTAATCCAAGCACAGGCTGTAGGCCACGCTGAAGAGGTAGGAGCTTAAGTGTCTTGCTCAGGGGCACAATGGCTGTGGCAGACCTGGGAATACACAGTGCTTTTCACTCATTAGATTTCCAGCACTAGGGTGAACACCACACAGCCCCCACCTTTAGGCAGCCGTTGCCCCTGACATACTGTATATTTAAGTGTAACACACACTCACACACACATCAGTGGAGCCACACTCCATGAGCCGGAGCCAGCCAGATTTGGCTCTGTGCTCGTGTCTGCCATACGGTTGATTCGTCCCCGCTGTGCACACCCTGCAGGCCAAACACACTGCACCCTGTGTGTGTGGTCTGGGTGTTTACTGCATTATGGGGACATACATCTGTTTACAGTCCCTTCTGGGGTAATGGCTCCCATATGGGATAAAATGCACATATAATCTTTAGCTTGAGGTTGACAGTTGTTTTTAGAATTTTGTCAAAGGGGTAAGGTTAAAGTTAGGTCAGTAGATGCAAACAAGAAACAACAGTACTTTGTCACTGATAAACCAATGTTTTATCTTAACTGGTCTCTCTTGTTAGTTTTTCATGGTAACAGGGGATTCTCACTTTACAGGTAAAAGTGGAACAAATGTACCAAGTCAGTTGTACATAGTTTGACCCTTTTATATGGTGTTGTATTTATAGTTCTTTCTGAGTCATTGTACCTGGATGTGTGCAATACCAATTAAAAAAGGACATAGATTCCCTTCTACTCCTGTGAAATGTATGCTTTTCATCTTTTACTATTCTGTCTTTGTAAAGCCCCATTGTGTTTTATATACTGTACTAGAGTTTTAAGCGATGTAAGTAAAATACTGCAAATAGTGGTGAGAGAAGAGAAGGGAGCGAGACAGCAGCCTGGGTGAACCTGCAGAGACAAGCTCTGTCAGGCTGTTTTGGTGAAAGAGAAGCAGAGAGAAAGCGTGGATGTTTTGACAGCTCGGAGCCATCACAGCAGCACAGACAGCCTGTGTGTGTGTGCGTCTCCATGGCTGCAGGTGTGTGTGTCTGTGGGTGTACTGTACATGTGGATGTGCGTGTGGATGTACGTGCACAACAGGCTGAAGGCAGATACAGACAGTGATGCTTCTTGTGATTCAGAGACAAAGAGAAAAAGTGCAGCAAAAGCCTGGATGAAGGACAAATGAAGAAGATGTAAGGCTGTATCTGTGTGTGGTGTGGCATAAATGGGACTATACATATTGATAGATGTCAGCGCGCCTGCCACCACTTCCCATCATGCATCATTCTGGTCATGACACACAAGTCAAGCCCCCTCATTAGAGGAGTGCTGATGAGCAGGAAATGTGTCCAGGCACTGACATGAGTTCCAGTTTTCACACAGTTTTATATACATTTCTATTCTCCCACTATTGCGAAGATCATTATGATTGTAAAAAGTTGTTTATGAGACTCACCATCAAGCTGTGCAAACCAGTGTTGCAGCTTAAACACATCAAGAACAGCGAGCAACAAAGTGTCCTGTAGAGCTGACAGTTGATGTGTTGTGGAGATTTTAGTTTTGGTTTTCTTTGGTTGACTACAACCCTAGAGTCCAACTCAGAGTCACTTAAATGGTTTTCTTGCCTTAAAACGTGAATGTGTCTTGCATTAATATATTAATCTTTCTATTCAGATACAGCATTTACACCATTGATTGTTTTACTCACAAGAAAGCCATTTGCAACATCAAGCACCAACTGAACAAAAATATAAAGCTGCATAAAGGTGTAATACCACTGAAAGCCACTGGGGGTTGGCTCCAAAATATCTGACACTCCCTGATTACTACTGAAACCCTGTTGGCAACCTTTGTAGTTGGTGGTAAGACTGCAGAACTCTAACCTTCTGTGATTGGTGCAGGTGTTAGTAGAAGTTAAACAACCCTGTACTAGTTACAGGGTTGTTAAACCCCTATTATTCTGTTTTATATTGGGTTCTGCTGCTTCTAATTTGCTAAAGTTACTTGCTGTATTCGCACGAATACATTTGCACAGAACAGACTTGCTGGGGTTGTGCAGTACTAAAGGTACAAAGTAGCACTTTTAAAGAAGAAAATCGTGCCTTCTATGGTACTGAATGAATGTTTGTATGAATATACTGTATGTTGTAATGCTGCTCTCTGTGGCACCCTTGGGCACCCTCATCTTATTTTATCTTATCTTATCTTAAACAACCCCAAAGTAATCATTGGTACTGATATGTGAAGTAAACATAAGATTTTCTTTTTGTGACAACTGTCAATTAGATTAATAATTCATATATTCTCTGTTAAGCTGTGGTAACAGTGACCTGTATACTTCTATTCTTGTCTTTTCTTTCTTAATTGTTGTTTATTGCTTCTCACATTACATTACACCCACTAGCTACAATGACAGTACATCACTTCTTTTTTATACTCTTTTTTTTCCCTTATATATGCAGTACCAAGTGATTAGACTTCATTTAGATATACATAAAGGTTATACAGAATTAAATTGTATAGCTTTGGCTCAGTGTAGTAAAAAATATACTGCAGCAGATTAAAATAAAAATATCAAAGGTACTTTCACAATGATTGCATATAAACCATTCACATAGTGGGTCTTTTCTGTCTATTTTTTAGAAATGTAGTTTTGAGGAGTGAGATTTGCCAAAATGACATCCAGCAGGGACGGCCCAGAAGTATAGCAAAGAAAATAATTTGGGATAAGGTTCAGTTTTTACATTTGCTTGTTAACGTGATTTATTTACCAATAAGCTTTAACTCGCTAAAGCTGTGGTTACTTTGCAATTTTCAATGCCACCCACCTCTACTTCTAGCCCCAAAAAGCTGAAGTTCAAAATTTCAGTTCAGCTATAGTTGCTCTTTATTGTAACTACATCATCTCTACAATCTGAGAAGCACTCTAATTAACATAAATAATAATGAGAACAATGACAAAGGAAATTAAAATTAGATCAATGCTTCACTTATCTTCTAAACCTGTCAACATAAACCAGTGTTGAGGAAGAAGTAGGCGTAAATTCTGAACATATTGAGAAAAGCAGGCTCCAAGGTATACCATGTTTGTTCAAGGCAGTGCACTTCTTCTGACAATCTGTCTCATACATTCTCATTGTTTCTCTTGCCTGTTTGCCCGACAGCCAGTGCACATGAGCGAACAGGCCAAGCAACTGTTTGACGAGTATGTGTGAGCGCGAGAAGAGATGGTTGTCATCTTAAGAGGACAAATGATAGAAGGATTGTGTGTGCATCCGTGTATGCTGGCATGTGTGTTAACAATGTACCCTCATGTCCCCTGTGTCAAAGCCGGGCTAAATCAAGTAAAGCATGTTGTGTGTATGTGTGTGTGTGCCAGGCCGGATCAATATGAAGTAATCAATAGGAAAAGACAGCTAGAAGGACCTTGGGGACGGCAGATACACACCTGGTGTTCACAGACTCACACTGAGCTCTTCTTCTGTGGCCCCTGTTTTGTATTCTGTTCTTATGTTCCCTCTATTTTCACTCACATCACTCCTTACGTCTTTCCCTCTTTCTACTTTTTTTGCATAAACACACTAATTATCTTCTTTTCTTATTCTTCTATTCTGTCAAAGCTAAAAATCACAGGTCAATTTTCTTCTTTCTCATTCCAGTCTAAGTCTTAATTTATACAGCTATATTTGTAAAGAATAAGGCTATGTCCGCACGTAGCACCAGGCTACTAGGTGAGGATAAACAAAACACCAGTGCCGGAGAACTACTGTACATCCGGATTAATTAAAGTGAATAGTTTGCATAGACAGACAAAAAAGTTAATGTTGTAGATTCAAAATTTGTTCTGTGCAGCAGCTTACTGTTACCGTTACCATGGATATGAGCGTGGCAAAGCTATTTAGAAAAGCTGCATTTACCTGTCAACACAAGAATGCAATAAATGATGTTGCTGAAAGTCTTCACACAGCCAGGAGTTTTTAAAAGCGTGTGTTATCTATGACCTTTAACACCAGTTGCGTGTGTACACAAGGCCAAAACACACTTTCATTTTCAGTGTGTCGATAGCACTTAAAGATGCCCACATAAACCTTTTGTACAGTATTTGAGAGCCTCTGTTGACATTGTATGAGTACCCTTGATTCCGGTAATGCTGTGGAATACATTTGTAAAACAATATACTGTATATGTGTAGACTTAACTTGGCCTAATTGTCAATCTCTTTTCAGTTTCTAATTCTCCTCTTTGTCAAGCATTATTTTGTGTGTTTAAAACTGGAAAGTGAAAAAGAAAACCACCCTGACTTTGAGGCCGCAGCCCTCAGTTCAGTATTAGAGACACGCTGTGTTCAAGTAGCAAACAAACACAGCGCCGCAGGTTTTTTTCAAGTCAGATCACATCTGTGGGAGCAGCAGTGGAAAGATGAGGTCTGCGCTGCTCCATGGTCAGGCAGGTCCGGCTGCAGGCACACATCTGAGTCCAGCCTGTGGCACATATGCTGCATTTAATGTAGGCTCCTTCTATAAAATGCTCCTTCAAAATGAAAGCATGTGTTTCTTTCTAAAACAATCCCCCGAATTCAGCACCAGTCTGCGATTGATGTGATTCCATTCATGTCGGTGCCTCGTGGATTTGCCTTAAAACCTGGTGCCAGACACTTCAGTCAGATCTGCACACTTATAAGCCAAACACCAGTGTAAATCTAGCTTTGGCTAAATCCTGACTTGGCAGACTGGTTATCAGTGAATACACCGCAGTCGTGTTGGACTCTGTGGAACTGAGGCTCTTTCAATTCAATTCACTCAACATGCAAATTGAAACTGTAATTCATTTACTGGGTGATAAGAGCGCTCCTCCGTCTCAATAATGCCTTATAGATTGAATATTAAATAACTTTGTGATGGCAGTTTTCTTATGGTTCAGATGTCCACTTCCTGGATTGAGTGGTTTGAACGGGAAGTGACCTGTCTTTTGCACTAATTCAACAATGGTTAGGATCACATATTGTATAGTTTTTATAAATGGACATAAAACGTTATGTCGGATGATGTCATCCTGGTGATCTCAGTGAGAGCTGGTCATGTTTCAAATATGTACGGGAACCCACAATGATTAGTGTGTTAGCATGGCCAGATGTTATTAGCAACATATAAACTCAGAGATTATTTTAATAACAGTTTTAGACTTTATGATTCTTGCTTTTACAACTAAAACAATTTTGGTTACATATTGGACTCCCATTATTTTAAGGCACATTGTGTATAAAGTCTTTACATTTATATTACAAAACCCTGAAAACATTCTGGTTAACACTGCTTTATAGAACCCAGTGGAAGACCCATTGCATGCTGTTCCAGTTTCTACTGCTGCCTAGAGAGGACAAACTGAGTACTACCAGAGGAGAAGCACTCTCGTGTTTATTTTTGAGAATACATTTTTGCACAAATTCAGGACATTTATGAAGTAAAAAGAGTCCGTTAAAAATGTTAAAAGAAAATTGACATTGACCAGTTTACTAAAAGGTTTATTTCACCGTGGCTTTGCGCTGATGGCCATTCTGTCCAGAGGGTACTGTAGATGCAAAACTCTTGTGACTTTACAATCTTAATGCTTTTTCTGGTAATTTGGGTATTTTTGACAGCTAAGAAGTCCTTGTCATTATAAATGCCAATAATTTCTTTCTCATGGGTTTCTTTTTACATTGTAATCACTAAAAAATGCATTTTGGCACACATTCTTTGTGACAAAAATGGCCACTGTTGGAATTGATGACTCATAATGGGTCTAAAGACAAACAGTCTTTCAGACTTTTCAAGTTGTTATACTGTGTCAACTCTGACTCAATTGCCCTTAAAAAGACCTGGCTTATCATCTTGGCTGTAGTTCTAATGATACCATATACTATATAAATACTGTATGTCAACTCTAATGTAGTATATACCAGTAGCTGATTGTAAGCCTTGGTTACAAATGTCTCATTGGACGTCACTGGAGTACAGTTAAAGTGAGACATTTTGACAGGATGCAACCACAAGGCAACAGCAACACAGTTTTGTTTACAGTGCATGATGATTAATGTGGTATTGACTCTGTTTCCTCTTGTAAAACTTTTTCCGGTACATCTCTCTTATAAATGCTGCCTGGCTGTCATCGCCTGACCTATGTATGAAAACATTATGAAGCAGAATGGCAAGTTTAGCCATGAATCAAACTTTTATTGTGTGTCTGCCTTCCAAACTGCTTTAGCACAAACCTCCCAAAAAGTCTTGAAAAATTATCCTTGTTAATGTTGTGAGATCTCTGTGTTCCTATGCACGGTGTTTCCTGTCAAACACAGTGCTATAGTGTTCTGTCTTGCCTTTCTGCCTATTTCCCCTTGTTTGAGAAAAGCGTGACAAATTCTAAACAGAGTATAGCGAAAGAAAAGTTTCTCTTATTGATGCCAGAATGACAAGCTGAACTGACAGGAAGGTACAGAGAGCCGGCGGAGAAGCGGAGATGAGCCAATGTCTATGAACATGTATTATGCACATAGACTTTGAATCGAATGTGCACAGGAAGACGAGCACACACACACACAGCACAGGCGCACCACCACACCTCCCACGCTACCCCAAACACCGCCTCACCTGACAAATTAGAATGTGTGCGAGCCTGCTGCGCATTGACATCGCAAGTATCTGTCACATTTCTGTCAGGACTTCACGTGGTTTCACATGCAGACAAAGAAACCCAAAAAGAACCCCGGCATCAATCTTCCACTTCTCTCCCTCCCTCTTGGCTTCTCCCTGTCCATCCCGCTTCCTGTATTTCTCCGCTGGGTACCGTGGAATGAAGTCAGTATACAGGGAGCACAAGTCAACATCACATACTGCATAATTCGCCGTCCTCCCCATGTGGTAATTGCAAAGGTTACCATAAAAGATTCAGCAACAACGTCCATGGCTTGATTAAGAATGAAGCAGGGTCTTATGGTTGTGAATTAAAGATTTAGTGTGTTGTTTTCTTATTCAGTAGAGCTGCTAACATTGAGTGTACATAACTGCCATGGATGGCTAATAGGTAGTAGATAAAATGTACAATACAAGTTATTAAAGGGAACATTTACAATACATTTAGCAAGGTTTTTATTGCAAAGGTCTAAAATATATGCACTTCATATTGGCCAACAAATATCACAGCAACACTATTTATTGCCCAAAGTGTTTTATTTTTGGGAGCTGCAGGAAAATGGCTTCTGTGGCACAACTGTGGAACAATCTAATATGTAATATTCTTAATAGGCAACATTACAGAACAAACATAAGCCTGTACAATATAAATTTTATGAGCGCACACATTAAGAGGCCGCACATGAATGAGCTGCTCATTAACGGCACAAGCTAAAGCAGTTAAATGTGCACTGTAATTCTCCGAGCCCCATGAACATAACGCCGAACGGTTAGCAGCTATGTGAAGTGGCTAACATTAACATGTTACAGATACGCCACGTTTGAGTTTAATGAAGTTAACTTCTCTCACACAAAATATTGCCTCAAATGCCATTCAAGTGCAGATTGTGTGTGTCCAAGGTTGACGAAAGTAGTACCATGTTCTATAATGTAAAGGACCTGGCTTAACATTACATTACAGTGGACCAGCCCTAGTTAGTAGAAAGACCAGTGTGTATACTGTTAGAGATGCAGTGCACACTGGTGAATGTTTGTGATTAAACTCTGGCGGCCCAAGATGTATAGTATAGCTACACTGTATTATAGTTAATTGATATGTTATATGTCAATTGTAAGTCTCTAATTATTCTTTTAAGCACAGGTTGAAGTCACTTTTCCCTCTTTTGCAAAGGTTTGGAAATGAAAAGCATTGTGACCTTCGTCTAAATTCTTGGCTTTGTAGAAAAGCAGCTCATTACTTTGTGAGGAATGTGCAGCAGAGGTGTGTGCGTGCCTGGCGTCCGACTGAAAATAATTAGCTGGTCTGTTGGGCAGAGACGCACAGAAGCAGTAGCAGCAGCAGCATTTCTGAATAAACTTTGGGATATAATTATGTGTTGCTTATACCACGTGATTTCCAGTATTAGGTGAGGTTTTGTACTTTAAACTATTGTGCGTGTATAAATGTGTCGGAGCCAGACACTGCGTTAACATGGTTAGTCGACTTCTAGCAGCCCACATTCAAACAGTGACTCACAAATTCCTCTTTTTCTGTCTGTCTCCCCCTCAGCTTGTCCTTCTCACTAGTCTCACTTTTTCTCATCTGCGTCTCCCTCTTGTCCTTTCACTTTTTCATTTTTTTGTACAGTGCAATACCACCCCCTCTCTTTTCTGTCTTTGCAAGCTGGGTGCTGACTATTGCAGACTTTGGGACAGGGGTGCATTTTCCTCTGCTCCTCCCCCTCCTCTCTCAGACCGTGCCAGGCCTAAACCCTGTAGGTTTAAACCAGACTTTGATGTTTTCATTTCTAAATCTTGAATAGAGCAACATGGGTCGATAATATATTTTAACACTAATAATCTTTTTCATTTTTGAAATATCAGAATTTTTCACATTGAGTTCACACTAATCTGAAAAAGTATCTAAAATTTAGACTTGAAATGTTGCAAGGTATGTTTTTGTTTCTTTTTTTGCAGTTTGAAGGAACTCTAGATGCAGCTACTTGAGTCTGGATGTCAGAAATCTAAACCTGGGCCACAACATACAAACATACTAACAAAGTCCCTTTCAGTATGTATTCTTTGAAAAGTGATAGTCCAGTATTGAAAGCCACACTTGAGAGTGTCTCTTGGCTTTCTTGGCTTATTGACTGCTTAAGTTGGCTTTTGGAAGACTGCCTTGAAAGGTGGTTTATGAGATATTTAGGATATGTAACTAATTCCCTACAGTAGGTGATTGTCCACCCAGTTTGGAAAACCAGACCAAGAGCAATGACAACATATTTGGATCGTGTATAGCTGCTCATAGGGCCAGCAAAAACTTTTATAACAACTATAAATGCTTCTAAAACTATCAGTGCAAGTCTTGGGTTATATTGTTTTATGTTTATCTTCTTCATCCTATGACATTTCATTTTCTCCTGATCATTTATACAACCCAAACACTCTCCAGTACAAGCACAAAAGAGAAAGTCTGAACTAAAATTTGGGAAATTGTTGTGAAAATAGGCTTTATATATCTCACATTGAATAGTGTTTTAAATGTTAAGTGTTTCAAATCAGATTATCAGCAGTACATAGTTTAGTCTTCAGACATTGCATCTCCAAACTGTTAGTGTGCTAACAGGTATCTACTATAGAAAATAATTTAACTTTCTAAAAGTCCTATTGCAATGTTGGTGAATGTTCTCATTCTTCCAGGTCAAGTAGTTTTATGTTAGTATAGTTAAGTAGTACTGCCATTGTTATCGCTACAATGCTATTTTAAAATGAAATCACATTTGTTTGGACGCAGCCTTAGATGTACATTCTGCAATGCATTTTCAATTAAAATGCATTACTTTGGACACAGCCTACGTGCTTTCTATTTCAAGATTAAATGCACAAGGAACAAATCTAAGCATTGACAGTGTTGCTGGTGCAAAGTGTACATGTTCTACGGTTAATCTGAGAGGCATTAACGCCACACTTGTGCAGTAACAGAAGGTCGTTTGAAAATTAGAAACGCCACAATCAAAAGTAACGCCAAATGTTTCTGACTGTAGCTGCAGATAAAAAAGTTTCCTGACACACACACACATACCACACATACACACCCTGAGGGCCCCAGGGACTTCAAAGAGCCGTCTACTGTACCTCAGCGACACCTCAGCACCAGGTGCCGCAGAGAGGCTGGGAGGGCGAGTGAAACTGGGCATAAATAAAGAGAAAGAAGTCAAAATTGAGTTGGGGAGGGGTTGGCATAGACAGTGGGGGAATAATGATTTGAGCCAGGTAAAAAGGAACAAAACAGGAAATATGCAAGTGGAGGTGAAAAACCAGGAGAGAAAACTGTACAAACTGAAGAAAAAGGAAGAACAAAGAGTTGTAGATGAAAGCTGAATGGCAGAAAACCAGCTCTGAGACAGACTGAGGTACAGACATACAAACTGCACGGCAGACACACACCAGAGACAGTTAAAAAGATAGGCAGCAGTGGGGGCAGGGCACTCACACTTTACCGCTAATACCCCTCCTGCTTTGTTGTGAAGAACCCCAATTCCCCTTTTAATGTTAAACTAGTCCTTTAATGATAGCAGTAAAAACGCAGTCTCACACACTGCTGTTCCTCCTCGACTCTCGCTGACAGGAAATGTGCTTCAGAGAGCAGCCGCCAAACTTTTACTGCTCACAGGCCTGACACAAAATTTAGTTTAAACATGTACACGTCTTTTATAGTATAGAAAGCTTTGATCAACAGATTATATAAAGCAAAAAAAAAATTGGGTGATCTTTTGAACAAAGCTGTCAGTCATGTAGACACGCAGAATCTGACGGTTTAAAAAAGGAGAACAAAATAGAACAGAACGTAACTTAAAGCCATTTGGTGCACACTTTGATCTCTGCAGCGTTACATTAGAGTAAGGACACATCAGCCACAGCTCAAACCATTCAAACAAAAGCCTCTGAACTCTTTAAGGTGAAACTAGAGAAGCATTTTGTTGTATTTGTCGGTCAACCAGTGTAGAATACCATCATTTTTACACACCCAGTCACTAAGATAAACTCTAATCTAACATATTTTGTGAAATGGTTTCTGACCTGTTTTTATTCTTGCATATTGACCTTGCATTATTGTTATAAGTAGAAGACTGAAGGTTTGTCTCATCATCTTATGTGCTTTGCATTCATTTATCCTTAAAACATTGCATCTAAAACTCACTAAAACCCCAGCAGTGAAATGTTTTCTATTCAAAATGTAAATTGAAACTTATAGTTACACAATAATCAACTGGTTTGCATTTTCCTCACATGTCCAAAGTTAAGTATTGCAGGTGGCCGTCCCGTAGTAGAGGACAGAACCACACAGTGAGCTGATGTAAAAAAAAAAAAAAAAACACTGTCCTCCACACTGCTGCTGATGTGTCCTTGAGCATGACACCCATTGCCTGATGTAGCTTCAACAGTGCAGCTCTGAGGGTTAGGCTGACCTTTGACCTCACAGACAAAAAGAGATCTCCCTATGGGGATTAATAAGGTATCACATTATCATTTGAATACAGCTGATTGTATCTGTGTTGCGCTTACGGAGCTCGCTGTACAAAGGTATGATATGCTCTTGTCATGATCGTGTTTCTCATGAGAAGGGACCCATATATGTTCTGCACCACCCATCTTTCTTTTCATTTGTCACTCAGGGATTAGGGTTGCGCAGTTGATAAGACGTTTTATGCAAAAGAATACAAAATGTCTCTAGAGAAAGTTACAGTTTGACAACAAATATTTTTAAATTGCTGTTGCACAAGAGTTTAATCGGACTGGTACCTAATTCAAAGTGTGGATAAAATATTGTGTAAACATATATTGGCTTCAGATTTAACAGCAGGAGAAAGCAACCTTGAAAACAGTCATATATCAACAATTATATGTGTGCTATATAAATTGTTATTAAATATTGCTGGCTTTATCTTCCGGATTGCCTTCCCTTCTTTAACTCTTACGTCTTCTTTTTTTTACCCTGATGCAAGTAGAAACACAAGCAAGATTGAAATACGCTCTGGGGTTAAAACAATGCAAAATGTCACAAATATTTTACATCTTGGTGCACAGTCATTGCAGTGTTATTGCACAAGACCAAAGGGCAGCTAGGGCAAACTTAAGAAACTGGCAGACACTGACATTCCCCGTGTGTTTTTGCCTTTCCTTCTGTCTCTGTCCCTATGGTCAACAGTTCCAGCGCTGCAAGGCCCTTATCCCCAAATCCCCATGCACAGAGAGTCAGGAGGGAGGAAAATGCTTAAATGCTTTGAATGATGGTGTGGAATGCTAAAAAGTAGTGTGTGTGGTAGTGGGGGCTAAGTAAAAGGAGGGGAGAAGGGAGGGAGGGGGTCTCCTGCCTGGTCTAGGATCTGGTATGCGTGACTGAACAAGAGGAGAAAGAGAGGAAAACGGAGGAAAAAAAAATCCCCCCACCAAAACCTGCCTTCGTAACTTCTAAAGACAGACAATAGCTACTGACCGGCCTGCCAGCCTTTTATATGTGTGTGTGTGTTTGTCACTTCACACACAGGACACGTCTTGATGGAAAGCAGAATGAGCTAATTCTGCCCTATAACCAACTTTAGATCTCATTACAGTGCACGTGACGCACAGACACAGCCCTGCCACACGTGAAACTAAACCCTACCCCAAAGTATTACCTCCTGAAAACTTTACATTTTAACCATGAAATCCTCCAAATGTCAGGGACCCCTTGTGCTGTCAAACCATAAAAACTAAACAGGAAACTTAAAAACTGCACATTTGAGCTTAAAGTCTTTTTTCTGTTTCATTTGAGAAACAGATTATGATTAAAAAATCAGCAGGGTAGAACCGCTTCTTGTAATAAATGCCTTGGTGATAATTAATAACACAGGCAATGCAGCCAAATCAAGACATGAGCATCCATTTTGAATGTCTTCGTAAATAATAAAACAACATATTCTCTCTCACGGATCTCCGAATCACATAAATGCAGAACATCAACAAAGACTCTTATCAAGGTAATTCTAAAATCAAACCCCAATGAATGGAGCACATATAAATATCATAATTATGACAAAGCAGAAAAAGCAGAAGGTGGCTGATGTGATACAAAATAAAGATGACGCAACTACACAAAATTACAGTCCACACCGATTTGTTTGTTCATTATATAAATATCTTTAATTGTTTTAACCGTAAGAATATAAAACAATTTAATTTGGGGATTTTGCATTTATTCTTTACAAACACATAATATACAGAACATCTTTTTTATTTGCAAACACACATACAGCATTTTCAGCAGGACGCACATCCGTATATTAATTTTCTAGCAGGTCATTGCATTACATTAAGACGCGCGTGCACACACACACACTCGGCTGTCTGACTGCGCGTGTGTGTGTGCACGTGAGTTGTGTGTGTGAAAGAAAGAGAGAGCCATTGGGAGCGAGAGATCGAGAAAGACAGAGAGAGACGCATTCCGTTTGTAACCCGAGCCGGGCCGAGAAAGAAAAATAATCGATTGCTCCTTATTCTAAACATGTCTCCAAATGGATTCGGGGTATTTTTGTTAAGTGGGAAGAAGCAGGAGAAAAAGAGGGGTCCGATATCCCTATACGCTCCTTTCTCTCTCTGTGTGTGCGTCTCACTGGTGAGAGCAACAACATGAATATGAATGCAACCTGTGTTGGCATTGACGTGGGAAAATAAAAGCATGTAGGAAACCCTGAACACTTTAGTCAATAAAGGGTCTTAGACATCTATAGAATCACTTCAATTTGAAGTATGATGCAACATTTGTTTCTAACCCCTTACAAAAAACCCCACAGCACATTAATCCTGTTACGGTTAAATAATATAATATCACATTAATAAAGTGACACAAGATTAAAATGCTGAAGGTATTCTGAAGGAAGCTGAGAACTGCTCTCTTTATATTGGTCAAAGCATGAGCCAAACGCTTCAGTCAGTGGTGCTAAAGTTGGATTTTATCCTTAAAAATAAAAGGAAATAAACAATAAAAAACACAAACAGGGTTAACCTTTTTTTTGCATCACGTGTTGTTCTGTTTAAAAATTGAATGCAATTACCCACAAGGCTGTCCTGCTCACTCGGATCTGTTTTTGGGGAATTTGTTGCAGTTACTCAGGCTAAATTAACAAAAGATAGTTAGATTGTGTCCGGGTCTCCTTTCTCCAGCTCTGCTCATGAAGAAGGGAGGGAGATAGAGATGGGGGAGGGGGCAGACACAGTCCCGTAGGCACATTTTCTCCCACTTGCTCATTCTCGCTTCGCTTCTGCTTTTTAACAGTATACACCCTTTGAAAACAAGCACATAAGAGGTAGCCACATGTATTAGGCGTGATGGCTGTAGCAATCCATGTCTCAAACCCAAACTCTGATACAAAAATGGACTTGGACAAGTTTTAAAATGTAATTTTGCCGAAAACAAAGAATTAAACTGTGCCACTTTGAATGGATGCAAGTTCCACTAGAAGAATTTTCTGGAAGCTAATGTCAGTACATGATGCAGATCTGTTATTTCTAGTTGAAACACATAAAACTTGTCTTTAATAGAAATTAAGTTAAAAGTAATAATGAGATATTAAAATTCAACATAAGATGAAAACAATTGTTAAAAGTTATTTCAATGGAAGGTAAGATAAAAGCTTTCTACCGTGTCGAATCAAATGTTAATTAGAATCTGCAAGGCCAAATAATAAAAACATGAAACATTTGAACAGAAAAGTGTGGTCAATTGAGAGATACACACCTTTAACAAGACCAGGATGGAAAAGGGAGCCCCTCACTTTTAAAAATAAGAAGTCTCCCTTCAACTTTCTGTCCCCCTTTCTGTCCCCATTCAAAATAAAAACAAAACCACTAAAGCACTCTTAATCACCTCACTTTCTCACTCTCTGTCATCTGCCAGAGTCCCAGGTTCAACACTTTAAGGCAGGGGAGCTGTGTGATCCGCTCCAGTCCCCTCTTGGTGATCTTGGTACATCCATACAGGTCGATGCCCACCAGCTGGGTCAGGTGGTCCGCTATGAGCTCCAGCCCTTTGTCCGTGATGCGCACACACTGTCCAATGTTCAGGGTCCTGAGTTCGTGCATCTGCCGGACCATGCGGTTGATGCCATCGTCAGAGATGTGGCAAGAGCACAGAGACAGGGACTTGAGCTGGTACAGCCCCTGAGCGATATATGCCAGAGTCTGGTCCCCAATTTTGTCGCAGAAGGACACGTCCAGCCCGGACAGTCTTAGGGTGCCCATGGCCAAGTGCATAGTCCCAGTGTCGCTGATGTTGTCACAGGAGCGCAGGTTGAGGCTCCATAGAGAAGTCATGTGTGAGAGGTGGATCATACCCGCATCTGAGATCCCCCCACAGAAGCTCAGGTTTAGTACCCGCAGCTTGGTCAGCCCCTTGGAGATGTGTTTGAGAGACAGGTCTGTGAGCTTCTGACAGTCCTGGAGGGTCAAGTACTCCAGGTTCAAACAACCCTCAGCAGCGCTACGGGTCATGCCCGCCAAGTGTCCAATGCCCACATCAGAGACATGGCGGCAGGACCTCAGGTTGAGGCTTTTGAGTCTGTGGAGGCCCCAGGCGATCAGCAGAAGTCCAGTGTTGGTGATGTTACTGCAGCCGCCCAGCTCCAGCACCTCCAGGTTCTTCAAGTACTGAGCAATCCTGCCCAGGCTCGAGTCGGTGATCTGCTTACACAGACTCAGGTTCAAAACCCTCAGAGATGGGATTTCCTGGACGAATGCGTGGCCAAGTCCGTTATCTGTCAGGTTGTAGCAGCCGGACAGGTTCAAGGACTCAATGTTGGGCATTCCCTGGATCACGTAGCTCAAGCTGCGGCGCAGGGACAGGATCTGGACCCTCCGGATCCCCCTGGCCTGGAGACTGGGGAACAAGGAGGGATTGGCCCGGCGAAGGTGCAATTTGGCTTCCACCCCCCTCCACACTGACTTGTGGTAGGATGCGTCCCTCCAAGCGATACACACTTGGGCTACCCTGCCTTTGTCCCTCACGTCCAGATAGCTAAAAATCATTGCCAAAATTTCCGGGAAGAGGCACGAAATGTGCGTCTCCATTGTTTTTCAAAACCCAGGCATATAAGAACCTAACACTCCACACACCCAGGGCAGAAAAAGAAGTCAAACCCACTTCCACTTGCAGTAGACTAATGCAAAAGTAGCAACAGTCCCACTTATCCAGACAAGTCAAACGACACAGGAGTTGTATGTTTCTTTTTTCCTCTTACAGTGAACTGTGCAACATCGATTCAACTCTCTTCAATCCCACGTGATCCGGTCTGGTTGCGCAGCAGGACACAATTGCATAAAAAGAAGAAGAAAAACCCAAAAAGCGTTTATTCCTGCCTTAACCCCTCTCTCCGCCAAAAAGAGGAAGAGAGGGGGCAAACGGAAGAAGGAGGAGGAGAGGAGGAAAAAGCGTCAATCCTTCCCCCTCTCTCCCTCTCTCAGACGACGCTTCCTCGTATTCTACCCACCAAAAGCGTTCCTCTCGCGGCCGAACGGGGATCCAGACGGTCGTACATTTCTCAAAATTAGAAAGTGAAACAAAACCGGCACTCTTAACGCGAGCTACTTAAAAATGTTTCCATGGCAGAGAAGCACTGGCGATAGAGCTAGGCAGGCTTTGTAGGCAGAGTGAGGGAGAGAGAGGAGCGTCCTGGGCTCAAAGCCTTTGTCTGCTCTTTTCAAACCGACTTGGCAGGGACCACATCACTTCACCGCTTTGAGAGGGGGAGAGGAAAGTGTCTACGTCAGTAACTTTTGACACTAGCTGATTTAAGATCAAACATTACTTTTACGTACAGCGCCGATGGCCTTTACCACAAAGATAATTGTGGGATAGTATTTGACTTGTTGTATTTTGGCTAATTAATTGACAGCGGTATTGAAACACCCCTACCCCCTCCGTGTCAAGCACTTGGTTTGTCCCGCCTCAGCTGGAACGGTGCGAACAGTTTCCCTTGGAAACCAACTTCTTACAATTCAGTTCACTTTGGGCTTTAACCCTTTGAGCGGACCACACAAGAAACATGGAGACGCCAACTGGACAAGACCTCTTTAGTCAACTTTACTGGCATAAATAACAGTATTTTATTGCTGCTCTAATGTTTTTGTCATTGTGCTACCAAAAGCCAGGCCACAGTGTTTTCTGTCCCATAGAAATTCTTTATATGTGCTACCTCTGAAATTGTTAGTTATTTATTTATTTAAATACTTTATAAAGTTTAAAGTTAGCAATTTAATCAATTATGTTTAAAACCTTCACCTACATGCGTATATATTATAATTGCTTTATAAATGTTCAGAACTCATTCTATATGACTATTAGGGTGATTAAGTACAAGAGATAGGGTGGATGGTATGGCTTTTGCAACAAAGTAATCTTCAAATCTAAAAGCAAAACAATATTGTCATTTTATTTCTTATGTGCCTCTCTCATCTTGCACCAAAATAATCACTTTGAAGCTTTTATCTTACATTTGGATGAGCCCGTCATTTAATAGGCTACATACTAAGTAACTGCTTCAATGTTCAAAATGGAGAGTATGTATTGGTTGGTAACAGATGCAGTCAGAGAACCTCTGTTGCTCTTGACCAACTTGTGCTATTCCCTGTGCCTCTCTCACCTCAGTGTAGTCTTGGTGTTTTTGGTTGGGAGTGTGTACATACACAGTTTGGGTGTGTGCGCCTATGCAAAGATGGTCTATGTGTTATGCATATTTGGACTATGAATACAAATATTGTATTACTTGCTGGCATCTTTTAGGTTCACAACGTGTCTGTGTGTGTGTGTGTGTGTGTGTGTGTGTGTGTGTGAGAGGATGAAAATAGATAGTATGACAGAGGAGCTGTTTGCTGAAGCCAGTGAAGTGTGGCAGAGTGGCAGAGGAAAAAGCCAAAGAGCGTTAAAGAGGAGGAGCGATAAAGGAAGAGGTAACAGTGATCAGGTGCGGATAAGAGACAGGGAGAAAACAGGCATTTTAAATGAATAAAGGCAGCTGTGCAGAGCTGAGCAGAACCAACTCCTTAATAAATAAATGGATTTGTACAGTTCACACATAGGGTATTCATACATATTCTCTTCCATTTCTAAAGTCACTGCAAATAATGTACACAATCTGCGACAGTACAAAATGCCAAGGCTTCTCAGTATAAAAAGAAGTCCTTGATTTGTTGCTGCTGAGTCCTTAACTTGGAAACACTTTTTAAAGTAGAAATTTGCTGCTTTACCGAAACCAACTTACAACTGCAATTACTGTCCTTTCCTACATTTAACTTTTATCCTTGTAACTTCATCAAGGGCAAAAACATAGCATTTAACTGCACTGTCCCCTGTGGCTGCCAACACCTATGTCCTTGGTACTGAGGTGCAGAGTGTGTCGTGCATTTTCAAAATAGAGATCATGACGTGAATACCAAGTTTCATAATGATAGTGTGCACACCTTGAGTTATAAACAGGGGCAGATTAACACCAGCTCTCGACAACTTGTGCTTAAACTGTCACTGTGGTTGGACGTTTGGCTGAAAAAAAGAAAGTGTTAAAAGAGAAAACAAACAATTCTAATGCTATGCCAGTCCAGAGATATCAACCAAGTAGAAATAGGTTGGTCTGTAAAACCTGTTTTATTACTTTGTACTAATATATAGAGGAAGGGTGAGCACCTGCAACAGTTCTCAACACAAACACAATTTGACATTTTAAAGTGATATTCTGGTTGTATGTGGTGGATATTTAGTGTACTACCTAATAAGAAAGTCTTAGAGGCACAAAGCTTTCTTACAGTATAATATTCTTTATTTATTTTTTGAGATGAGATGGTCAGTGTTTGGGTAGTGTGCTCTAAGACATTATTTTTCCATAGAGCTCACCTGTAACCATGGATCCTTCTGCCACAATAACGCCTCTGTCATGGAAATAAAAGTACTGTGAAAAAGCTCTATGTAGAATACTTCTAAACACATTTCTACCTCCAAGAGCACACCCTTTTTACTTCCCTCACTTTAAAACATTGCAAATGCAGATCAATGCTTTTTACAGTAGTTTAGTTCAATACAGAGTTAAAATAGGCTGGTTTACAGTTTAGTTCAGTTTACTACATCATGATGTGAAACTTGCAGCAGATTGGAAGAGCTAACCCGGATGACAGGCTCATTGTAACATCTGTGTTGACAATGTTGTTTGACAAAATTGCACCTTTTATATTGCTGTTGTTGCAGGGAGATGGTCATTCTCTGCCAATCTGTTCATAGACTGTAGCATGTTTAGCTCCTCCCTTTAGTTACTGGAACCCAGAAAACCCAAAGACTAGTGTTTCAAAAGTCAAAATCACAAACAGCTCCTTTAATGATTCAATTTTAATGCGCTCTCTTTTAGTAAAGGAGTCAAAGACAAGTGGTAACAAAGTTGAATGTTGAATGGGAAAAGGGAATGTTAAACCTAAAAAAGGCTGGACTGTTATGCCACAGGCTTCTCTTCGGCAGCAGTAGCTGAAGTCTGTCTCTGCATGACCTGCCTCTGAGTGTGTGTCAGAGTGTGTGTGTGTGTGTGTGTTAGTGTACCCAGCATGCATTTTTCTGTTTTTCTGTCTCCCCCTGCCTTCTTTGTTTCCCCAGCTGTGTGTGTGTGTGTCATACCTCTCAGAGGAAACCCGCTGGGCCTGAGCTAGCACTCACACTGAGTGAGAGAGGGATGAATGGATGAGGGAGGAGAGGAGAAAAGTGTGTGAGAGAGAAAATAAAGAACAGGTCATAGAAAAAGAGGAAAATAATATTTTTAGAGGATGTTTCAGAGATGGGAAATAGGGCTGGCCTCATGCTGTCTCCAGAAGATGAAAAAGCAGTTTGGAAAAATGGGCTACAAGAGAAGGAAAAAAAAGAGTATCACAGTGGGACTAGGGTAGCCAAGAGGAAGATTTGGCAAGTGAGTGATTTGGAATCAGCTTTTCTGTTTGTCACATGACCATCGTCATGTGTTATGGTTGATGATTCAGAGGAGGCCACTAACTGGATAATTGCTCCCCTCTACAATGTGCTCCAACTGCACCTGCAGCAATTGCCGGTTGCCAGGGTTACGTGGGCGTGTGTGAACGCATCTCCCTGAAAGCTGACACCTTCCTGAAGAGATATTATCATGAGATCCTCATCATCTCATATGCACACAAGCCTTATGATGGGCAGACAGTAAAGGTGCCCTCAGACATTCAGATTCCTACTGACTCTACACTGTACGTCATCAATTTGAGTACATTTACATATTTACATGCACTTGAGTATCCCGGATAGGATCAGGTTTTTTAAGTATCCTGTTTTTGTCTTGTTTGTGAATGTAAACTCCATATCCTGATTTCAGAAACCAGGATAAGCCAGTATCTTGGTTTTGAAAAACCTGGATACTCAACCTGGAGAACTCCATAAGAAACTGTGATACTGTGGCATGTACGGAGTACACTGGTCTCATAGATGTTCAACTATTGCTACAGCAGCTATGGACGACGTGTGTTAATTTGGATATTTCTTGTTCCTCTGTAGTTGGAAATGTGGTAAATAAACTATGTCTGTAGGCTATGTTACTTTGTCATTTGTCCCATACAAAGAATCCTGGATACTATTGTTTGTCATGTATGTACAGGAATATTAATAACTGGGTTTCTTTGTATGCATGGAAACAAATATGGTCATAACGGGGATATGCCTCATACTCAACTGCATGTGAACGTACTCAATGTTTTAAAGGCACTGTGTGCCTGTATTTAAACTCACTGTTTTCAGGCACAGTCACACATTCATCTGACGCATTCGACATGGTATATGCCCCTAAAGAGAGTAAAGATTTAATTTAGAATATTCTCAGATATCTTAAAAACACTGTCTTTCTCTAAGTGGCTTGAATTTTTTTTTTGTATTGATGCACTGTTAGGTCTGGCTATGACAATGGTATGTGACGTCCAACATAACCACTCATTTTATTGTGAAACATAACAAACATTACCACTTCCTTTTGGGTGCAAACCTATCCACTGGCAAAGTTTCTATGTTCCAGTTAAAACACTTGTGTCTTAATGGCTGGGTCTGATTTAGGACATGCTTCCACTGCATCGATATGGGTTGATTCAGTTCAGTAGTGGTGTTTTATTTTTAATGGGGGTACGAACTTTCCCAAACAAGCTTTCTGTACCTCTTTGGTAGCACCTGTTTGGTTGCCTCAAAGTGATACAATTACCACAAGGTTTAGCTCGTTGAAGAATACTCATTTGATTAAAAAATGAGAATTGAAACAATAGGGAAATGCACAAATTGCCATTGTTTTCTTTTATTTCAAGAAGAGAGAATGCTAATTTTAAAAAACAAAGCTAGTGTTTATTAGGAACATCTGTTTCCTGTTTCAGAAATAGTTGAGTGGGTGTCATATGGATCTTGCTTAGTGAATGAAAATCATTGCATTCACTGTCAACTTTACATTAAACATAGTCATAAATTGTTGCAAGTCCATGAAATGTAAGAAACTAGTGCTACTCTCTGGATTTAAAGCACCACTTCAGAAAGCACCACTGCAAGCGCCATCAAAACCAAGCCATCATACAATGTGCCTTCCTGAATCATCCAGTACTGTATCACTCAGTTGAAACACAGGTTAAATGAGTCTAAGAGGATGCAGGGAGGTTAACATGGTAGGTCATAGGGTGCTATAGGTAGCCTTTGGCACCAGTATTGTATCAAATCTTTGATAAACTGACCCTTATCTAACTTTTTCCAGCTCTTGCCCACAGTGTAATTGTTTTCAGAGCTGAGCAGTTGCCAGAACATTCAGCAAAATGTGCCTCTTCCATTTTTTTTATTTAGCCCTCTCTATCCTTATCTACCTTTTTTTGTCCGTTGCTTTTCGCTCACTTTTTCTTGCCTTCCTCTGACAGCTCCTCGTGCTCTCGTCTCGCCACACTGCCTCACAGGCTGCGTGTGTGTGTGGATTCTTCACTGCTGCCCTGCTCCACTTTTTGTACCACACAGGCTGCCGAGGTGTGTGTGTCCTCAACAATGCTTTCCTTTTCTGCCAGCTCTGCAGTCTGACATAGGAAATTTTTCAGCCGCATGCTCTCTCTCTCTCAGTAGTCAGCATTTTGGCATTTTCTCAATGCACTCTGTCATCTGTTGGCATGAATAGGCTGCAGTTTGGTGCGAGCCTGTGTGTTTGACTGGTTGTTGTTGTTTTTTTTTACTATTGCTTACTGTGTTTATCTCTGTTTGCAGAAAGCAATGCAGGTTTAAAACGACTCATTTTCAGAATCCCAGAGATGGAAATGTGATGTATATATATATTTATAATAGAACAGGAAAATACATGGGACAATAGATATAAATTTGCATGAAAAAAATAATAATAATACAAACTTATAATCTAAGTTTTGGTGTCCCTATTCATTCACAATATTGAGTACTATTTTACTACGTTAGTTACATTCTATGTCTTAGAAGTGAAAACTGGTCTTAGAAATCTTGTGACAAGAAAAACGTGACTGAAACTGGAAAAATACTTGATGTGTTTAATAAACCATTCTGAATAAACCAATGTGTTTAAACATATACGTATATCATTAAAATATATACAATACAATAAACTGTATTGTACCTTAAAGCAACACTATGTAACTTATCAGGCTGTTTACTCACTAAAAACCTGTTGGAGACAAATGCTGTGCCAAATCTTACGCAGGACTGTTATGTTTTCATACATATCCTATAAATATTGTAATTGTAATGTAAATTTGACATATTTTTACTACATATCTGATTTGATCAGATGATAGCGTGCCCCGAAAAATAGTAAAGAGTCTTTCAAACCGCATGGGGGGGCAGTAGCTCAGTGGGTAGAGCGGCCGTCCTTCAACCGGAAGGTAGTAGGATCGATTCCCGCTCGCCCCACAGTCCATACTGTCGTTGTGTCCTTGGGCAAGACACTTAACCCACCTTGCCTCCAGTGACTGTAACACTGGTAATGTAATGTAAGTCGCTTTGGATAAAAGCGTCTGCTAAATGAATAAATGTAAATGTAAATGCATGTGATTGTATTGTATCCATATTTTGGGATAAAAAGTTACATAGTGTTGCTTTCTTGAGAATCAGTAATCAATGCAATCCGCTGACAAACATCACAAAGTCGGAAAAAGTTATTTAGAAGTTATTTAGTGAATATATTTAAAATCAAGACGCAAAATTGTAATGTGCCTTTACTGATAATTTCTAGTGCCGTATAATTTAGCTATATATTGTAGTTCTTGTCTGTCTCTAAGAAGCTGCTGGAGTTGCTTTTTTTTTAAAGCAACCTGAATCTGCATCTGTCCCTGTTGTTTTTTTTGTACTAAGTTGGTACTTTCCTTTAGTTTCAGGTGTACTAAATGGCTGCAAAAATAGGTATGGAATAAAAGCAAATCAGGAAGGTTCAGTATCTCTAGCTAACACAGTGGTAGAGCGGTCGTCCTATAACCGGATGGTTGGCGGTTTGATTCCCACTCTCCATGGTTCATACTAATAATGCATAGTACTTATATAGCACTTTTCAAGATACCCAAAGATGCTTTACATATCCATTATTCATTCACTCCACAGTCAGTACATCTGTAACCACAGCTGTAGCTCAGTTGGCTGCCATTTTGCACCTACAGACTCTCCGCACCAACATTTATACACCGAGGCAACACAGAGGCAAGGAAGGTAAGTGTTTTGCCCAAGGACACAACAACAGCATAACCTGTGGGGAGTGCTGGAATCAAACCGCCAACCTTCGGGACTTACTGTATAAGTCAACCTTATAAGACTATACCACTGAGCCATTGTGCATGACATTAACCCACCTTGGCTCCAGTGTCTGTGGCACTAGTGTATGAAAGGGTGAATGGAAGCTTGATGTAAAGCACTTTGAGTTCCTATAGTAGGTGGAAAAGCACTATATAAAATCCATTCCATCATTTAACACATTAATACAGTACAATTCCAAACAATGACTTTTTCATACATACTTCTAGGTATTCAGTGTAAGTCCACATACAACTATACATTATTTGAGCTGAAAGACTGTCCATCAGAGAATAAAAAGTGGACAGTCGGTGCCACGTTTGAGTCCCAGCTCTGTGTCATCCCCTGTCTCTTTTATAATATATCTATATGTGTCAACACAGACTGGAAAATAAATGAACAATAATGAATGCCTAAAAGTATATCCAGCTGTGTGTAGCTACAGATGAATTTTTAACATTTGTGGCATCACCATTGCATGGGCAAGTCTTCTAACAAAAATGTTGCTTGAATTGAAAAGATAAAGGGCATGTTATCTCATGTGTCCGTGACGTGTCAAGTGTTGGTGAGCATGTGTTCTGACGCAGTTAAAAGGCTTCCAGAGGCTTTATAAACCAAATCAATCAATTCGGGGATGAACAGTAAATCACACTGCACCGTCTCATTGTCCCATTTAATCTCCCAGTCAAGAAGTGAAAGTAGTGCCAGTATGTTGTGGTCTTATGATTTAACCAACAACCAACAGACAATAAACCGAGACAAGACTTTGATGGGATAAGACCAAGCAAAAACCATTCATGGCAGACTGGTCTTTTTTGAGTATGTCTTTTAATCTAAGAAGGAACCACGACCTTTAAAAAATGGTATTAAGATCGGTCTCGCGTTGTACAAGTTGATCAGGTATGTTTTTTGATCTTTGTGCTAATGGGGAACTGTTTGAACATTTTTGGTTTATGTACAGCAGGTCCCTTAGCCCGGAGCTGCACATACCCAGAGGGCACATAAGTGGATTTGGCTATTTACACACTTACTGAAAGCATTGTGCACCGGAGCAGAGCGAGGCTGAGGCATTGGTATTTGTGTATCGGTGCCTGTCAGCCTCCCTTCTGTTTGTGCCTGTGAGTCGGTATGCACAATGTGTTTGTACAAGTTTGACTCCCTCTTACTGTGTGTGTGTGTGTGTGTGTGTGTGTGTGTGTGTGTGTGTGTGTGTGTGTGTGTGTGTGTGTGTGTGTGTGTGTGTGTGTGTGTGTGTGTGTGTGTGTGTGTGTGTGTGTGTGTTGATTTCTCCAGGGAGGGGATCAGGAGACCAGTGTAGTTTGACCAGTGGAGCTCAAGGCACCAGGGAGAAACAGGGGATCGAGGCCGGCCTCAGTGGCTTCTCCCTGGGCTTTGCGATCAGGGAACCAGTACACCCCAGAGTTCCGGTCCAGTGCCAAACCAGGTCAGCCACAGCTCATTCACACTCAGAATGTAATGAGATGCATGTTCGGTAGAGAGGCACTATCTGTCATTTGCATTTGAGTTTAAAAGCATTATTACCCTTGCAAATTGTCTTGTAACATTAATGTCTTTTAGGAACTTGTGATTTGTGCTGTACTAAACTTTTGAGTGTTAAATTTTGCAAGATAAATGTTGCTTGGGTAAAAATTCAATATAAAAAAAATGCAAACAATAATGTGCTCTACTTTGGTCAAACTACTTAGAACTATACTGTTTTATAAAGATAAAGGACAGTAACTATAAGCATTCTCAAAACCTAACTAAAACATTAATTATAGACTACATTATAAACATTGTACTTGATTAGAATTTTAGGCAAATATCTAGCTGTGCACTCCTTCCTTAAATGTCAGTTAGAGCACAATATTAAAGCATTAGACTGATTGAAGATGTATGTAGCTCCTTACAATGACTATATAGAAAGACAGGCCCTTTAAGATGGTTCTTGCTGTTAGATTGACTAGAGCCTTGTTTCCACTGGGGTGGTACAGTGCAGGTTGGGGCGGTTCTGACGTGTTTCCATTGCCAAAAGGGATTTGGAGTGTCCCACAAAAGCGTGCTGTATTTGGATAAGCATCATCTAGAGGTCCCAAGCGGTTCTAGGTATGTGGTTCGCAATAAAGAATCCTCCCTCAACTCAAGCGTGAAAAAAAAAACATTAAATGGACATGTTTTTCAAATAAATTACATCTTGTGTTTGTAATAAATCCCATATTCAAAAAGAAAACATGCTGAATTTTGTACTTTTTTCCCCAAAAAGATATCATTTATTGGCAACAGCCGGTTTTAAACAAGATTCAGCAATGTAAGGCTCTCGCTTCATACATTTGCATTACATTTAGTCATTTAGCAGATGCTTTTATCCAAAGTGACTTACAAATGAGGAAAACAATAAAAGCAATCTTAACAACACAAGGAAGCAAAAAGCATACGTGCACCAAAAACTAGTCAGTTTAAACCCAGCACAGCATACAAAGCTAAGGATAGGAACTACTTTTTATTTTTTTAAGAAAAGGAAGAGACAGAAAGGAAGTAGAATTCAGTGTTTGTTAGTAAAGTGTTGACAGAAGAGGTGTTGGCTTTATAAATTTGCTGTGTGGCTATCCATTCTAATCTAATCATTCCTGATTCTTTGCAGCAATACCTTCTTTTACACAAACAGGTTTGCCTAAACAAAGTAAGTGGAAGACAAAAAAATCTTTTTTTTTTTTTTTTACTTTCCGACCTACAAAAGACCATTTTACTTCACTGCATCTATCTGAGTAGTATACCCAAAATTGAAACAGAAACACACACAGTCTTTTGTACAGTAAAATAGATGAACAGCAGGGCAACTTCACATCACCATTATGAGACATGAGAGGGTGAGAAGTGCTTTTTATAGGTGCCTGGGTGCACAGTCAGAGACAGTCGCGGATAAAGTGAAGAGGGATGGATGGAAGCAGACGTGTCTATCTGCAATTCAGAATGAGAGAGAGGGAGGAGGAGGCGAGACTCTGAAGTAAAAGGCTTAATAGCAGAGAGATAAAACAAAACAAACAGATGGCGGTACATGGCGAGAACCATGTGAGAGACACAGAAAGATGGAGGGATGAAAAGATGTTGGAGGAGAGAAGTAAAGAGAAGATATATTTAGAGGAGGCATGGAGAGAGAGTTGTAGCCTCCCAGCTACAAGCATGACTCATCTTGTGCCAGCTGACAGAAGGATGGATGGAGAGAAAGAGGGAGGAAGGAGATGGACAGGGAGGCAGGCTGCAGGAGGACACCAGCGCAACAAGGAGACAGAAAAAAGTGAGATTAAAGATGAGGTTCTGAAGGATGGATGCTGGAAAAAAAACAAAAATTGTAACCACACATGTTCAGACACAAAACAAAGAGACTGATATGAAGCCCGAGGCCGATCCAAAACCCCTCTCAGCTGCTTCCAAGTCCCGCTGCAAGTTCCCCAGGGCCGTGTCTGTGTATGAGTGTGAGGACCATGTAAGCAGTAGATTTTCTTGCAGCCAGCTGCATTTGGCAGACTGCTACGGCACATGTGCGTGGACATATGTGTTTATATGCTTTTCAAAAACAGGAACAGAAATGCACAATGACAGCCAAGATATTAACAAAAAGAAAGAGTATATGCAGTAAATGTTTGAAACTCAGGTTTTTGAGCACTTTTATGTTTATAATGCATGCATGTGTCTACACAGAATCTGCAGTTTTTGGCATACACAATTGAGTTATGATAAATGAGAGTCTTGCCAACCCCTTCCCAGCAGTCACAGTACGCAAAACTACCTGCTTTTAGAATTGGGTAAGAATGTAATTTGATATATGATATATTAACATTACTTAATTCATTATTACATTAATACTATCATTACTAAACTTTGTCCTGTAGGCGCTCCCTATGGCCACAGTAGATGATGGCATGTTTTTCTTGCTTCCAAATGACATGTTTTTTTTTTTGCTTGATATCGGCTCTCAAAGTATGCAAAGCTATCCTTCATTAACTTTAACAAAACAAGTACAGCACAAATTCCCAAACATACTTTCCTGGAAAACCCAAACATAGAGTGGAAGCTGCAGTTCACTTGATGGCTAAAGGTTTTTGCATCTTTAAATAATAATAATGTGTAATTATGTATGTATGAAAAACAGCAGGTGCACAAAGGAGTGTATATTAAGAGTCAACATGAAATGTATTCATAATAGTGATATTATACTGTATTTAACCCAAAACAGGACAAAATGTGAAAATATGCAATAGTTGTATTGAAGAAGTCCATAAAGTGTTTGGAAAGTGAAACTGAGACTACTTTTGTGTACAACCAGAGGCTGATCCACTTTAAAGAGGCAGTCATTTCTAAAAAAATTATTAAAAAATTTGGTCTTTAACGTTTTGGCATGACGCGCTTCCAGGGGCTTAGCGCAGACCTGATCAGCCGACTGCAGCTGGTTCCCCTGCAGAGGCTCTGGCTGCCTCACTCGCTCTGCTCCAAACCACACTGTAGGCAGAGGAAAGTGAGGCCGTGTTAATCCAGAGAGCTGCCGGCTTTCTCAGGCGTTGCTCCCTGTTGCACGGCTATTGCTCATATCCTCTGGGGACAAGTCCTCTCCTGTACTGTCTCTCTCTCTCTCCCACGCTGCCTAATACTTCGACACTCCCTGTCTTATCCACTCGCTCTGTTTCACTCCTGCCTCCTGTCTGACTTCATCTCACTTGGCCCAAGTTTCCCTCCTCTGCCTCATTTCAGACCATTTTCTTCAGCCACTGCATGAACCATAGCTAAACTGCTCCTCCTTGTGGTTCAACTGGTACATTACACCTCTCGCACTGCACACTAGTCAAGTCATTTATTACCCATTGCCCAAGGGCCTCATAATGAGTTTATTAGCCTGTTTTCCTGTTGTTCCCACTTTATAGGGCCATAAATATGTTTAATAAACTTTAGCATTGAAAGCAGGGGCTATTTTACAAGCAGATATAAACATCTCTTATTGGCAACTTTTAAGACAAACTTTATTTATGGCACTTTTTAGAAAGCTAAACTACTTTTGTATGATGAAAAGAGTAAGTTTAGATAAAGCAGAATACATGGTTATTTTCTGACATGCTTTCAGTTTACGGTGCTATCCCCATCAATCACATCAGTCAAGTTATAGTTTGTCCGTGCAACAGTAGTGGCTGTGTGTAATATTTATGTCAACAGATTATATAATGCAGATTTTAACATATTTTCAAGAATAAGGCTTACTGTTTGGTGCCAGTTACTTTGTGGTATCTCGATCACTCAGGGGAGTCATAGTAGTTTATGAGTGCAACAATTAAGGGCAGTGGGTAATAAACTAAATTTCCTTCAGGAACAATAAAATCTATCTCATATTGTTGAAAATGCAATTAGCCTATGTCTATTCATTCTTTGTTTCATTTACCAATGTTTATCCTGGAACTGGTCATGCAGGGACTCGAGCCTATCCCAGCAACAAACAATGCCCACATAATTACTATACTGGCACTGTCAGACTGTCCACTCTTCTATTTATTTATTCACAGTAACTATTATATTTGTTTTTAATGGAAGTCTCTTAATCAATTTTACTGTCATTTTCATGTTGATGTGATGCACTATTTCCCAATGTGCACCCAAACATGACTTTAGATTTTCCAATAAAATACAAAAATTAAATTAATGACAGAATTTTAAAACCCATAAAAAGAAAGAAATGCTCTAACACAAAACTAATAAAGCATACTATTTAATCGTAAAATACAGTATTTACCAAGTTCGTGTTACATGCATAGATAGTATAATTATGGATGATATCCGCCCATTGGTCCCCTATTCACCAACATTGCATTACGAATGGGCAATAAAATGGCCGTTACATCCGGGCTTTTCGGGTTTTACTCCATAGTAAAACAATAGTTTTTAGATAGCATAAACCAACGTAATTTTCAAAAATTCACCCCCCCCAGAGTTGTCACGTAGTAAAAACTTAGCTTTAGAGACCGGAGCCATCTTTTGTACCAGGCTGTAAACATGAGTTTTACTCTTGTAAAGTCGCCATTGGGTTTCTCCTTATATTTCCGCTTTTGGAGCCTGCCCTCTGGTGGACGGATGTATATCGCTGTATTTTGCTGTAAAATCACCGTATGGCGGCGCCCTTACACGACGACCATTTAAGAGGTACCATGGGAGAGGCTTGGTTACATGGGCTACATTATTTCAGAGACACAAGATGACGTAATGACGACGACCGGAAACCTGGAGGGGAATCAGTTTATGTATTGGCCACAGGGGGACGCTGTATAAAGCGTAAAGTGCAGCCAGTGCGAGCGACAGCCTAAAGTGGACAAACCAGAACCAAACCAAGGTGAAAGCCATAACTCAGTCTCGTGGTTAACCAACTGGACGGTCCGACCTGTTGCGTTGAGACATTACACATTAACAACGTGTAGACTCACCGTCGCATTGTTCCATTGTTTATTCAGTCACTCAACCTGACTTTGACCCAATACCCGCCTCCGAACACAAAGCAGCTCGACATCAGTCAGATGTATATTGAGAGCAGCCAGTTGGATCACTTCAGAGACCTGGCCTCTATTATCATGCAGAGACTACTGACATCCGACTCTCCTCCACCAAACACCAATACCACCGAGGGGCCTACGAGCCTTTACACGGATCACACGGTACAAGTCACTATAGATAAGGACTCACGCGTGTCGAACCAGATTATGTAGAATGTCACTAAATGTGTTAAAATAAGTAAAGTCTTATTAAAGGCCCCAGTTTCACTCACATCACACATTAGTGCACCTACATGTATGGCTTAGTAGGCTATAGGCAACTAGATCTAAATTCAGGATCTGTCAGTTTATATAATTTGTCTTATAAAGGCCTAAATAACATCTGCATTTGTCCGGCCACATATAGTTTTGACTTTGGATTTTACGTAAAAAACAGATGTATTAATGCATTTCATGCATACAGTAAGGTTATCTGTATAGAACTCCTGTTTCTGTAAAATCAATTTTCGCGTCACTTGAGCAAGACTTCAAGCACCTGTGATTTGTAAACCACTTGGATTCATACAACAATGAGTAGTCCTATTCGTGCCTCATAAAGAGCCAGAGGCTGACCCAGATTTGCAGAGGCCTCGGGCTAATCTTGTGCCCACCTTTGGATGTAGACGCTCTCTTTCGAGACGCATTGAGTTAGATCAAAGCGTCTGTTCTTCTGCAGGTTCACCGCCCACCGACCCGGGCGCAGTTTGTCTTTGACGAGGTTATGAATTAAGGAGAACTCGCATGAACACGCCTTTTCTTTGACTTCGGGATTTCTCAGGACTCCTGGCCGTCTGCCTCTGTGTATGTCTGTGCGCTCGTGTCTGCGTCCGCGTGTCTGTGTGTGAGAGAGATGGAGGCTGGCCAGTGTTAAGTTAGTGACTGCCTGTTATTTTCGTTCACCAAAGTAGAAAAGTAGAGGGGATTATGTGTTGAAGCGCTCACCTTTTATTTAAACAAATTATTCACTTCAGCTACTAAAAGGAATTTGACACACGTGAACCACCATTGGGGCTTTAAACCCCTCCCCCAGTGTTTGAGATTAGTAATTCTCAACTCTATTGCTTTGACACCCAATACAATCACTTCTCATGTAATAAATGAATGCACTACAAATCGTTGTGTGTACTTCGTGTGAAAACCTTTACTGGTCAGAGAAAAGACAAATATTAAGCAAATATTGACATAATCTAAAGTCAAGACATTTTACCTAAATGTGTAATGGCCCCACGTAATGAAACGTGAATCCACTATCTTTATCAACACATCAAGGCTTTCATTTCGCAAAGGCTTTACATATTTCCACTACTACTTTACTACTTTTACCCAGCTGTCAGAATCCTTTAAACAGTCCCATAAGTGCTATAGGTTCTAGGGTAATCACCAGCATAATAATAAAATATTAAGGAATCAAACGCAAACACCACCCACTCATATTAACTTAATGTTATTGAGAGTTGTAGTACAGTGGATTTGTGTCTCTAAAAACTGATTTATCCCAGATAGTTATGTTCTATGTTATGTTCAGTTGCGTGCCTTGTGCTGACTCGTTTTAGACTTTAGGTTTGAAAATGAGTTCAGGTGATTTCAGAACAAGTGTGAACTATACTAAGGAAATATAGCAAACTTATCTTTGATAAATAATATATATGCTAATCAATAGCAGGTGCAAGCAACCTTGTCTAATCTGCATTGGATATGCATCCACTTGGAGGTTTGTGCGCACGCGCTTATACGCGCAGAGGAGGCGCGCGCAATGTATGGGCCTTAAAGCAGAAAAGGGTGAGTTGAGGGGGTTCCGAGGTGAAGTGGGGGTTGAGAGGAGGAGGAGTGTAGACTATAGAGAGAAGAGAGTGAAGGCACAGCGACAGAAGTGGTGGTGAAGTGGCCGTGAGGGACAGGAAGCAGAAGGATCGGTCGCTTTGCTGCTCTATTTTTTTTACCAACACTGCAACGGATTGGTTTAATTTTTTGACATTTTAAGACTGAAACCAAAAAAAAATTCACAGAGAGAAACTGTCTCTCTGCTGCTGTGCCTTGCGCCGGTTGTGCGTAAAACCAGAACTTACTTTACGCATGGTGTTTCATCCAACAAAGTGGATTAGATTTACACCGATTACGATTTTATTTTTAGCCTTAATCAAAGGTTTAAAACGTTATATCTTCTGTTGACTCTTTATTCAAAGGCAGTTTAGTGTTAGACTGAAGTTGAGTCCACATCATCCATCTCAAGTATTGGTCTCCGGAGCTAACAGCACTGACCAGGACGCGTCCTTGTCGTGTGCCATGTCTCAACAGCAGAGCACTTTTTCACGGTGGAGCATGGAGCCCAGGCCTGTCCGGAGGTGGACGAGTGGTACCGTCCGACATCTGCTGCTGGCCCTCACCTTCCTGACGTGCAGCTCCCAGCTGCTGATTGTGGACGCCGGCTCGTGGTGGTGAGTAATTGAAGTGGGGCGGCAAAGATTTGGTGACTGCGCATAAAACTTTTGATGCAACCGCTTTTGAGCAAGTCAATGTTGACACCAAGCTTTTCTAGTTTTACTCCGGTGATCTTTCACTAATGTCCTCGAACAAGTGCATGTACAGAGATTTAAAAAAAGCGTTTACACACAATTTACGCTTACAGCTAAATATATGTCATGTACTTAAAAACATGACAATTGTAATTTTCAGCCAATACTTCACTGTTGTGTTGTCTTGTGTTTGTGTGTGTTTTGGGGGGTTGCTTTGCATCACGCGGTGATGTTCCACTCGCCTAATGTAAAGCACTAACACTGAGTGGAACAAATGTGAAGGCTCTGTCACAATATTTACCCTGGATGTGGCCCAAATGGCGTGCACTGAAGCCTTCTGCTGCTTCTGACCCTCATTAGCCAGATCAGTTCTGAACTTACCAAAAGTCTCATTTTGCTTTTGTAGGAGACATGACTCAAAGGCAGTATTTTTGGGTGATTGCCATAGACCTGTGAGGGGTCAAAATAGGGGTAATTGCAATTTGCAGCTTCCTACAGCTTTTTTTCCAAAATAGTGTCATATCTTTACAAGGTGTCATCTGACATTATGCTTTCCTCATTCAGACTTTGATCAAAATGTCTATTGCCATTTGAATTAACAACATAACATACAATAATCAGACAGAGGCTGCAGATGTGCAAAACACAATATTCAAAAGATTTCAAAAGTCTACAATGAAATGTGTGCTGGAATACATATTCTTCTGTATGTCAGTCTCTCTGAGCTGAACATGAAGATTTATTTGCTTGAACATGTGGCCTCTGTGTATTAGGTCAATGGCAATGACCCCCATCCAGCGTCCAGAGATGTACATCATCGGGGCTCAGCCTCTCTGCAGTCAGCTGTCCGGTCTCTCACAGGTAGAAATTTGCACAGTTCAGATTCTTGACTTGCCTCAAGGAAGTGGATGTTGCTCTTACTGTGGCGGGATACTTATCTGTTCTGTCCTTGTGCTGTGTAGGGTCAGAGGAAGCTGTGCCAGCTCTACCAGGATCACATGATGTACATTGGAGATGGAGCCAAAACAGGCATCAAGGAGTGCCAGTACCAGTTCAGACAGAGGAGGTGGAACTGCAGCACAGTGGACAACACCTCAGTGTTTGGTCGGGTGATGCAGATTGGTAAGTTGGCCAGAAAAAAAACTATAATATTGACATATCTGAAGCTGTAATGTTTGCTGTGTTGAGTTGTAGTCAGTGGAAATGTTTGACTAGAAGACAGTATCATTGATATCATGGGAAGAGAATTCAAAACAGAAAAGATGTTAGTAGCCACAGCTGCATCTATGATCATCTATGTTTTTAATTACACTGTGTGAGCAGTGACTAAAAGATTTTTTGTAGAAGTAGCACAAAGCAAAATATAATATAACCATCACCAATACATGCATGGTATAGGCTACATTACTCTTATAAATTCATAGAAATCGGATTGGTTATGTTTGAATTGTTTATGGAATAGACTGCAAGTTGATCTGAAAACATTTGTATTTATTGTAATAAGTGACGTTATTTATTAATGCTTTCAATCGCTTTTAAACCAAAATTCATCCTAAAATCGCATTCATTTGCTATGTTATTAGCCGTGTTTATAGGTGGGACTATCCGATAACATCTGAAGCAGGCTATTAGCTTCAAACGGTTTGTTTCAACTTTACGCATTTGCGCAATGACGTGCAAAACTCCGTCAGTGGATACTCGTCCTTTCTGAACAGAATTCTGTTCTAATGGGTTTCATGTCAGAGGCAGCATGTTCGTTATGTCTAATTCCCAGCGGGTGATGTGGGAAAGCTCTCATCAACAAGTAAGTGTCAAATCCGCTGCGGGCAGTCAGACGAGGTGTAAGTTGCGCTCTCTCTGTCTCCGCGGCTCGCTGCTGTCTCTATTGACAGTCGGTCTATCTCCAGGTTTATATGGAGGTGTTAGTCGGCCCATTGTCCTGCGGCTACTCTTTTGAAATGCGCTGATTAGCTGACACCGAGCCGGCAGATCCGGACCTGCTATTTGAAGTGTTGGCTCGACACTCATAAAGCGAGTCCTCTCTGGCTGCCCCTTTATTCTGCTGCTGGTGCATAATGTGCAGGGCCATTATGACAGGGCTACTGAATGGCTCACACGCCTTATGCATGCATACCTGCTTGACTGTCTGGCCCGTGTTGATTCCAGCTCATAACTGGGATAAGAGCGATACTACAAATTACAGCATGAATACTTTGAGTCGAAGTCAACAGTTTAAACTGATATTCATGATTATTATTATATAGTCCCGTGTATCTACAGGGTTATGCCAGTTTTATATTTTGTAATAATTTGTATTCTTTATATATGTTTGTCTAAAAATATGATATCAAAAATACCTCTGTCTTAAAGTGTCACATAAAAAAATCTAAGCAGGCTCCTGGTTGAATAAGTCATCAGTACTTTGGGAAGATGAAACTGTAAGCTATTTAAACTTCCTCTGATCTTATTTCGAGCAGCCTGGACCAGAAAGGCCACATCACTTTGTAGTGTTCACATGTTAATTGTACAGTTTCAGAGCACTTAACCTCCTACCTGTCTTTGAGCTCTGAGGGAGTGTGTTCAAACAGGTTGTGTATTAATTCAGAGAATATGCAGGATGAGTGTGTATTCAGTGTAGCCTGGTGTTAGACTTTAGAGCGGAGTCATGTCATTACTATGGACTGCAGCCTTAAAGAGATAGTCCAGTTTGGAGAGGCAGACAGGAGCAATGACACATTATGTAATGCATGGTTATTAATGAGTCCAGTAAAGATACACTTACAAGGCTTTTAACACTTTAAAAACTAGTACAAGTGTATTACATAAAAACACATTTAAACATTCAAGTGTTTCAAATGAATACTTCACTGGTCTCGATTAAAGCAGGATGTGGTTTGGTTCCGGTGTAGTTGCTCCTGTCTGCTTCTCCAAACTGGAAGAGGGTTGACAACAATCTACTATTTGGAATAAATCTTGTAGAAAATACTGAGCCTATTCCGTTAAGGATTGTACAAGGTTGTTGAAATAACTCGAGTTAAGTGGAGTGTGGGTCTGTTTGCTTTGAGGAGAAAGGATTAACCTTAATGGTCCCACAATCCCGAATCCTAATATATCTCTCGTCTCTCTACTAGGCTCCAGAGAGACAGCGTTCACGTATGCCATCAGTGCGGCCGGTGTGGTCAACGCCATAAGCCGAGCCTGTCGTGAGGGAGAGCTCTCCACCTGTGGCTGCAGTCGTGCCGCTCGACCCCGTGACCTGCCGCGTGATTGGCTGTGGGGCGGTTGCGGAGACAATGTACATTATGGCTACAGATTCGCTCGTGAGTTTGTGGACGCCAGGGAGCGGGAGAAGAATTACCCCCGAGGATCTCCCGAACACGCTCGGACCTTGATGAACCTCCAGAACAACGAGGCCGGTCGACAGGTATAGGAAACATCATCACTACACATGTTCTTACTCAGTTTAGTTCAGGATATTTGTGTGGCAGTGTGAGGAATGTGTGTGTGGTGGTGACCTGACCGGGTACTATTTGTGTGTTATTTATTGTGGGTCCAAATGGTAACTTGTAACGCCCTTGGAGTCTGTGTAGGTCACTGGGTCACGGCGCATTCCACAGTCTCAGCACAGGGACAACAACCATCTTGAATTGTACAATTAAACACAAAGGGGGACCTGTGGAAATTGGAAGCTAAAAAGTGACGGATGGATGGATTGATGGAAAGATAGATGGATGGATGAGTTGATCAGGTTACTGGTGAAACTTGCATTCTCAGATTTCTCAGAGTTTTGTTTAACAATGGCTGAGGATATATCCCCACTAATGCACTGTAAAACTATCTCTGAAGAATGATTATAGTAACCACAAAAACAGGACACTATATCTTTGTACACCCCTGATGAATGAGTTAGCGGACACATGTGCTCAGTTTTTGTCCATGTACTGTAACAGCAGAAGTCTATAACATTTCTTTTAAAGGCTTAAGTAATATGGTTAAAACAGCAACATTTCTTTTACAGAGCTTTCCCCTTGGACTAAGCTGCTCACACACATTTGCTTATAAAAGGTCCATTTGGCTGCGGTGCTGCTCAGTGAATCAGGAGAATGTATTTACCTTTAGTTAGAGAAGCTTTGTTTGAGCTGTTTACGAGATAGATATGTGTGTCCTCGTCTGAGTGTGCACAACTCAGCTTGATTTGTGCAGGAGACAGTTGAGCCTGGTTTTTCGCTGTGTGTATGTGTCAGAGGTCAGAGGTGGTGGTCTGGAGAGGGTCCCATTGGGACCATGGCCCACGAGAGAAATGTCTACTGCTGCCGCTTTGTATGAACACACACACACACGCTCTCTGTAACATGCACAGTGGTTTTGAATGACTTCTGCTGTTTGATCCTTGGCCTTCATTGTTGTGTGTCCACTGAATCGGAAGAGCGAGAAGCAAGGGGAGAAAAGCAGGAGAGACAGGCAGTTTTTCTCTTTGACTTTATCCTTTTTCTCTATTTCTTTCTTGGACACGCTGGTTTGTCCCGTGCAGGATTTGTCTTGCTTGATTGAACAAGGCAAACTGCAGAGCTTTTGTGAAGGTGACAGGGGTGTCTTTTAGTGTGTGTGCTCAGCTTCATTAGGTCTGTGTGCAAGACGGACACATGGTCAAGTGTGTGTGTGTGTGTGTGTGTGTGTGTGGGTATGTACAAGAGCCAGGAGACAGAGGCACAGGGTGAGGGATGGACACCCGTCACACTTCTCCGACTCTCAAAGACCAGCGCTCACACACACACACCGCTCCACTGTCTCCATTTCACACACATCAAATGAGGCGGAGCTTGTTGCTTACAGAGCAAAACAACTAGATGTACATTCCCGGCTAAAGACAATAAAAGACACTTTGGTGCTGCATCTGCTCCGAATTCAAGTTGGACTCACATTTCTTTTACAATTCCCTTTTGTATTATCAAAAACATGCCTATAATATTGATTCTTCCATTCTAGTGAAAGCCTCCGTTTTGTAAAGTATGCATACATGGATGACTGCATTTAATGTATTTTGCTTTTGAGATAACACCCATAAAATAAACATAGCATTCTCAGTAGTGCAATAACATCTAGGCCTTGTAGGACAAAGTCACTTTGCCAAGAACAACATCCTGACAGTCTAGAGAAAACGTTGTATTGAAAATTTATTTATTTAAATCATTAAACCAGCAATCTGAAAGTCTATCGCTGCTATTGCATCACTCTCATTTGATTGGTTGGTTTTGCTCTTTGGTTTAATTATTGTCAATAATAGGGACACACTAAACACAATGTCATTTTGTTAGCCCTTATTTCTACTTTTCTTTCAATGGGTTAAGCTTTCATTAAGAGGCACAGGCTTGTATCTCCCTGTTCTGTTTCTTCTTACTCCCGCCATATGCACACATACTCACGGCTCCTCACCATGCACCATGTCTGAGCAGAGCCTTTGTGCCTGACACAGAGAGCGTGTCACCACCATGCATGACTGAGTGTGTGTTCATTAGGCCTAGAGTCATCGTGGCCAAAAACCTGGTGTGACATTGCTTTTATTTGATAGATCACATGGAAGCAAGTCCAATAGTGGAGTGGTTAAAATAAAGGGTATGGAAGTTATATTGGTACTAAAAACGTGTTGTTTGTCAGTTTAAGTTTCAAGTAAATGTCTTGAAATGTCTTATTTATTACAAAAGTTAGTGCAATACAACACAAATTGTGTTGGCACTGTCCCCTGAGCTGTGTGTGTGAAGGGGTCAGAGAGATCAGTCGGCAGGATTGAAGGGTGCCGAGTGCTAAGCCTGCTGGGTAGGAAGGTAGAGCAGAATGACTGGGGGTCATGAGTCTTTGGGGGCAAGGGTTAACAGAGGTGAAAAGGTAATTGGTATCAGGCAACGTGAGGAGATGGAGCCAAAGGTTTTGACTGAGCTGCAAAAAAGTGGAAAGAATGAATTCTGCAAATCCACAGTGTTGATGTAGATACTTGTGTTGGTAATTCATAAGACAGGGCTGTAACATAAACTCACTGTATGTGAGTGTGTGAGAGGGTGTTATGGGATCTGTGTAATAAATGCTGTTAAACTAAAACTGACCTGGTGAAGTCGCTGCTAGTGCCATAAATCATGCATTTCCTGTTCTGTTTTTTCACACAAATCCATTTGTATCAGTTAGTTCATTAAATATGTGCTTAAACACATATTAAACAACAATGTTTACCACTGGTCAGTAGTTGAATTGAATTTGCAGTACATTTTTCTGTTTCTGCGGAGAACATTGCAGTACAGATGCTGAAAACACATCATTTTATTTTGTCTCATTACAAGTTAACCTAATGATAACTTCAAACTTTGTTTGTTTGAACATTTTTCTAAAGGGGAACCACATGGGATTAGTAAACGATTTCCCATTTCCCCTAGTAGTATTAGCCTTTATGTTCTGAGTCAGCTATTTATTTTAGTTTGGTGGAGCAGTGTTCACTGCTGTGTGAAGGCACTGTGCATGTGGAGTATAAATCTTTTCTTTTAGTTTTTCTATCTCACTGCACACAGAACAGAACAAGTTAGCACCGGCACATGGTGACTGAAATTTGAAATGAGCATATTCATGCTTCCATTATATTGACATTAAGAAAACTAATGGAAACATTTTTGGTCTAGTACAGCTGTTATGTTGCAAAATGCTGTCATGAAGAGTGATTTAAACACTACTATATAATATTTAAAGTTATATCAGTATTATAGATATAAACATGTATAATTTTAACTCATTTAGGTTTTGTTAGAGTTATTGAAAGTTTAAATCAGGGACAGTTGTGTTTACACATATTAACCACCAGATGGCATCATGACTGCAAAAAGGACACAACAAAGCTACAACACAGAAAAAAATGCATGCTGATGTAAATCTTGTTTATTTCTCTGATTCACAGGCGGCGTATAACCTGGCTAATGTGGCCTGTAAGTGCCATGGAGTGTCTGGTTCGTGCAGCCTGAAGACCTGCTGGCTCCAGCTGGCCGACTTCAGACATGTGGGAGAGTTCCTCAAGGAAAAGTACGACAGTGCAGCTGCTATGCGCATTGGACGCAAGGTACTTATCAACCGTGACCTATGATGTTTAGCTTGTAGATAATTATTAATAATAAATTATAAGCGTATGAATAAGCAAATAAAGGACATGGCCTTGATATGATCCTAGTTTAACACTGTGGCCCTCAGTGAATTGTGTTTGACAGCACTGAACCTTTTTGAGTAGATCCTTATATCTTCTCTTTTGTTCTGTGTAGGGTAAACTCGAGCTGGTGGACAAGCGCTTTAACACCCCAACCCCTGAAGACCTGGTCTACATCGACACCAGTCCCGATTACTGCCTCCGAAATGAGACCACCGGCTCACTGGGCACACAGGGCCGTCTCTGCAACAAGACTTCTGAGGGCATGGACGGTTGCGAGCTGATGTGCTGCGGCAGAGGATACGACCAGTTCAAGACCTACAAGCACGAGCGCTGCCACTGCAAGTTCCACTGGTGCTGCTACGTCAAATGCAAGCGCTGTACGACACTTGTTGACCAGTTTGTGTGCAAGTAGGACGCGGTGGATAGAAGAGACAAGGTGGTGATGGGAGGAATGGCAAAGGATAGACAGATGTTTTTCAGGGTTTTGTTCAGGATACATTGACACTGATGATTTTTCTTGACAAAACTTTTATAATTTCCTCCTCTCCTCCATCTCAAAAAACACTTTTTCACATAAACTGCAAACTGAGTGAACTGTGTTTTTTTTGTGTGAACATTGTGAAAACACAGATGAGGTGGATAAAGAAGAATAATGATACATAAAACAAAGGTAATTTCTTCTTCAGGAATATCTCAATTATACATTTCCCTGTGGAGATTTAAGCTTTCTCCTGCTCACAACCCTGAAGAAGTGACAAAAGGCCTTTTCAATGGAGGCCAAGGCGAAAGGGACCATGTGAGTAAAGCAGCTGGCTCCTAACAAAGTGGACACATATATCTGGTGTGTAAAAAGTATTGAAATAAATATATAATTATAATAATAAATAAGCACACAAGTTGGATTATTTAAAGAGATGAACTGACAAAACTCCTCTGATTGTGTGTGATTGTATCAACATGATGGACCTCAATAAGAATGGACACCGCAGATATATAAAAAAATGCTTGTTCATGATGCACAGGTTTTTGTAAATCATTAATAGATGTAGAATACACGTTTCCCTCATCTGTCTGTAACTCATCTGTCCCATCAAAGCTATATATATCCAACATCTATGTGTGTGCGGTTTAATGGGCCTTGTTATTGCGGCCATCTTGATAACCTGGCCGTTTAAACGCGACAGTACGGCTCTACGTCCTTCATGTGACAGTGAACTGAGCAGCTCCTCCATTAGTGAGATTTATGTGCTGCATGGGCCTTAATGAACCCAACTAAAAGACATCTTGTTCAGTCATTTGGTTTTTACCTCATAGACTCGCTCCACATGCACAATAACAGGACTCGGGAGGAAAAAAACGGATGAAGGATTTGAAGCAAACCATCAACATAAACAAACATGCTGTAAAAAAGAATAATGAATGTGTGAATGTGGAATACACCAAACAGAAAAGACTGCAGATAACTAAATGCCACATTTGAACATGTAGATCATAAAAAGTATATTTTAATATGGGTTTTCTGTTTCTATGTTTTATACATGTGTATTATTGTATATTCTTTTGATAAACTAGTCTTTGACAATGGGCCATTGTGTCTTATTTTTGAGATCAGACTTTTGGGGAAGTTGCCAACATTTAACTGCTCGGCTTTAACAACTTAACTAAAGTCAGATCTTTGTCATGAGGCGCCTGATGGAAATGGATACTGCTGTTATGAACCGCATACAGGAAGTATTGCGGCATAAAAAATTAGATTATAGTAGCAGCATTTACAGAAACAGCTGGTTTGTGACTAACAGTAAACTATCTGTTAAGCCGATACTGAATGTTATTTTGTTTCAATGAAAACTTAACAGTATTTGAATGTTGACAAGTTGTAGCCTACAAAAACAAATAAATTTCCGAAGCTTAGAATTTTTTATATTCTGTAAAAATACTGAGCTTATGTAAAATTTTCCTTTTGTTAACTCCTAATAGTATATATAGTAAAAGTATGAGTATGAGTATATTTGTCGAAGAAGTTTTGAAAGAGGCTTGTGAAACTGCCTTTTTTTCCCTATATTTTCAGTGAGTTTGAGGCATTTTATGTTGTGTCTGTGTTCTGTCATTTGGTTGGCTTGCTAAGTTTTAGGAGACACTTAGGAGAGTATTTGTGTACGACCTTGAATGAAATAATCAGATAGCATAATAATCAAGTTAGGTAAAGGTTAGCTGAATATTTCTGTGCACCATGTATGGTATGTATAGGTTTGGATAATGAGAAGTAACATATTTTCCATAACATTTAAATGCTAACTCCTTATGGTCACTGTTGAATGCTATTTTTAAACGCCCATCTCTCAATCTGAAGCATGTCCAGAGCCTCTCTTTTTGCTTTAGGAAACTTTTAACATCATGGTCCAATTTGTGCTTACATTCATTAGATTACATTGACAGTTCTCCTCAAGGTACACGAATCTTAATTTGTTTTACTGTGAAAAACATCTGCAGCTTTACTGGACGGCCTCTAACAGGTTTAGCTATGGAAGTGAAGTGCACAGTCATGGCTGAGCAAGTCTGTACACAGACCTATAACTACCTATCCCATTACTTTGAGCTGCTCAGCCCTAATTGGATTGGACCAGTGTACAGAGCTTCATGACAGGCACACTGCATCAGGTGTGGGTGTGTAATCCTCCTCAGCTGATATCCAGCGCATTCGGCTCATCAGGACCTAACTTCTGCTGCTGATCACTGCTGCACACAATGGCCTTCATGTATTGCTGAACCCAGATGATGAGTGTGTGTGTGCTTTTTGTGTGTGAGCATTGAAAGTGCTGAATGAAAATCTCTCTAATCCTTCTCACCTGACTGCTATCTGCCACTGTGATACCACTAATTTGATTCCCCTACTGTCTGATACAAACAAACAGCAACAGACAGTTTTGAACTTGAACTATTCCAGTTAGTTGCCATATTTCTTGCATTTGTTTGTTTTAAAGGAGACCATTTTTAAGACTCTGGGCACTTTCTTATCATCTTCAGTTTGTTCCAGTTCATTATCTTCATAGTCAGATATTTTTATACACTATTGTATAGTCTCACGGCAAAAACATCCAGAGGTCGACATCTAGGGCCCTTCTGTGGAGTTTTTACGTTTTCCCAATGTACAGGTTGCATATGTTGAATCCTCACAGAAAGGTTTTTTGCATGTGCCTTTCAAGTGCATATCAATCTAGTGTAAATTTCACTCCTGCCCCTAATAACAACCTCTTTCAAGACTCTACTTCTGTTTTCAGGTCTTCTGGGATGTATAGTGTACCACAACCTCTTAACAGCTTTAACTTTGGGACACAGGCTACACAGTAAAGTAGAAAAGCTCCAGTAAAATACCACAATAGTGTTTCTGCACACCTGTGAGGGAAGTGTAGTATTACACGTGCAGAGAGCTTACGGTGTCTCCTAACCCTGCCCTGCTTTGACCCAGGACCGTGTTATCTTCAGTTGCCAAGTGGGTAATTACACCTGCAGAGCAGCTCTACGGCACGACACACTCCTCTTCAAGTTACTGAAAAAAATGTTCTCAAAATATTTCTACGCTATTTGGCCATGACCACATTCAGGCATCTCTTTCTTGTTACAGTGTTTCTTAGAGCAATGTCCAAAGTGCTGCTAACCTTTATTTGCTTTATACACATAAATGCAAAGTATGGGTGTAATACGTGTAGTAGGCTTTCTTAGAAACAACCGTTTAGTTTTTTCAGCATGTTACAGACTCCAGACGATTATAATCTAACTTCCTAAGAGTTAAGCAACTGTACAGTGTGATTCAGTGCATAGATTGACAGCTGAAAGCAAACTGGCCAAAGAGAACAGCTTAAATAATAAAAACGTAACCTCATTCTCTCACTCACACATAAGAATTGTGCTAGTTTTAAATTTTTTTTTTTTTACCTTTATTTATCCAGGACCAATTCTTATTTATCATGGTGACCTGGGCAAGAAGCCGCAGCATGGGAAACACAACCAACAATCTCAAACATACTGTCAAAAACATATGAAATACATTGTACAGCATGTATAGTGACTAAAAGCAGGTGCACTAGTCATGGACCACACCATATAATTTACTCTTAAATGTGGAGACTGGAATGAATGAACTGAGCTTAAGTGACAGTTGTAGCTGATTTAAATCACTTGAGGCGGCAAACTGAAAGGAGAAGTGACCAAAGGATGCATGGCTTGTTCAGCCAATCTTTACACACAAATTTACAAACATCCCAGACCAAGTCGAAAAACAAATGCTCATCCACTTAATTGTAAGCTCATTCTTAGATACGCTTTCTCCAAGACTGATTGGATCACTAAGGTTTGATCTTTCTCTGTTTCGGTGATAAGTTGATATTTTTTTCTTTCTTCAGCGCTAACCACTCTGCCGTGATAGGTGTACAGTTAAAATATAGAAAGGCCTTTAATACATATAGTAAATCCTCTCATTATCTTAAATATGTTTTGTGCTAAATGTTTGTTTATGGTGCTGAATGTTTATTGTGTTGAATTTCCCAATAGGACAATAAAGCATCTATCCATCCGTCTTTGACAACTTTTTCTCATGTTTTGTTGACCTTTTACTGCTGCACTGATGATAATTATGTGATTGTTTCATTAAATGCCAAGTGACTGATGCGTTATTACACGTTAAACAGGTGTGGTGAATCTAAGGCGTGGTGATAACCGTTAGCATTGTGTGTCCCCTCTCTTCTGTGTCCAACCCTGTGTGCGTGTGAGTCCCAGTCGCTTGGCTGCAGGTTTGAACTGAACATTTTTGAGACTGTGTGTGAGACTCGGGTTTATTTGCAGTCAATTTTATTCCAGACTTTTTATCTGACCTCTGACCAGTTAGCCTATCGCTTGTGTTGCAACATCAAACAACAAGAATGTTTTGCTCTATTTTTATCAAAAGAAAACTGAAGCGCAACCAATGATTCAGTAACAAGGTTAGTTTATCTAGTCAGAGGAACCATACATACAGTATGTAAATTATAGTTAGCAGGAGAGAGTTTTAGAATGATAAATGGTTTCAAATACTCAAAACGACAGAAAACTGATATTTGGCTTTAGCATGTACTGTATATCTCATTATGCTTTAATGAGATCCAAAGCATTCATGTCCCATTAGGTTACAGTGACAATCATTTTTGTTTTGAAGCCACACTAAAAACAGACACTACCGAGAAGACAAGCTGCAAAATCCTTAGTCTATTAATATCCTGTTGTGAAAGTCATTGGTTATGTGAAAAAAAATCTTTCTACTAACCATCATGAAAACAACAACACTGTTTCTCTATAAGATAATCTATAATAGGTTTATAAATAAAAAGCTTGAGTACTTTGGGTGAAAATGTATCTACTTTAGTAGTTTTGTCAAATAAACATCAAGTTATTGTTGTATGGAGAAAGTGCAATTTGAAAAGTATTTTGTCAGCATAACCTTTACACAGATTATCAATGATTTTTATCAGTCCAATATGAACTCATTGCCAGATAACAGAGCTGTAAAAGCATACATCTTACGTAAGTATTAGGAATTTTTCAGTAAGTAAAGACACAATCTGATGAACTTGTAGTTTAACTTGCTGAACTTGATAAACTGGTGCTTTAAGTGGAGTGACAATGCTAAAACTAGCAACACACCCAGCTTCCAGTGCCTTATAAAAAAAAGAAAATCAATTTTAACAAAGGTCTAATGTCAGTCATTACCTCATTACCTGTCGTTGGTAGATGTGCGGTTTGTCAGGCTACACCTAAAAGTAGGTGCCCAACAGAAAGATACCGAGAACGATACTCTAGTGGTATGATTCTCAGTATGAGGTGGCGTTTAACAATTTCCATGTAAATGCAATACCTCTGTTTCAGGGAAAATACCAGTCTATTAGCCCAGTGTCCCTCCTCAACTAATATTAACCCAACTTAGACAAATAGAGGAATTTGTTTTATACATTTATGTGTTTAGTTGTGTCTTTATCCCGAAACACGAAACGCTAAGATATCAAGAGTTTACTTGTTATAGATCTGTCAAGGCCTTTTTAGCAGCCATAGCATTAAACATAAGACTCGAACTAATTTAATCAATAAGAAAAAAATAAAAAGTAATTTCATGTCCAATACATTTACTGTATAAAACTACTCAATAATACAGATTCGGTTCTCTTGAAACGAAAAATGTATGGTGAATACCGACTATTTTCTTGAACTGTTTCAGAATCAATCCAGACATTACCATTTGAACACTTTGCATCAGTGTAAAGCGATAGAAACTACAAAACGTTTCTTTTTTTCCTGTTCCTACTTGTTTCCCATTGGCTACTCTCGGTTTTGGTCGAATCTGATTGGCTCACGGTCGCTCATGCGAGGGGTGTGACGCACTTACTGCTGCCTACTACTTGGCTGGTCTAGTCTGGTTTTGCGACACTCAGCCACTGTTTCAGAGCAAGAGTAGAGAGCTGCGTGTACAACTCTGTGTGAACTATACTCAAAGCTGGAGGACAGATACCACTTCAAGCATCAGAACAAGGTGAATAACGCAAAAGAAACTGGTCACTGTTATTTATAGCGCTTGTTGTAGCACGTTAAATTTACCCACTTGTACGTAACCTGGCAGCTAGCAGCTTTGCTCTTCAGCTAATTCTGCCTGTCAAAACAACAGAGTATAAATCTGCTATCCGGCTACAAAGATCAGCTTTACTCTGTACTCACGCGGTTATCTTACTAAAACATTATATGTTCGTCATCTTTAAAGGCAATGGGGTCTATGTAAGAAGCTGTCAAAACAAATTAAAGTTCAGCGAAAGAGTTATTAGGGGTTTTCTTCGGATGTGGCAGCTCTTGTTAGCGGACTAGCCTCGACTCGCTAGCTTGGTGTAAACAAACCAGCGTCACAGTCGATGAGCTGCGGTCTCCTTCGCATTGTGCGTTTATCACCACAGTTTGTCCTCATTTGAAGGTCAAACATTTAACCTTTTACGGTGTTATGACCTGCAGACTTGCCCAATTGTGCGTCTTGTGTTTACAACATGAAATTTGCCACTGTCAGTAACAATGTTAGGAGTTTGAGGGTTCTTTGTCTTGGCTGCTCGCTTTGAGGTGACTTTACAATTTTACCATTAGTTTGTAGCTCAGGTTCTGCTCGTTTTAAGTGATTATGAAATACAGATTTCTTCTTAAATAGGAATGGTTGTAACTGAGTGAGTTTATGGTTGTCTTTTCACAACAGACATCTCTTTTGACACTGTTTGCCTGAATCCGTTTCCTTCACCTTTTACAACAAAGCCCAACGTTTTAAAGCACACTTGCTGAGGTCATGCCATAAATATTTGATGGGTTGGGCAGCTGGCTGATGACCCATTTGTCTCGAATCTAAATTTGTATAAGTATACAGCTGCTCCACCTTGCTCCAACTCTTGAGATTAGACCATTGATAGTTTACAGATCAGTGTTGTTTGCTACTCAAGACATCATTATCTAAAATGTGCATTGATCATGTGTGTTTCCTAATAGACCATATTTATTTGTGCATATAAATAATTAAGTCAGAATATTATACTTTGTTTGCTGTGCTCTAGTTATGAGCTATCACTGGAAGTGCAGCTCTCTGGAGACATGTCTAATGAAGTGAGTGTCTTGACAAGGTGCCAGGGAGGGGAGCAGCTAAGAACAGTGGAGAACTGCCATTACTAGACTGATCAAGACACAGACCTCTCTCTGTCTTTTATGTCCCGTCTTGTTTCTGACTCCCGGTTCTGCAAAACAAGCCTCTGTGTGTTTTTAAATTTAGAACAAAACATTCTTTTTAAGTTGTGAACTTGTACTCACAAGCCTTGCAATATGTCTCTGTAGTTAAAGTGTCTGTACGCTCAGTAAGCCTCTTATGGATCGACTGGGAGTATAACAGCATTAACTCATACGTAACAATATCAACCCTAAGGTTGTACATGTTGCTCATGTATCTTAAAGGGTTTAAGGAGCGACAGCAGCACTGACCATGTTGCAGTCTGTGCGTGCGCCGTATCATTATGGTTGGTTCCTTTTGTCATACCCACCTAGTTATTTTTTGATCACTTTGATAAGTTAAGTGGTATTTATTCTTTTTCATATCCACCTGGAAGTAAGGACAGAAGAAACCTAATTATCAGTGCCTAATAGAAATTATGTTTCTTCCTATTGAATTACATTTTTTCAACAGTGCCAATGACCAGCAGTTATCTGAAATGGTGAAGGGCATAGTCTCACTCTGCTCATGACAGATTACAAGAGTCGTTATTTAGTTTACTGATTAAACTTGGGCATTGTTCTGTTTAAATTTACTTTGATTTTCACCTCTATTTCTAGCTCTGTCCTTGGGCTTAACTTTTTGCTCAGTTTTTCTGTCCGGCCTGTGTGTGTGCTGTGCCCTTGTGTATGATCATGTGCATTCGGACACTAGTTGCCTTTGTTTATCTCTTCACCATAAGCATCAGAAACTCTTCTGTACCAGGACTGAGCCTCGCCAGGAGACACACAACTCCAGATGTTAAATATTGAATGATGGAAGAGAACAGTATATTGTCATTGAAACTTAAAGAAGAAGTAAGTGACTCAACAATTACATTTTAGAATTTTCTCTTTTTACAGTTTATAGTAAACTATAGTATATATTATAGTAACTGAACACTCTATAGAAATAGTGTTAATATAGATGTATTGATTGATTCCTTCAATTAAAAAATGTATCACTTACTTCTCCTTAAACTAAATTACAGTCATTTAATTTGAATCAGTTGGATTTTTAAAAATTGTCACACACCTTTAGCCGTCTGATGGGAATGGCTATGCGCTTAAATGTTTTATTCTATGTCATTGCACAGTCCTAGTGATCGGTAAACACAGTCGTGTTCAATCATAGCGTAGCTGTCTCAAAAACAAAGGGAGGCCTATGTTTTGACCCCTGGCCTCTGGGACAGCAGAATGAAAAGAAGAAGAAAAAAAGAAGTGCGCACTTAACATTTTGACTATTGAGTATGGCTTAGTTTTCAAAAAGAAAGTTGTAAGCAATGCCATTTAAATGCATCAGACTGACCATGTGCTGTCCTTTGGGACACATTTTGACACAGAAAACAAACCGGGACTTTTAGTTATTGCAAAGCAACTCACTGTAAGAAACAAACTGTGAGCCGACTGTTAGGAGATAAACGTCAGTTCAAAAGTCTGGTAGGGCGTATTATGTTGGCATCGGGCAGCGTTCTGAATGTGTATGTCATACGTTAATGCCTTTGTGGCTTTTTGGACTGAGAGGCATTTGGTGGTTTGTATGGAAGTTTTAAAAAGAACATGTGTTATTAAGGGTGTGACAGGAGGACATAAAGTACGGTTTGGTTCATTCGTTTTCATTTAGTAAAATAATAACATCACGCAGATTTTCACAGACGACATAAGTTTGCTTAGTATTTGATTGCCTGTTGTATGATGTGTAAGTTTAAACTGTTGGCCTTCAGGTGTCTGGTAGCTCTCAGTGCCCTACAGAAAAAGAAAAAGGTTGTGTAAATAAGAAGATATGGATCAGGTATGTGCTAGTTTAACCTGAAAATCCAGATGAAAAACACAGTGTGTTTACAGTTTGGGTCAAATAGACTCCTTAGATATTAGATACAGCTTGTTTAGTGGCTGTATACTAAAAAGATTAGTCACAGAGCAGCCCTGTTTTTTGAGGGAACTGTGGCACAATGCCCTTACAGTGCAAAGTCATAACCACTGTGCAAATCTTATCTTCTATATTCACTCAAAGCGGTTTCGACATGTTGGAGTGCAACTTTGTCATTCCACATCATCGTCTTCTTACCTCATCCCTCGACGCTGTATGACCTTTGGCCTGCTTTCATGTTGTCTGTAAAACTGTCAACCTCAAGCTTCCAGCGAAGCACCCACTCACACATTTTCCTTGTCTGATAGCCACACAATGCAAGTTTTAGTCTCTTGTTTTCTTTTTCTTTTGTTTTTTTTTTCAGTTAAAGGGGAACTAAAGCTTTCACCTGCTTCTGCTTTTTTTTTGAGGCGAACTTTGGCATAAAAACCCAGACTTGTTTTCACACAGCGCTGTAAGAAATATAAGTCCCACTCTACATTCTGCCCAACACACAGTTAATACACAAGTAATATACACAGTTACAGTAAGTCACTTTGGTCGTGAGTAATAGCTCCCCCAATCCGCACTACAACCTCTTTCCACTCTACTTACTACATCTGCTCCACATGTTCCGCACTCATTCCTTTTTTTGAGGAGAAGAAAAATGAACAAATCAATCCCTATTGACTTTTTGGGTTTGTGGTCTCCTTTCTTTTTACCATCCCTTTTTTTCCTGCGTTTATTTCTTTTCTTGAATGTTTTTGTCAGGGCTGTCTGTCATTGGTTGTCTGATTGATTTTTATTTTTTTTTCAGCCGCCTCCTTATAGCTCTGCAGTGACAGTGGGTGGCTTCATACACTGCTCTGGAATGAAAGTCTATTGCCTTTTAGTGTGGCATTGAAGAAGATGAGGAAATTACAGTCATTACATTTGAAAATATCCAGCTTAGGCACAATTTATAGATATAGTATAGATATAATACTGTCAGTGTCAGGCCATTACCCAAAAAGGGACTCAATGCAAAAGCTATGGGAAATAGTGCAATAAGTATATAACTGGCAACGTTTGACATGCGTTGAAAGTTAAATAAATTGTAACACGTAAATATGACTCTTTCACATCCTTTTACTTTCTACTCAATACTGTGATAAAGAAGCCTAGACCCAGACAGCTAGGTCTTAATATTGTAGCACATTTCCGCTTTAATGTCAGCTGTTATGACCCTCATTGTATCATTCCCATTGACCTCAAGTCTATGGGGTCTGTGACATTAATACATGCTCAATAAGATCAATGCTTAAAGGACAATAATGTTGATGAAGGCTATTGATATTGTATTCTTGGGGCAGATTCTTTGTCAAGAGGAAAATATACTATATGCTGACTCCAGTGTAAGTGCTTCATCCTATTTAAAATGAGTTCATTTGAAAAGGGAAGTGTGACTCAAGGAAGTGCAAAGCAGACCTTCAGATTCAAGACAAAGTATTGGTCAGTGGTCTGCTTCACCTCAGTTTACCAGGCTGCATGTCACATGTGCAGGTCCTCCAGGCCTCTGCTCTGTTCTGTTTTTAGCCATGTGTCTATTCCTCTGACCCTCCTCAAGGTTAAACTTCCACCCCAGGGCTCTTTTAACAGCACTTTTCTGAGCTGAAACTTCGGGAAGGAAAGAATCGAGGTAGATGTTAAAGTGCTCCTGTTTCTCAAGGGCTACAAGTGGTGGATAATCGAAGAATATGAAGGTGCTTAATTGCATAAAATGGATGTTGTATGGGCCATTTGATGAGGCCATTATGTGTTGGGAACATGGTGTTAATGCAGTTATTATCTCCAAACAGTGAATCATTAGGAACCCTTATTTGAATATTATTATTAAACAAATATTATTATTTGTTTTGAATGTACAATTTCTCTTTAATGCTTTGAAATCCAATTTCAAACCGGACTGCATTGTAAAAGTACTGTGGGATAGCACTGGCAGCAATTATTAAATTGTGTTTTACTGCTCTTTCAAGATTCCACAACGTTCCCCAGTTAAGTTCAATTTTGATTTGATATATTAAAAACAATGAGCTGACCTTGAAATATTTTTATGTTCATATACTCTGTTTTTATCTCTTCTTGTTTTTCTCTTTTCTACAAGACCCACAAAGAACAAAACATCTTTGTTTTCAATTGTCCTGAGAGCTGTTTGTTCTGGCAGGGCTGTCAGACCACATCCCTGTTATCCTCAACACTTCTTTATTGCTCTTTTTTTGTTGCTCCTAGGCTCCCAGCAAAAATAAGGGTTTTGATCATGGCGCAAAAATGAGGCCGCAGTGACTCAAGAACGTCAATGTAATTTTTCAAAATAGTCGATGAGGAAAATGTGTCATCAGTCTGCTCATTTTAGAGCCTCTCAAATAGTTATTTTTTATTCTACTAGTACCTCAGAACAGAGAACTATCTGTTTTTGATTGTGGGTTTCTCTTGCGACACAGTTTTTTCCAACAACAATATCCCACTTCTTCTTCTTCATTTTTAAAATTGATAGTGTTGGTTTGTAGAAACGGTTACAGATTACTAGTTAAGCTAACGCTCATTTGAATATTGAATAAAACAAGGAAATGACCTATTTTGTTTTTATCATTGCAACACTGCACTATGACATATTCTGTGCATGTGTATTCCATAATTTGTTATGTATCTGCCTTTGTCCCCTTGAGACTTGAGTGTGTGTAGTGGAACAAGGGGCTGGTGCTCAGGGGCATGTTGGCGATGTTTTGCCCCTCTGGAGTGTGTTGTTTGGTGTGTGTTACTGAGGGAAATGGGAGTAGTTGTTGATGAAACAAGGGAAACGCAGGAATGTTGAGCAGCTGCAGAACTCATAATTTACGCAACATTGAAGATAAAAACATGCTGCTGAAAATCAGGCACACATAACAACATGAACCTTTCTCATGTCGAATGTCTCAGTGATAACACAGCAAAGGAAAGTCTTGCTTAGTTCTTTGCGCATAGTTCATGTTCTATTGTTTGGTAAAATCTTTGAAATCAAGTAGTTGTGTTGATTTAATTCCCTCGGATGCTGTAGAAAGTTGTCAACATGGTGCCTTACTTCCTGTGGGTAAATATCTTCCTGTCTTTGACAACTCTTGTCGCTAAGCAACTCTCGGTGACAGCTAGTTGGCAGACCCAAATTGGCTCCCAGTGTTTTTAAGATGCACTGTTTTAAGGCTTGGTACCAGGGGAAACTTTAAAGTGTCAGCGAGAAAGCGGAGAGCTTTGATACGTGTGACACAAAGGCTCTAATATGAGTCGCCTTTTTGTTTCGATTTGAAAATTAAATGTATACAAAACCCTAAAAGATCTTCTTTTTCCTTCTTCCAGACTTGTCACATTAACATCTGAGTGACCATATAAGTCAAGCCAAAAGACTTCAGTCTTCTCAAAGGAGTCCAGGTTAGTCTCCCACATTACTAAACCACATGCTAACATCGCCAGTGCTCTACTTTTGGCTTAACTTCTTTCTATTTGTCTTCAGTCCAGTCAGATTTGGTCTCAATTGGACTTCTTTATCACCCGATCTCCAGCAAAGCAGTGTCCAGCGTGCCAAGCTGGACAGGGGACAAGAGAGTGGAGCCGAGGGCATGGCCTTCGTGCTGCGACACAGAACTGCAAATCCTCCTGAACTCGCCTCAGACAAGCCTTCAGACCCCATGAGTCCCCGGGAGAGCACCACCACCTCAGGTTCTTCAACGAGTCACCTCAGCACCACAGAGTGCCCCTCAAAGCATGGGGTAAGCAACAGACACACACTACCTCTGTTTGGGTCAGAGGCCTGTGTCGACTGGTCCCGCATTAAAACTATCCCACCTCAAGCATTAAAAATGAAAGGGGCGGTGTAAGCCTGGTAACTAGAGCTGACCTGTGTGCTCTACTGCTCAGAATGAAACCCCATTAAAACAGAAGTATTATCAGAATAAATCTGATAATCTATCTCTCACAAACTTGAATGAGAACTGGTTTAGTTGAGTTTATTTTGAACATACATACATACAAAACATAAATATGAAACAAGATACATAATATCTGAAAGGTGGGTAGAAGTATGAACTTATATCATCCCATATAAGTAACATTAACCACCTTTCTACAATTTGACCTCACAAACAGACTCTTCAAAAAAATACTCTTCCTGGTGCTCCATGCAATCTGTGTTTTGAAATTCATATTTCTCTTCAAATTATAGCCCCCCCTCTCACTCAGTGAAAAGTTTTTGTATGCTGGCTGGTAGTTGACATGGTTTTGCTTTTAACATTGTGGATTTGCATGTATGTTTCGACACTCATAGATGTGACTACACACACACTCATTTTCATAAAAACTGGTTTAGTTTAATTGTTTTTTCATTTTCAAACACAGCTTTAACCATAAAGCTTACATATGACAAAGCAACTCTATTCCAACATTAAAAGTGACAAAATGTAGATCATAATTAATTATTGATTTAAGGTCAGTGTGAGGGCAAAAAGGAGATAATTGCACATCGAATGTAATCAAGACAAAATGTTTATTTAATGGTGATATTGTTTTCTGGTCATATCAGCAGCTTTGCCAGTCTGAGTGAAATACAGACATAAGAAATCAGATTCTTCTGAACAGCACAGATACAGGAGCTCAAATGTGTGCAATCGGTTCTCATCTCATGTTAAAAACAGCAGGTTGCTAGAATTACGTTTGACACGGTTTGATTATGTGTTCCCAGGCTTTTCCAAACACCTCCAGTTATTATCGACTTCCTCTCCACTTCCAAGGCTGTGTGTACCCCGTGATGACTCACTCGGTGTCATAGTAATTAGCGGCGCATTGTCAAAGCACTAGCTCCTCTGCCTCGTGCCCAATTTTCGTTCTCATCAGGGGATATTGAATATGTGCTTGATTTCACAAGTCCTAAAAATAAACTAATGTTTGTACTCCCAACATTTTCTTGGAAGCAGTGCAAACGCATTACCAAGACGACAACCTGTCCCGGTGATCAAACAAACGCAGCAGACAGTTGCCCTCCGAGGCTTGTGTTTAGACAAAGCTGCTCCGCCACACACACGCACTATTGAGCAGAGACACAATAGTGCGTGTGTGTGGGGTGTGGCTGCGTGTTCCTTTACCTGCTGTAACCCAGACACCTGAGAGGACGCCAGGGGCCCTCTGTCCCGATGGCAAACTGCCTTAACACCTCTCTTTGAATTTTTTAGCATTTTGGGGTTGTTGTTTTTGTCAGGCAGCAAAAGCGTGGGGTTAATATTACACGTCCTGTTTACAGTCAGATCCACTAACTGTCTCGGTCTGTCTGAAAACAAAAATGTATTACATAAATAATTGTTGAACCCTTTCCCATTAGTGTATCTCTATCTGAAAAAAACAAGCATCTTGTTTCCTGTTTTCACAAATTGAAATCATCTCTCAGGAGATTTTTTAAGGTTGGGTTTGTCTCTTGGATCACGCCCTTTTAATTTTGAAAGATATACTGTTGGCATGGTAACATAACACATTTTTCTAACCACTTTATCTTGTAGCTCTTCGTCGTTTATTTTCTGAAGAAGTTACCTTTGCTGAGAATTTATTTGAATTCAAGTAATTGTGACTATTTTAGGACATATTAATGGTTAGACTGTTCTTTTTGGTCAGGCCAACTCAAAAGACAAATGTTTAAATTGTTTAAAAAACACACAAGTTTAAGGCATCCACACTCATTTAGGAACCCTAAAATATAGACATTTGATATATTTAGTTTGATTCCAGCGCAGAGTTGTATTGTTTGATGGATAGCAACATGGTGCCCTTGACCAACCAATTAATTCTAATTGAATCGATGTGTTAATGTGGACTGAGATGGTTTTGTCCTTCAATGTCACATACAATTAATCAAGTCTGGATGTAGCCTCAGAAAAAGACCTTAATATTAGACCTTTTTAAGTCATGTTTGGTTCATGATTGTAGTTTTTTCACGTGCTACACAGTATGGCTCCCGTTTTATCTTGTAGCAAAAAAATAGCACATTTTCACGCATTCTCACAAAGGCAATAGATTCAAGCTGAAGGGTCGATTTTTATTCGTTGTTTCCAAAACCATTATCTTCCTTTCTACAGAGAGAATTGTGCATGTGTGAGTCACATGTTGAGTCCCTCTGTCAGCGCTGTTGAAGAAGAAAAGAAAGAAAGTTATTAGTCAGGTCTACGTACAGAATCACCAATGAGTCTGAGGGGAAATGGTGTATGTTTTGAGTGTGAGAGCCGGAGCAGGACTGGCCTTGTGGGGCTCTTAAGACAAGAAGTGCTTCATTTTAATGTTGAGCAGACGTTGCTCTCTGGGGGATTTTCTGGTTCCTCTTAGGGTTTGAATATCAGTATTAGTCTACGGAGTGTTGCTTATGCAGATTCTCAAGGCTTGTTTTACTTTGACATAGTCTTTAATTTCTGTCTTGCTCCTGATAGTATTTAGTGTTAAGTAATGTATGTGCCACTTTTTAATATGATACTACTACCTTCAAGTCAAGAAACGTGTCGTATATCACTCGTTAAGTTAATTTTATGCAAGTCTATATTCTACTATGTAAGTAGGCTTCCCTGCCGCAGGTTATAAATCTTTGATCTAGATAAGTTTGTGATTCTATCTTACCCGAGGCACCCTCTGGAGAATGACATAATGTAATGAAGTCTATGACTGTAGACTGTTATCAGAGCAGCTGCAGGCCTCCAGACTTAAACATGACAAGCTGACGAGGGAGTTTACCAGAAGGATTTCTTCATATCCGTGAGTCGTGACTACACACACACACACACACACTCGCACAAACACTTGAAAATTCAAGTGAAATTCAACGGCATAACCTCTGCCTTAATAACTCTTTGGAGGCAGGGCAGCTGAAGTTGAGTAACACCTTTTCCAATGGGAGCTAAATGTTTTGTGTGTTTGTGGCACAAGAAAACTATGTTATGTGTAGCCTACCTTTCAAAGATCCTGGCCCTACTACTTTAGATCCCAGTCCTCTCTGCTGGGTCTTCTCACCCTTCTCTCTTATCAGATCTGGTTTCACAAGCTCAGCTGAGAGCGTCTGCATGACCTGCTGCTACACTTCAACATGGTGCCGTGTGCTCCATGTTTACTGCAGATAAACCCGTCTGTCTGAGTAGACTTTGGGTGGCAACTAAGTATTTGTGAACATAAATAATTTCACAGCAACCAGGCTCCCAGTAGAGACTTTATAAGTATACACATTTAGAAGAACGTGCATTATGTGAAAAATGTGTACAATTTTTTTTTGCACAAATTGTTGTATTGCATCTCTTAATGCAAACTAAACAGTCCTGAGCTGCACTCATATCGTCCTCTGGTGCAGACTAACCTTGAGTGACTCTGACTAATCGTGTGTAGTAGCTGTGTATTCCCAGTGAAAGGGTGGCTCATAAATCACTTTGTGGCAGATTGTGACCTAATGCTTCCTATTTATCTCCATCTCTTTCTCCCATTCACTTAGCTGAACAAGTGGGAACATGTGCACGTTTATGATTTGCAGCCCAGCTCTGCCTCGGGAGCTGTAACTGTCCTTACCTCCAGCAATATCTTTTCCAATTCTGTGCTGCAAGCAATTTATGTTTTGTGAATGAGACTGTGTCCAGAGCTGTTCTCTTATATCATCCACACTGGTGACATTATATGTTTTACAAAAGTGCGATTCTGGTGACGGCACATCACGCAGAGAACAACCTTTATGACCCACCTCCATGTGCGCTCTTTCATGTGCACGCCCACAGTTATTCACCCCAGTTTGAGTCCACACTGAGACTGGCAGTATCTAGGCCACAGCCTGCACCTACATTACATGCATGCATAGACACTAGACAGGTTATTATTCATACACACACACACAAAGCCCGCAGCGTGCACGTGACTCCTTGGCAGTCACCCAGATCCTCTTCTGCTCACATAGTACTCCAGATCAGTGTCACTAGTAGTACCACATTCAGCGCTCGACTCAGTGGTTGTTGTGACAAAAGCGTTTCACGGCGGCGCACGTTCAGCTGGGATATGTCTGGCCGTGTAAAGCAGCAGCAGCAGCAGACTCATGCATGATTGAACGAGAAGTAGAGTCGCACACAGAGGCTGAGTGACAGATTAAGACCTTTTTTATAGGAAGCTCAAAGAATCGACGGTGACAAACTGGAGGTCTCTATAGAGAGGTCATCCTAGTCCACTCATGTGCCCCGAGACCCTGCTGCCAGTGTCAGAGTTTTGGCTGGTGGCTCTTTTTAAAATGGGTTAGTCATGCATTATAAATATACAACCAGATTTCTCAGTGTCTTGTTCTCTTGTCTATCTGCGTCTCTGCCCCTTTTCTCTCATTTTCTCTTTTGTCCCTCACCCGCTTTTCTCAGAAGACGACCTCCTGGACCCTTGCCTTTCTGTGGCATGTGACCCAAGTGTCAGAGCTGGCATATTGTGTGTGTGTGTTTTTGCGCTCACATGTTTTACACATTTGATATTTGTTTGTATGTCACACTTTGTGCGTTTTGTATGAATCCTCGAGCATGTTCAGTTGTGACTGGTATTGTGCTGTACTGAATTCACAGACGGTGTAATTAGCCATAGCCATATTTAAAGCATTTTTGTGTCAATTTTCTCTAGTGTAGTTTAAGCAGGCTTGACAGACACGGCACAGGTTGAAGCCTTTCTTTGTCCTACAGAAAAACCTGTAAGTATAGCATGTAGTAGTTCACCAGTCAAGGAAATTACATGGGAATTGATTAAAATGTCTAAATGTCTCAATTAGCAGCAATTCTGTTTGGTTTCAATCTTTTCTGGACATGAGTATATATTATTTTTTTCCCCAGTTTGAAATGGCATAAAACCAGACAATGCAGTTCTGAATCATTGAAGCTTTACAAACACATAAAGTGAATACATATGCACACACAAGGCACATAAAATGTCACCCCCGTCCTCAGTTTAGACTCCATTAATCTGAGGCTGAAATGACATGTCCTGAAGAAATGGTGGAGAAAAAGCAGTATTTGTCAGGCTCTCTGTCCTAACCATGTGGATTTATTCTTTTGCCAGAGTGTTGCGGACTGCAAAGATAAGACGAAAAAAAGCGAAGAGGATGATGGCGGCGAGGAAGACGAGAAGCAGGAGGAGGACGCGAAGAGCAGCGGCAGTGACGAGGGCTTTATGGGCATGACTCCTCTGCTGCAGGCCCACCACGCCATGGAAAGGATGGAAGAGTTTGTACACAAGGTATTTTCACAAACACGTTATCCTAAACCTCCAGAACAACTCTAAGAGCTTTGTTTGCTCCATAAAAAGTTGTTTTATAAACCCAACACTCACTAAAACCAGAGTTATATTGAGAGTTGTGGGTCTGGGGCCAATCCCAAATGCTGGCATCAAATGTAGTACGAAGAATTGCCAGTTTATTACAAAGCTGACAACATTATTGCTCCCATTTACTGCTATGGGCTATTTAGAGTCACCTAATAATACATGTCTGTAGGAGGAAGCCAGAGAAAACTCAAGCAGGCGCCGCTAAAACATGCAGTCTTCCCTACACTGAAAAAACATGACTGGCCACATAAGGCTGTCTATTCACAACTTGCTCGCTGTTGGGCAAAAGTGTACTTGGGAAGAAAATTATAAAGTCATAGGAGATCTGCATCATTTATATCTGTCAATATGTTTTTTAGTTACTGAAATAACAAGACAGATGGAAAAAATAATCACAATTTACTTTAGTCTTTGAACAGATCTGGATCAACACTTCTTAAAAACCATCTTGTAACTTGTTATGAAAATGGTTTTGACTAAACAAATACCATAATTATAGCTGCTTTCAGAGCAGCACTTTGCCAAACTTTCTTGCAGCTGGACCATTCCAGTTGTGAGAGAGAGGGCCTAAACAGCAGCCAGCAGGTTGTAAATGAGTAAAATGAATCACTTCATCAGGACGACTGGTCCTATCAGTCTTCACTTTACTTATTTACATCACTAAACCTCCCTGGCTGTCCATTTGACACCGACAGTGCCACATACTGTAGTCTGCACTTCTCCTGTTGCACGATAAACAAGCAGCTGCTTTAAATAAATCCCCCTGAAATCACATTACAGTCTTAAACCTTGTGCACATGTACAAAGGCGCTCCAGCTTTTACCAGCAGGGCTATGATGTGAAATGTTTTCCACTGTTCCTCTGTTAAACCACCAGGTGTGGGAGGGTCGGTGGCGTGTCATACCTCACGACGTGCTCCCTGATTGGCTGAAAGACAATGATTTCCTGCTCCACGGCCACAGGCCACCAATGCCTTCGTTTCGCGCCTGCTTCAGGAGCATCTTCAGAATCCACACAGAGACAGGGAACATCTGGACACATCTGTTAGGTACAAGACTCTGTCCTTTTACCTGCTCTGGTGAATGCTAAAGGTGCTGTTGTCAGAGTTAAAAAGGTAAAACTAAATCTTACATAAAATATTACACAGTTTGGTGTAAAACCATATTAGTGTAACCGTATTAGATTTCATAAGTGCTGCTGTGTGTTTGTAAAAACAGACTAGTCCATTAACTGCCACTGTGTTATTTTTAAGTCGAGTGAAGCCTCAGAATAAGAAGCACTGTTGTTTTGTTAACTTTTCCTCATATATCTGAACATTTGTGTAATTCCTTAAGCAATAGCTAATATTATTCAACTCAGTGACATTTAGTTTTGTGCTGCCATCTACTGGAGCTTGTCGTAAACATTGAAGACTCTGACAGTTCTCTCTCGTCCCTGTTTCTGCAGGCTGTTTGTTTTTTGTGTGCCTCGGCCTCATGTACATGTTCAGGCCCAACATGTCGTTTGTGGCCCCGGTTCAGGAGAAGGTAGTCATTGGGGTGTTTTTTCTTGGTGCCATTCTCTGCCTTTCGTTTTCCTGGCTCTTCCACACTGTTTACTGCCACTCTGAGGGTGTCTCCAGACTCTTCTCCAAGTGAGTTTATTCTGAAGCAGTGTGTCTTTTTGTCCAAATGTATCCGCTTATACATGTACAAAAAAATGAATGTCCCAGTACTTGCCACATTGCTTATGTTGGTGTGTGTTTGTGTGTGTAGACTGGACTACAGTGGAATCGCCTTCCTAATCATGGGCTCCTTCGTACCCTGGCTCTACTACTCCTTCTACTGCTCCCCTCAGCCGTGCTTCATTTACCTGATAGTGGTGTGTGTCCTGGGACTGTCTGCCATCATCGTCTCACAGTGTGACTTCTTCGCCACACCACAATACAGAGGAGTCAGAGCAGGTAGGATGAGACCAATACAAAGGATAATACACACTGTTAAATATGTGTTAGACCTTTCCTGAATGTCTCTGCTCTTTGTGTGCCTCAGGAGTGTTTGTAGGCCTGGGACTGAGCGGTGTCGTTCCCAGTCTGCACTTTGTCATCAGCGAGGGGCTGATCAAGGCCACTACTATGGGTCAGATGGGCTGGCTGCTGCTCATGGCCACTCTGTACATCACCGGTGCCTGCCTTTACGCTGCACGCATCCCTGAGAGGTTCTTCCCTGGAAAATGTGACATCTGGGTACAAATTAGTTTTTACCCTACACACAATGAGTTTTACATCAAGAATATAGATGCACCTTTTTCTGTTTCTTCTCAATGGCCACAGTTAGCAACCGTCAACATTTGGTGTTCACTGTTTCAGATTTTAACACATCTGTAGACTTTACAGCAGCAGAAACACTAAAGTGGTAAAGACAGCAGTAACTATTAGAAGTAAGATAAACAGCATGTGATGGGGCTGTATGGAAACAGGCATAGCTTATAGACTTAATAGACCCATATAGAAATATTATGTGTCATGAAGAAAAGGTTAAAGCAAAGGCATCTAGACTTATTGTTCACAAGAGGATGTATCAGCACAGAAGAGTCAATCCTGGAGGACCCAAGTCTGCAGTCCACCTCCACCTCAAAGAGAGAGAACATTCCTTTGAGTACAGCAATGTCCGAATTTTAGCCAGAGAGGCTAACTGGTGTAAAGGAAGCCATTTTTGTGAAAATGGAAAAGCTCTCTCCAAACACAGGAGGTGGCCTCAGATTCATGCTGCCTAGTATTCATAACAGTGTTTTGAAACCTAAATCAAAACAGTTTCACTCTAGAGCAACAATAACCTAAATAGAACAGTGTCACTAACGACTCTCCTGAGCCTTAATGACTCTCACATCAGAAGTCACACTTCCCTTTCATAGTTAACAACTGAGACCCAGAAGAGCCTGGTCCAATCAGAGTTAGTTTCAGGTCAGACTCCTCCCTCTAGAGATAAAGATCAGCTCTCTTACCAGTTGATCTCAGAATTTATTAAGTCTCTTAGAATTAGTGACAAAACGTCCAGATGCTTTAACCTTTTCTTCAAGATGACCTGGATGACTGAGAACCTTCACAGACATTTTGTGTCATATTTTTTTTATTTTTGTATGAATTACATTATTAACTTAAGTCCTCACAATACATAACAATACACAAATGAATTGGTAACCCCTTAAGCCTCTGATTCCTGTTTGTTTTGTGTCTTGCAGTTTCACTCCCACCAGTTGTTCCATATCCTGGTGGTGGCAGGGGCCTTTGTTCATTTCCACGGCGTGTGTAACCTGCAGGAGTTTCGTTACACCGTAGGAGCAGGATGCACGGACGACGGCACACTTTAACCCAAACACACACTGGTTCTGAAATGCACACAAAACACTCGGCAGAACGTGCACCAGACAAGCGCTCACACAGTCTCCCCCGTGTGTCTTGTCTGCAGTATCAGTGTGCATTGTAACGCAGGGACACTATTAAAAGTGACTGACTAAGGGTTTTCTTCTCCTTCTGTCTCGAAGCCCCACCTCCTCTGTCACTTTAGGGCTGATAACATCACAGCGTGGGGTTTTTCCTAAACTCGACTGTGTGTTTGGGAGGGTGTTGGGCACAATTAAACACTGTTCTTCTGATTTTCATAGTTTGATTTGAAGAGGAATCATAGTTATGACATGAAAAGGACATTTTGCGGGGTGGGAGGGGGGTTTGCGGGATGTCACCAAACTAAATGACAAAACATAACGAGTGTCTTTGAATTTCGTCCGTTCTTGTGAAGGTCACATATGCGGAACTGGGGCAGGAGGGTTACTATAGTCACTTTTTAGGAAAAAAATAAACCCAACAAATTCCAATATAAATAAGATTTCTAAATTTTGGGTTCTAGATTTGTATGAAAAAATAAAATAAATACAAAAAGATGATACGCTGAAGATACTGTGGCGAGATAAATAAGTGTGTTGGGTGATAAATCAATCTGAGATGCTGTTGCTGGTCCCTGCGTTTACGAAGCATTTCAAACAACTTGACTCTGAAAAGAAAAGGCACAACATCAGATTTTTTATCAAGCAGAGACACCCCAACTTGCTGTCGCTGCGAAAGACAACTCCAAAAGAAAACCAACAAAACTGTCTTTCAGGTAGAATTGTGACCACTGCAGAAGAAAAGCAAACCTGGGGCCTCTTAAAAAAAGTTTTAATGTGAACCTTTTATGCTTAAAACCAAATCCAAATATGTTAAACAGACATGTATTTTTTTTTCTTTACTTTATTTTTATATGTATAATTATTTCCAATTTAAAGTTCAAAAGAATATTCACATACAGTATATATTTCTCATTTTTACCTGTCCAGAAAATCTAAAACCTCTGTTTGTTGATTTAAAGGGCCCCAGAGCTTTCGATCATTTGACCACAGCAGGTCTAAAGCGGCGCAAATATCTTTTGTAAACTTGATGAATTGACCTCAGCACTGAACAATAAACCATGACTCTTTTTGATTTTGGTATTTTAATTTATCTTCGCTTAAGTTCTTAGCTTTGATTTTTCTCTCCTTTGATTTTTTTTTTCTGGCTTTTCTGTTCATGGGACAAAATATTTAAAAAAACAATTTGTGGAAAAACAAAAGATTTTCTATCTGAGCTTGTATTATATCCTGTATTGTTTGAATTTTTGAACAGCAAGTTGAGTTACTTCTGAGCAAGCAGTGTCTCTGCTTTATATCAAACTTTGCTTTTATTCTCATTTGCCCTTTATTTTATCTAGTTTATATTAATTTATTATTTGGGGTGAAAGCAGTTGTTTGCTGAAGCACACTTTCTGTTCTGATGGGAGTGATTGATTGCAATAGACCTTTATATCTGCTGTATTGTTCTAATAAAAGTTTTTTTGAAATCCTAATTATTGTGTACGCTTTTTAATCATACATGCATTATTTCTTAGACCACAAACAAAATGTATAGCATTTTCTAGTTCGTAGTGATTTGTGGAATTGCATTCTGCACTTTCACCACCAGAGGCCACTAAAAGGTCCAAAAAACATAAGAGGTGTGTGTGGCAGGACAGAGGCTGTGTCCCAATTGCCAGGATCCTTCCTTGGGAGGAAACCAGCTGCTGAAGGTGTTTCCATTTGGTTCACAACCCCACCTCTTCGTAGTTTCTTACCTTCAAATGCAATTGTATGTTATTTTATCCTGATTTATATAATTGAATACTAATGAGAGATTACAGAAAAAGCACACAATGACTTGTATTTCATACAATGGACACAGGGTGGCAGTATCACGAGCAGCGTCACTGGGACATTTAGCGATGCGCAGAGCAAGATGAGCTCATAATTCAAGTGAATGGAGAATGAGCACCTGTTGTCCTGCGTCACTGATTTCTCTGTTATATTTCTAATATAAGTACTACTATCCAGGAATTATCTATATATCTGCCAGCGGAGACCTAGCCGGGACCCGCTACAAGAGCTTTTAATACAACCTTTAAATGTTAATTATTAAGCTTGAAAAACTGGAGACTGGCAGCTGTATTTAACACTGGTTTTATTTTTCATAAAAAATGTAGACATTGTAGACAGACCAGTTCACAAAAAAAAAAAAAAAACAAACATAAATCTAAATATTAAGACTCTGAAAACAGAACAGACAACAGAGTCATTTTATCTAGATCCATTTGCATACAGACATATCACTTTGTTCCTTAACAGTAAATTTAAGTGAGCATGAGCAACAAAAAGCCTTACTAATGAATAAAGAACCAAAAGCACAATGCCAAAATTAAAACAGAAAATACAATTAAAAGTATGTCCAAAGGAAAACAAAAACATTTTAAAGCCTGAACAGTAAATACATTCTTTTTTCCAGCTAAGACAAACAAAACATAAAAGTAAGCACTTTGGTCTTCCTCCTCAACACACTGAAGATTATTATGCTAGCAGTTAGTTCGTTTAGCTTTATGCTAATCAGGCAACACATTTTTCTGAGGCCATGATAATGTCACGTACCATGAGGACTGGAGTCTGAAAGGAGTACGTTCAGAGCAAGCAGTGGCTAAAACAGAAAACACTCCTTCAAGCAGTTGAGGTACAAAAACATTTGACAAAAAAAAAAAAATTTAAAGTGCATATTTGATCACACTCATTCTAACTGCAGTCTATATAAACCTGACATGCACATGAATCTAGTCTTAAGTCTCTGAAAGGATCCATCAACTGAAGGATCTTAAAATCCTTGCCAAAAGTGAGCTCAACATCATCTAATTTATACTGAAACTAATCCAAACCACTAAAACATATGACCTGTGACCTGGTTAAATGTAATTTACAACAGACATTACACGTGCAGGACAGTGTCTCTGTAAAGCAGCCACTATGCTTTTACCTGAAGAGTTAAATTAAACATGAATAAAGCAACTGTTTAAATGATGAAACACATGAGAGAGAAAGCTGGAGGCTGAGGTCTACTACATCATTGTCAGTATGGTGTCTGTGTACCTTTCCTTACACTTAGATGATTGTTTACTTGCAATTTGCTTAACTATGAAACTTGTTCAGTTAATGTTGAAAATGGCAGAAGAGATAGTATATGGTAAATGGCCATATTATAGAAGAGACATATTTGTTCAAGAGCTACTGTGTAAAGAGCAAGACTGAGCAGGCTACTGCAGAGCTACTACTTCTCCAGTAACTTACAAGCAGTTTTTCCAACATATCAGCTATGTTTTATGATCCTAACTGTGATTGGATGCACTTACTGCTTTCTAGGGAATAACATATTGGGCAGCAGCATTAGGCTGTAGACAATGTGAGACAAAAGCAAAATAGGTTTAAAAGTTGTAACAGACTCTGTTAATTTTATTTTTTAAGAAAATGAAACACTATACACCATGTATTTGTAGCTTAATAAAGCAGCTCACTGTTGCTTTGAACAAGGATTGAGCTGAAATGAAAACTAAAACATAGCTGAAATACAGCTGAGAACTGCCCTATCAGGCTGCAGATAGTCATAATACTTCACTAAATGTGTTTTCATAGCATTGTTTGTGTCTAACACAATATAAAACAAACTAGAATTCAAATAATCCTAAGAAAAACACTGAGTGGGTAAATAAATAGTTACTGAATTGCACAAAATGTGAACATTGAAGCAAAGCACTCTGATATGTTGACTGACCATTAGTCAGTCAGACCAGTGCTCAGCGAGTCAGTAAAGGTCGAAGGTTGCTCTGTTCATTGTCATGATTTGATCTTCCACAGCTGTAAATACACACAAAAATAGTGGGATTAGTTTTTATGAGTGACACATAGTATTAGTATTTCTCCTTATGTGGACCATTATTCTGCATGTGGCTAATGCAGATATCTGTAAACAGTTCAAAGGTCTATGTCATTAGGACAAAGGAAAATACAAAATCTAACTAACATGATTATAAAAAATCAAAATGATTATTCCAAACTTCTGTCCCAAAACATTACCTTTAGATTAAATCCTAAGAGGTCAGATATGACCCCTGACACAGCAGACAGGATGACCACCTGGGTAATGTTGTAGAGCAGAGGGTTCATGGTCAACCCATACAACCTGAACGGAGTGTCCAGCTCCTACGGAAACACAATACTTTGGTCAGTTTCACAAACCTCATGAAGAACCGCTGTCGGAGGAGGTACAAACCTTGAGCAGTTTTGTGGCTAGTTTAAGGACATTGTTGACCAGTGTCAGTTCTTCCTTCTTGTTTGGCTTCTTCTCCATTTTCAGGTATAGGTTGATCTGAGAAGCACAACAGATACATGTAAGAGCTGAAACACACTGCAATGACTCTATACACTGTGTGTGTGTGTTTACCTGTTCAGTGAGCAGTATGGAGGTGTTGCTATACTTCTTGCTAGTCTCTGAGCCCAGAGTGACAAACCTGAGCAGGAACAGCGTCAGACTGGAGCACCAGATCACCAGCTCCCAGTTATAGTGACACTCGAGGAAGGTCTCGTGAACATGGAGCAGCTGTTGGTCAGGAAAAACACCAATAACATACAATACCATATCTTTACTTAATTTAATGACAATGTATTTGTATATTCTGAAACAAATTAACTTACCTGGGCACAACAGATAAAAACGACTGACAAAGTGAGCAGGAACGCAGACGATACAATTACATCCACTGAGCGCTGAGGGCCCCGTCTCTGTAAATGTGACACAGAAACATTACATTTCCACTCACGAATCTTTGCATGGGTAAATACGAGAAAGCTCCAGCCCCGCAGCCCATAGAGACGAGCATTTGTCAAAAAATCACTGACCTTGAGGTAAGAGCGCAGTGACAGCCACATTTTAATGTTCTGAACCTTCTTCAGTCTAAAATGGGGCACCTCAGACTTCCTTGCTCGGCGGGCTGAGGTCAGGTGACCAAACAGCTTGGCAAACAACAACCTCTGAAATATAAACAGTATTAAATAAAAAAATATATATACACAAGAGTTACATAAAACGCTTTAGTTAGTTTTATTTGTGCCTCACCTGTTTGTAGGTCCTCTCTGCGACACTCAGCAGGAAGAAAAACAACCATATAAGGCAAACACGCACCACAAAACTAAGGGTAACCATGGTGACAATCAGAGCGTCTGAGCCAGAGCCACACCCAAAGGCCACAGACAAAAACTCATTGGCCGAAAGTGTGGTCAGCTGATCAAGGTCTCGATACTGAGCCAGCCTGCGGGACAGAGACACATCTGTAATACTAGTCCACCCCATGGGTCACCTCGCAGCCAATGATCATTGATGTTTATCATGTTGTAGTTTAGGACTATAGGACTTAATGTACCTGTAAACAAAGGGAGTGAGACCCAGTGTGACTGAAACCAGGTTCCCAAAGACCTGGTAACCGATGCCTGGCGTGTACATGTTCACCTGGAAAGACAAAGCATATCAGGACAATCCTGATTGCAACATGTACATTTAATTGATTATTATTTCCCATGCGTTTTACTCACTTTGTTCATGATCATGCCACTGATTTCAAGAACAGACATGTCAGCCTTTTTACACTCGTTTCCCTCCCACACGATGGCGCTCACTCTCTCCAGACCAGGGTTGGAACTGTGGAGCCAAGGAACATGTCCCTGCACAAAGACATCACCTCATTTTAGACACATTATTCTATTGGCAGGTTTTCCACATAATTCCGAGGTGTAAACAGACCTGGTGGAAAGGATCGTCTCTGTATTCCTTTTTGGCGGGTCCACAGACAGCTGTACCTCCTCCTTCTGCCTCTGCAGAAAATAACAGCATTTATCCTACAGTTGTAGCTTTGACACAATAAGGCAACATACTGCATGTCTAAAGCCACCTCAGACGCGCAATTGTGGGGAAAATCAGGCTTCATTCAGCGATATACAGCAATATACTGCCATTCACCAGAGGACAGGCTCCAAAAGCCGAAATATAAGGACAAACCCAATGGCGACTTTACAAGTATAAAACTCATGTTTACAGCCTGGTACAAAAGATGGCTCCGGTCTCTAGAACTAAGTTTTTACTACCACCTCTGAGGAGGGTTCATTTTTGATTAATATGTCCGTTTATACTATCTGAAAACTATTGTTTTACAATGCTGTAAAAGCCGAAAAGCACGGACGTAACCGCCATTTTATTGCCCTGTGGTAACGTCAATATCGGTGAATAGGGGACCAATGGGTGGAAGACGTCGATATTTTCTACAGTCATTGGTTGTAGCTCAAAAACGGTGTTCATACTTCTTACAGTGACAAAGGACAAAGATGAAAGATAGAACCGTCACACGAACAAAGACGAGCTGCGATAGATATCAAGTAGTGTCAAAAATTTAGAGGAATTGCTGCCAACATCAGCGTTAAACACAACAACAAAGATGGAGGAGAATTTCTATTTGGGACTCATTTACTAAGGACACCTTCATAGAGTCAGCTGCTATGGCAAGCGCTAACTTGCGATTCACCGGTGCCATGACAACTTGGGGTGGGTGGCCACAGACCAATGATGCAATCACACTGCGTTTAGAGTCTGACTCTGGCTGACTTTGAGAGTGACCATGACTCAATGTTTGTTCTATCGCTCAGTGTGAACATGCAGTAGATTACAATCGACCTATTTCATATTGTGCAGTGTGACTTCTACAAATCTTATAAAACAAAAAATAAATAAATAAAATAACACAGTATATTTTTGTCGCTTGCTCTGACCTGTCTCTGAGGTGCAGGACGACCTACACTCTGCACAGTGGAGGAAGTCCTCCCACAGCAAGTCCTCGGTCTCGGACTCATGCCTCGTTCCCTCAGAGTCCTGAGTCCTCAGACTGGAGCACCTGGAGCTACAGCTAGTGCCGGACTTGGGGACATCCTGGAGAGAGATTTTATTTTAATTTGTTGATTATACAAGGCCAAGTAGACTTTACAAGACATGTAAAGGTAGACTAGATATACCTAGGAGTTTGAAGAATAAATGCAGTGTGTGCAGAGACTGTTCAGTGGTGTCAATCAGAAAATAAAACGCCATAGAAAACAATGAAGATATAATATAGCCTCACAAACTGTATAATCTAACAAAAACCTTTAGTGAAAGAACATCATGACAATGCAGCTGGTATTAAATGGTTTTATAGGCCCATAAATTTAAAATGATTCCCTGAAGCTGCACTGTTCTTGTTTGTGTCAGTAAAAACGTATCCGTTTCCAATGAATGTTGGTGTGTGTATATATTTGCTCTAACCTCCACAGTGTAATGTTTCTTGTAGTGATGAGAACTTTTGCGGTTTCTGAGTGTGCACTCGCTGTTTATTCTCTCCACTCCTCTGCGGAGGGCACGATAGGACACCTCAGGGTCCTCCTCACTGGATGCCTCATCTGACGCTGGCTCCTGTGAACACATGTCAAACATTTAGTAACTTTTAGTTCTTAAACAATTATGTGATTAGTGAGTGATTGTAGTTAGTGTTACCTTATTGCCAGTGGGCAGCAGCAGTCCCGTGCTGCGAGGCGTGTGAGCGTGAGTGGGAGGACAGTGAGAGTTCCAGCACACCTCGTCGGTTCTGGCCAGAGTATCACAAGCCTGATCATGCAGCTGGAGCCCCTCCTCACTGCTACGATTGGTCACCCTGCCGTCCAATGACACGTAACCATTGTCTGTCTCTGTGGACTTGTCGATGGAGAGCTTAGACTTCTTAGATCTGAAGAAGGGAGCGAGTGAAGGAGGTTCAAGTGGAAGGAGAAAAGAGCAGGATGAGAAAAACAGAAATAGAGAATCGCAAGACAAAGAAAGTAATAAGAAATGATAAACAATATTTAGAAAACAGTGAAGGGCAGTGTTCAACAGCATTTAGCTGCAGTGTCAGAGACAGGCATGCAGTGTAACTATAAACACGATGCATTCCCAGTGATTGTTCATACAACAGTACACAACACTACAGAACATTACTGGTGTTTATGAGCAGTGTTTTATCTAAAATGAGTCATTCCTTTACCTCTTTACTTGTGTACAAGAATGCAGGTTTATATGAAATTAAAAGGGTTCCCAGTCTTTTTAAGAAATAATTTTGAACTAAAAATTCAAAAATTGAACTACAGCAGCCTCAGAAGGCCAAAACCCAAAATGTCCACATTTTCCAGATTTACATTTTTTTACTTAAAGGTTACGCTGTAAATCTTTATGTTTATTCCAGGATGCATGGGAACCCTGAATTGTAGTACGAGTTGGAAAAAAAGTGAGTGGAAATAAAGAAATAGCTGAAAACTGTTTCTGAATGACACCAGTCTTTAGTTTGTTAAAGTAGCACAGAAAGCTTTTGTATGAAAAGCATCCTCTGCATTTAACATAGCCTTGTACTTCACATTTACAGGTACTTCACGCTGCAAAATCCTAACATTATAGCACATTATAGCCTGATTACTAATTTTATATCATTTTAGTACTGCACATCAGAAAACAAGTAAATATATGACTATGACCAATAACTGAATGTCAGAGTAATTGGCAGAGTAAGAATTAAAAAGAAATTACAATAAACCAATTAACCATCTTCCATTGATCAGATTAGTGCCACTTACTTTCATATTTGGTCACATGACAGTTTGATTAAGCTCTGACAAGACAAGAAATAGGATGAAGATCACAAGGAAAACCATAAATGATTGTCATTTAAGCAGTTCTTAGCAATACAAATATTAGGATTGTTGATATTGTAATATTTAATTATAGGTTATATTGTGCAGTTGCAGCTCCAAATTTATTTGTAATCAGTTTATAGTGCGACAAGACAAGAAGTGATGTTGCAGCTGTGAAAGTCTTGATTTGAACCAGATTAAGACTGGGATTCAGTTTCTTACTTTAGTCCTTTAAAACTGGCAAATTTATTGATTTCAAATTGATGCCTTGCTTGTAAGCTCAGAAACTGAATCCCATCCTCATCTTTGTACATAATCACTTTAAGAAAGATGGGAAACAAAAATACACACCCAGCTTTACAGATATCATGCCAGAAATCTTGGAAAAGAGTGCCCAGGCTGTATGTGGAGCTGGCTGAGTGGGAGTGTGCCGCCCCCTCCTGTGTGTTATCGGTAGTGCTAGACCCGTCGCCTTCCCTATGTACCTCCATCTGAGATGCCTTCCTCAACTTCCTTCAGTTTGAAAAGAATAAAGGGTGGAGAGAAACTTAGAGTGAACTGAAGAAGAGGACAACCTGTAGCTACAGCAGTGTGTCAATCTGCCCGGGCTTTTAAACTAATACAGTAGTCTGAAATATCTAATAGGTTTAGTGCTCAAAATGAAGGAACTGCTGGACACAGAGGCTGTTTTAATGAGACAGTAATTCCACCAAGAGCAGTTTTAACAATGGTATTCTGCAAAAACTATAGAATCTTTTAAAACATGAGTGAAATTAGAGATTTTGTTAATGTTTAAATAGAATTTTAAATGTGTGTCTGTTCAAAAGAATATTAACAGTAAAAGGTTTTTGGAGAATCACCTTTAAGAGAGAGAGTACTGTATGATTCTACATTCTGACTCTAAATATGGTTGATGACAAGTAAATCCTTTGGTTATTTCAGGGAATATCAAATTCATTTGTGGAGATAAGCTGCAATTCTTACATGAGAGAGCAAGGCAAATGAGAAAAGGCTAAATGCTGTCAAATAATTGTGGCATTTTCTTGAGAGATTTTTTCTATACTTGAATTTACTGAAAACAGGAAAACCACATCCCACTGACAAAAGCTGGCATAATACAAACTTCAGAATGTAAAAACTGTCTGGCTTCATTCTGAAAATACTGAAACATAAAAGAGAAACCATAAAGCAAAGCATCTAAGATCTAAAGATCACACAAAGCCGCATTCTACTTTCTAGAAGTGCTACTCAATATTTATCACAGAGTGCGTTTCTGCTTTTAAGAGACAGGTGTCTCCATTTCCTGCAGCTAAAACCTGATCAAGCCTCTCTGTGATAAATATGCTTCTTTAGTTTGAAAGTCAAAGAAGCTGTTTAAGAATTTCAAACCAACCACAAAAACAAAAGGCAAATGCACAGAATACATTAACATCTCTTTCTTTAACTTTATCATTTTGATCTAAATTTGTTCTTATATACTCCCACCACTCTTTTCTCTCTAAATGGTTACCTGCGTCTCTTCCCACTGCTGCTGGAGACAAGTTTGGGCGTCCTGGTGGACACAATCTGACAGTGGACGGTGCCCAGCAGCAGCATGAGCCAGATGGCTCCGAACACTTCAGTGGCTGGTATCCCATGAGGCTGAGTGATGCTCACGTAGAGGATAGCTGCTGCCACTGAGAACAGACAGACATGGAACACACTCATTACAACCGGTACAGTATATACCAGTCTTTTTCAAGGTCATTATTAAACCTGTGAAAGACAACTGAGTATCATTTTTTACCAAAGTACTCGTACTCTTTATTGTGCTAACTCTACAGTGCATTGTTTTGCTGCCACCTTCAGACATTTTGAATGACAATTTACTTTACAAACAATTACCAGTGAGTCAGTCAAGACAAAGATTATATTATGTCATAAGTTGAAAATATTGCTCTTTGATGACCTGTTTTAAGACTAAGATGTAGACCAGGATTAAACCAAAGCAAAGACGTCTGTCTGGGTGTGTGTGTGTGTGTCTGTTGTCTGTCTGTGGGTGTGTCTGTGTGTGTGTGTGTGTGTGTGTGTGTGTGTGTGTGTGTGTGTGTGTGGGTGTGTGCTTCATAGTAGAGGAAGTGAACAGGAAGGGTGGAAGTTGGAGGCAGATGAAGAATAACAGTGCTGCGCCTGTTTTCATCAAAGCTGAAACGAGCAACATGATGTAGGTGGAAAAGGGCTTAACACTGTTTGTGCAGTGAGTGTGTGCAGCTGTGGAGAGGGACTGCACTGAATGCTGCTTAATACTGCTTTATAGAGATTTCCACTGACACTTCAAAAGACAGTCTCCAGTCTCCCTGATGAGAGAAATAAATAAAACATAACAGAGCAAAAGGTGCTAAGAAAGGCAACACATATTAAAAGTGACTGTGTAATACAATGTAGTTTTATTAAATTCGAAAATTAACCAGGATTGTAATTTCTACATTGCTCATTGCTTTTGCCTTCCTCTTTAGAGATCCTTCGTCATGTATTTCAGGTCACACAGAGGATGTTTACTCAGGGTTAAATGTTAAAAGGTTAGTAACTCTTTGCTGCTCACCTTGCAGCAGATAGAGAGCCAGTAATAACAAGAAAATAGCTCTGGAGGTGACCTGGATCCACCATTTATAGAAGAAGGGGAAGAAGACGACCCGGACGATGCCCTTCCTGGTCAGTGAGGTCCAAGGGCTTTCTGGTTTGGCCTTGGCAAACGCTGAACCTGTAATGACAAATGCACAGCACACACTTAGTGTAATAAGAAGAACAAATTAATGCAAATCACTTGATAGATCCTCAGTCACATTAGAGTCATCTTGCTTTGCTCTTTTCCTTTCCGTCTTTGCCTTAACTTGCATCACCTCTGCTCCCTCTCAACATCTCATTTCCCTCATTTTAATCCATCATTCCCATTATCTCACTCTCCTTGTGCAATGAAAGAACAGCCGGGATGATTTTGAGGACTTTGATAAATTATTGAATGTGAGGAATGTGAAGAAAGACAAGAGCACAGATAAGGCAGACTGAACTAGAACTAACAGAGACAGGAGGTTGGCACAGCCACACAAGCATCTCAGGTGTGTGTGTCTTATACCAGTGAGTCTCAGTACTAATACTATAGGTGTCTCTAATCTCATCCTCACCTCGAACCAGGTCCACGTCGATGAGGTCTGGCTTCACATGGCCAGTCTTCTTTGGCTTGTTCCTTAAGCCCTGCAGGGGGAGACAGAGGCCCACAGAGTCAACAACACTCTGATATAATGTACAGGAATACATGATTCACACTAGGGCTGCACAATATACCACTCATGTATTGTTATGGCAAATATCAACCTGCTTATAACATTGTGACGTGGGCAGGGCAAAAGCACAGACGCAGATCTCTAAAAACAGAGCTTTAAATAAACCACAATGTACATTACTCTTGCACAATTGAAAATTCAAGTCATATTTTTTTCTCATCTTGATATTGTGCAGCCCTAATTTACACACACATATTCAAACATGTATTCTCGTGCACTTAATGCCTTCAAAAACACACAACCATTTTGTGTTGAAGGAGGGCACCGTGCAGTCAGGCTCACACTGCTAGTTTTGGTCTTGTTCATCTTGACATGTCCAGAAATGATGAACAATCTGGGGCAATATTTAAAAACTAGTGCTCGAGCATTTTAGATCACAAGACGGTTTACTGTTTTACTGAAGCAGCTTGGTGCAGTTAATGACGCTGGGAAAGACTCTGTGACTTCCTGTGGCCACCATAGCTTCCTCCTCTGACACGTATACATCTTAATTTTACACGTGTGAGCGACAGAGGGCCATTTTGTGACAACAGAAACAGTGTTGTTGAGAGTGTAGTTACAAGGTGTGTGTGTACTTTGAAGAGTGTTGAACAGTGTGACAATAGATCTATGTAAACAGGATCTGGAGCTGTATCCACATAGAGCACAAACTGTATTTTGTTCAACCAAAACGTGAATGATAGTTTTAGTTTTTAACTGTATTACAAACACTAGATTTGACCCAATACATAGGAGTAATATTTACCTACAGGCAATTAAAGTCTATGTTATCAGTCAATGGTCTGATAGTATTGCTTTACAGCAGCTCTTATCTTCAAAGGTAGAGCCAACTAGTTAATCTGAGTGTGTGTATGTGTGAAAGGGAAAAGTGAGACAGACAGTAACTGTGGCTGTGTGTTGCTAAAAGCAGTAGATCAATAGCTTGGTCCTGGCATCAGACTGCAGCAGTGAAGTCCTTTACAATCAAGGCCTGTTAGCTCTTATCTTATCTGTGCTGTTTTTAGACTCTGATAAACTACTTTCCTCTCTGCTCATAACCTTGTACACGATTTAATGAATGTATAAAAATCATACAATCCTTTCCCGCAATCCCATCTACCTTTAAAAGAATACATACATTTATTAAGTGTCCCTTTCATACTGGAGGAAACTAAAAAGGCCCACACCTACACACATAAAAAACGTTTTCTACAAACTGTAACAGGCCACTTCTTGTTTGTCCCAGCAGGGGGCGACTGTTAGACTATTTCATAATAATATATCACACCACTATCAAGTCGTGTGCAAAGTTTGTGTTAAGCCTCACAGCTAAATTTAAACCTGTTCCATTTCCTAAAAAGGTTCGCTTCAGATCAATGTTCAAACTACTGCAGCAACCGTGTCTTGTCTGCCCCCACTGAGGCACCCCTTGAGTCCAACTTGATCCGTACTTCTCATATGCTAACAATAATGTTTTTAGTATTTGTAGCCGTGACCCAAGTTGAGAGATGTTTGTAAAACTGACGGAAGATCTATTTTTCTTTCTTCATAGACAGTGTTTACTTTACCGTCTGCAACAACAAACCTTTACTTCTCTGTTGGAAAGTGGAGGTGCTTGTGTTTGTGTGTGGACTTTGAGCTCATTAAAGAGAGTGGTCTCACTTCTCTGTTTACATGGCAAGACACACAGGGAGAAGAGGAATGATTAAATGGAAAGTTCTCACGCATTAGAGCATCTAGTCATAACTTTCATTGTAACAGACTAAATAAATCTAATCCTGATTAGGCCCCATTAAGTGCCTCTAACTTGGGAAGACACTTGAGCATTAGACAGTCTCCTGAGAGGGCTGAGGCTGTCTTCTTAAGAGGTTAAAGGGTAAAAGGTCACAGCAGACAAGTAAATAGTACTCCAATGACTACAGCTTTGGTTGCACGGGCTGTTAAAGTGTATGACTTAAGTGTCCTGGTCCAGTGCGTTAAGGGACAAAATATGACACTGTAAAGAGTAATATTTCAGCAAAATGAACAGATGACATCAAAGATAAAGACACAAAATTAGATTATCCTGTCTTGTCTTGTTTAAATGTTTGTCATTGGCAACAAGAAGCTCACAAGATGCTAAAAGTGCATGAGCAAAATGACATTGAAATTACATTTGTTTGTAAGAATAACTATAAAATAAACTGAGTTTTGGTTGCTAACTGCATGGAGCCACGCTGATCACATGACGGGTGCTAATCTAACGGTGAGTTCACACCACTTACAAACTTTTAGAAAATGATTCCTCACTGTAGCCAAATGTCTGAGCAGCGCTGCTACAGTGTAAACAAAGAGTGGGGTTAATCAACAACCTATTACAGCTTAACAGCTTCACCACAGGCAATCAAGAGTCTAGTCTACAGCGGTGTGTGAGGCTGTCCAGGCTATGAGGAGTACTCACCAGAGAAATAAACTGTTGAGAGGAAAAAACGAATGGAGAAGAAGGGATGGAGATGAAGAAAAGGAGAGATGGGCAAACCGGCCAGGTGGGCAGAAAGGAAAAGTTTACATAAAACAACACTGGAAAAAAAAATGCAGGCTCGGAGACATGACAAAAAAAGAACAAAGAAAAGTCTAGAGAGGGGTTATAAAAAAAATAATGACAAAAGAAAATACACAAACAGATGAAAAAACACAAATAGAAAGATGAACCGTAAAAATAAATGTGAAAAGTCCAGATGTAAAGAGTAAAGACGTACCTTTATCTCTCGCTGCTCCACAGATTTCTCCCATATTTGCTGGTCATATGCGCCGATCTGAAAGAACGCAATAAAAATCTGTGAGAGGCAACAGGGAAAGTATTTGGGTACCTCAGTTTCATACATTTTTTACAGAAAAGGGTCACATTACTGATGAGCAAGAAACTGTAAATTTCTGGACTAAACTTGAAAGTGCTCTTGCAGCCCAAGTATTTGTTAAATATACAAAGAACTAACCCTCCCTGAAACTGCCTGATCTGTTGCTTATTTATATTTATTTATTACAGTTCAACATGTTAAGTGCTCGGGTTCTCGAGTACACTTTACAATAATCTGATATTAGAGCCAGTATCAATGTCTCACACACAGATGAGGGGGGAACACATGTGGCACCACCTGTCAATGTCACAGAGATTAATAGAGCTGCATGTTTGGTGGAGAAAATGTGTGTCTGTGGAGTAGACACAACGCCTGAGAGTTAAAGAAAAAGAGAAAAAAATCTACTGATAGAGCAGGGCTTTTTTTGTGAGAACGGGACCGATGTGTCCTTCTGAGATTTGGGAGAAAGCACATACTAAGGTCAAAGTGAAGATATCTGTGCTCAAATGCAGCAGATGTCAGCATGCAGAAAGATTCCACATTTATGAAATTTAGATACTGGCTTATGTGATGGTGCTACCTCAACAGATTTTCATATTCATGCGAGTCTCTGGTGCTTCGAGTCTGGGTCAGCCAGTGAGCCTGCCAGTGGAAACTCTACATATTTAATGAAGCCTTCATAAAAGATTAATGCACAAGAGGGAGGGGGGGTGAGGTCAAAGGCGACCAAAGAACAACATGAAGACACCAGGACACAACAAGAACTGAGGCTTAAACATTTCCACTAGACGTTACAAACAGACACACCTGTTTTAGACTTGGCAACACTACAGAACTTTTCAGCATTTGCAAACACTAGACGACTGTCTGCTACTGCAAACTCACATGAGTCTGTTTGTTTCCTGTATTAGATTTGGTGAGAGGTGTTCTCATGAGCTGGTTAATGTGCTCCAACCCGTCAGACTTATGTAGTGCAGTTTTGAAATCACCCGGGTGCCTTGCAAAAAAGTGACTATTCTTCTTTTTCATGTCATGAAACCTTACTCTTAGTCTAAAATTTCTTGGATGTTCAACATTTGATCATTAATTAGCTTCTAAAGCTATACACTGGTTTATTCCAAGCACCATCTCCCATTAAAATCTGGTGCCTAACTGGCCAAATAATGTGACATAGGGACAGTTCATTTTCCACATCACTCCACCTGATAAAATACACATGGACACAAATGTGCAGAGTAAGGATGTGGAGGGCAGCCAGAGGACAAACATGAGCAGACTGCAGTCAATAACATTAGGAGGAGCAGCCAGGTATGGGTTCATACTTCATTACATCATCGAGTAGTGAGGTACCGCACCCAACAGAGTGAAATAAATAACCCTCTTATCAAACAAACACATTTACTCAAGTCTTTTCTTACAATTTTAGGGTTGTCATTGTTTAAAATGCTCAGTTAACAGTAGCCTGCTGCTATTGTTGACTCTCAATGAATGTGCTTAATCTGAGGATCAACAATGACGTCTCAAGTGGTTATCCTAAATGATTTAACAGGCAAATCAAGAGCTCAGAGGAAGGTGGAGGGAAGATGATGAGGCCAAGTGTGCTGCTGCAGAACCAGGGTCACCATGACGACGGATAGAAGGATGATCCGTGAAGGAGAGGGATTACGTCCACCAAGGTACAGTGTTATATAAGTGCTGCCTCTGCAGTAGCGGGGATACACACACATATATAGAAAGATGGATGGTGCAGTCTGTTAATAAAGATTAGTTGGCCTCGAGCTGCGCATTATCAGAAGTACCTGAGCCACAGCAAGTACGAGTACTAAAGGAAATCTCAGTTGTCTGCATATCTTTCCTTATGACTTTCTTCACTGTGGGACTAATGGTTATGTTATCTTGGTTTTATAATACCAATAGCATTTTGTGGCTCTATGGCGTAAAAGGTAAATATTGTTGTTTTAGTTAGGAGTCTTTATGGTTTGATATCTGCAATTACTTGTGGTTGAGAAGGGATATATATATTTGGAGATAAATGGTAAATGCATGCATTTATATAGCACGTTTGTGTACTCTTCTCAGGCACTCAAAGTGCTTTACATGATGCTTTTATTTACACATTCACACCTGGGGCAGACAGAAAGGGGTGCTGCCATACACACATCCCTCACATACCACCACCGATCTCACCTCCACAATCACACACAGTTATACACCAGAACTGTGGCACTTGAGGCAAGGTGGGTGGCAAGTATCTTGCCCAAGGACAGTTATGAGCTGGGGAAAGCGTGAATCAAACCACCAACCTTTCGGTTATTGGACAGGGCGACCAATGGCTCTACCATCTAAGTGCAACTTTGTTTTGGAGTTTACAAAATGAGCATCACAAAATGTCCCAAAATAATACGTGTCAGTGTTGGACATTGTGCTCAGCACAAATACACAGCTCCATTTCTACAATGAATAAATGACCCTGGCCACCTTTAGTTCCTTAATACAGTGATGACAAACCACTTGTTTAAGTCTGTCTAGTCCGCCGTCTAGTTTCTCTGCTTTAGAATTGTTTTTAAAGACTGAAACACAGTCTAAAGCACAGAGTTACATCACCAACACAGTTTTAACCCATGTTTAAAACTTACACACTGCTCTCTCAGGACTCTTATTGCGCATTAGGGTAAGCTGAGTAATTAAGGGGAGCACTGTTTTCCACCAAACCAGAGACAAACCAGGTGTAAATGAGCATCCAAACAAACCAGTGCATAAATGAATGCGTGACTGAGAACAATTAGAAGGAATGTGGGTGAGACAGCTGTGCCCAGATTAACCCACCTCTAACTGTCATGTGTTTTTATAGGTCACCATGGAAACAGGGAGCAGGGTTTTCCTTTGAAATAGACCCTGATCAGAAGTTGTGTATAAAGGTCATCCAGTGCTGCACTGATCTTTCTGTATTCTGAGTCATGGGGAAACCAAAATAATTGCCCAAGGATCTGCGGGTAATTGAACTGTATAAAACAGGAAAGGGATATAAAAAGATATCCAAGGAATTGAGAATGCCAATCAGCAGTGTTCAAACTCTAATAAAGAAGTGGAAAATGAAAAGGTCAGGTAGACCAACAAAAATTTTAGCCACAACTGGCAGGAAAATTGTTCGGGATGCAAAGAAAAACCCACAAATAGCTTCAACTGAAAAACAGGAAAAGTGTTGTTGCTGTTTCAAGATGCACAATAGGGACGCACTTGAAAAAAATGGGCTGCATGGTCAAGTCGCCAGAAGAAAGCCATTACTACAAAAATGCCACAAAGCATCCCGCTTACTGGAATGAAGTTGTTTGGAGTGATGAGACCAAAATTTAACTTTTGGCCACAACCATAAACAATGCATTTGGAGAGGAGTCAACAAGGACTATGATGAAAGGTACATTATTCCTACTGTGAAACATGGAGGTGGATCGCTGATGTTTTGGGGATGTGTGAGCTACAAAGGCACAAGAAAAGATTAATGCAGCATGTTATCAGAAAAAATGGATGAAAATTTGCATTCATCATCTCGGACGTACTAGGACAATGATCCAAAGCACAAGGTCAAGTCGACCTGTCTTTGGCTACAGCAGCATAAAGTGAAGGTTCTGGACTGACCTCAGTCTCCTGACCTCAATATCATTGAGCCGCTCTGGGGAGATCTCAAACGTGCAGTTCATGCAAGACAGCCCAAGAATTTACAGGAACTGGAGGCTTTTTGTCAAGAAGAATAGGGCAGCTTTACCATCTGAGAAAATAAAGAGCCTCATTTACAACTACCACAAAAGACTTCAAGCTGTCATTGATGTTAAAGGTGGCAATACAAAGTATTTAGAGCTGAGGTATGTCAACTTTGGGTAGTTTCTGTTGTCATGATTTAAAAAGAGTAAACACAATTGTTTGACAATTATTGGCATCACCCAACCATTAACTATGAGTAAACAAAAAGTTTTTGTGTTATCATTCATATTCTCTAAATAAAATGCCCCAAAAAATAGAAAGAATCACAAATTCTGCCAAATAAGTAAACTTAAGAGCATATCTGTTAAACACTGAGTGATTCCATGGCTTTAATTTACGCTGAGCCATAAACTCACAGTTCTGGTCCTGATTTTATAATAATGACAGCAAGTAATAAATGTAAACAATGGTGTCAGAACTAAAGAGAAAACTAGACACCTCATCCAGAGAAACAGCATGTACATTCAGTAAAACACCCTCTACTGACGTAAGTGTTGATTTGTCTGCAGGGACTTCAGGTGTTAGCTCTAAGTATCAGTAGCTCCCTGTGGTATTTATAACAGATCCATTGACACAAACCGATTATGGTTACAGCACATGGTATGTTCAGTGGCCAGTTGAGTCCAATTGTGAGGATGACGAAAATACTGGATCTCTTCAGTTAACACAGAGAGCTCTGGTGTTCTGGGTCTCATGCAGAAAGATCAAGAGAAAACACTGTCTGCTTAAGACGTCAGTGTCGGAGAGGCCCAGGGGAAAATGTGACAGGTGTGTGCTGCTTCTCCAAAGTGTTTTTATTAATTAATGACTCAGCAGTCTCCGCCCTGACAAGCTCACGACACACAGAACATAACCAGATTTAGACTGGACTTCCAGGAAATTCAAGACTTGCAAAAGAAATAGCTGGGAGCATATCTTTCTTTTGATATATAACACATAGCTCTGTGTTTAAACATGTATTGTGCAGCACTCAGATCTTTAAGTGCCAGTATTTTTTCCTTCTGAAATGAGTCATCTAATCTAATTCAGTGAAAGTTCATGTCAATGCTCTATTTCTGCCAGGTCATGTCAACAGACAGACACACTGACAAACAGACAGGGAGTAATAATCCATGACTTCGAAGACAACAGCAGACAGTGGAATGGGTCACAGGGGAGTCCAGTGAAGGGGTTGTGCAGACAGACAGGTGGGCCGTGAGGATGGCCCGGCAGGTAGACAGGTGTAAACCGAGCGCTGCAGGGAGAACAGAGCAGGAGTCCGGCAGAGGATCTGATATCTGACACCATGGAACAAGACGACACACAACCCCTTTAACATTTCAACCGAACGCTCCCTCAGCCGCACACGACATTGCTTGGGTCACTGCCAAACAACCGGGAATGAAGAAGAACCTGAACACTCACAGGCCATTTTAAAACTCTTACTTTTGTTTGTGCTTATAAATGTACCCTAAACATTTATCAGCAGAACAATTATTATGTATGATGTATAGTTAAGATTAAATGGTTTATTTTACATCCTGAAAAATAACACACATGCAAATATAACCCTTATCATTTTCCTTAAAAATACTTAAAATATACCATTTCATTTTAATATGCTCTGAAAGTATGCAAAAAAAGAAAAAAAAAAAACACTGCGCAAATCCAAATAGAGAGCCGGACACTTACCTTTTTCTGGTACCACACCACAGCATCTTTCACTTTGGAAGCCATTTACATTTCTCTTCTCTTCCTGGCCTAGGGCATCTTAGGCTGCACACACAGAACAGAGGAGAGAATGCGCATAGTGAATGACAAGGCGAGTGGCGTGTACGGGGATCTATATACCTGGCCGGCAGGTGGAATAAGGACAGCGCACACAGAGGGAGGAGTTACACAGGTGAACGCTGCTTTGAATGTTTGACGCACCTCATATACAATAATAATACATGCCCCCCAGACACCAGACCAAACAAACAGATGTGGTTAAAGCTTGCCGTTTGTAATGAATCATCACACGCATTGTAATGAAATAAAATGTGATGTTGAAATGGTTACACTGGTTTGGGTGTGTGAGAGATCGCCCGGTTTAACCAAGAAACAGCAGGAACAGTGCTGATGAAAGATGTACTTAAACAATTGAACTACACAAAGACACTAACACTCAAAAAAGAACCGATATTAAAATAAATGAAAAAAATAAATAAAACACTTCAAAAAGTTTAAAACAGTAAATACACATTCAGTCAAGCAGAAAGGATACAAGCAAATTAAAGTAAATAAAATTCAATACATAATATCCATATAAGTGTCTGCAGTATTTTTAATGCAGATTAGTAGTTTTGTGTTTACTGCCATAAAGATGGCACTTCTGAGTGTGTGAAAAACTTGAGAATCTATAATACTGCAAGATCTAACTGAATGATTAAAATAACGCTAAGAATTAGACAAAGTAGTGCAATTAAAGAGTCTTGTCTTGTATTTGCCTGTGTCACAAGATAACTTCTTATTTTACAATGAAACAACCTGGCTTAGTCTCTCTGTTTGTTCAAAGGATGGTTTGGTGTAAAACTCTTCAGTTCGATGTGTGGACAAATACAGAAAGGCTGTCATGTTGCTGGCGCAGCATTCTGTGCAAGTTTAGTTTAGTTTAATATTTATTTGACAGGGACCATGTGCAAACACATTCATCTTACAAAAGAAAAGATGCTTTACACCAGATTTAGCTAAAGCTAGCTTTAAATCATAAAAAGAATTAATAAAATAACTCCAAAGGTTCATTTTAAAGCCCTGCTTCTTCTTTTAGGCTTTACTTAAGCTATCAACTTTGCCTCTTTTCAACCACAATGAGTGAGTCTGTGACTGTGCGAGTCTGTTATTTATATTATTCCACCATTGCCAGGGCCTGAACAAGTCACACACAGTATGGCTGTTTGCAGTGACACAGTTTTAAGACCACTTCACATGCTGCTAATCTGTCAAACACCAAGCCACAACCCCCAGCTTAAATGTTAATAAAGTTCACGCTTGACACCAGTGCACTAGTGTCAGAGCCTGAGCTCAATGCACCGAGAATGTGAACTTCTAAAACAAGAAAGACAGCATTTGTAGACCAAGATGGGCAGCTCAGAACTGAAAGGGCTACACTTTTTTCAACACGAGTTTCCTGATGACTCTGAGCATGAAGGCTCATACAATGCATGCTTGTGATTTCACACACACTACTGCCTCAAAAGGGAATGATAATTATAGAAACAGGAAGAAGAATGTCTCTTTGGGGCTGCTGTCTGCAATTACAATCATCATGTCTCCCTTCGTTTTTAACGGTCGACCAGTTTAGACATCTGTGGGAAAGAAACACATCAAGTCAACTCCCATTTATCTACTTAAACTAATGCACTGCAAGCCTAAAACTTAACAATAACAGTGGAGGAAAAAATAAAAATAAAATAACTATTTTTTTTATCGGTGACAGCTGCTTCTAAGACTAATGTCGTTCAAAACAACCATAGCAAATGTTTTCTGTTTTCAATTTAGTGCAAAGCCAGGTTCGGTTTAATGATATGAGCTTCAAATTGAAACTGGGCCACTTGGCAACAATCACTCTCATCATGGGTGGAGAACAAAAACTGTTATTTCTCCAGACAGACAGAGCTGACAGAGCAACACCCTGTCATTAGTGAAGCAGTGTTTTGTGTTTTTAAGTGCACTCTCTTACACTTAACACTTATAATCCCCCTCATGCAGACACAGAAAACAGGCAGATCCTCCACTTAAAGCCCAAAATCTTCTCCCAATGCTGATTCACACAAATGATCCGACACAACAACTGTTTATTGCCCAACTGACTTCAGGAAAGGATTAAGCCTTAACTACTGCTTGTACTCTGTGCTGCAACACAAAGTAAAGGGTGCTGACACACTTTTTCCAAAACCACACACTCCCAGAGATTCCAGAATACACTGCAGTGAACTGAGGGGTATTTAGGGAACAGAGCCCAGACAACAGACATGATATTTGCAGTATTTTGGTCACAGGAAGTAGGCTTTTAGACCAAAGATAAAGAAACCATCCATGTGTGTTACAGTTGGCTGCTGAGAAAATTACATTTGTTATTCATTGCTTGATTTCACATGAAAACAAACACATGATTTGAATAAAGCTTTTTAACAAATGCACTGAAAAACACAACGTTCTTAAAGAATGAGAATTTAGGCTGTACCTCTGCTAACAACACGCACAGTCTGTGTCCTGAGACTGGAACTGACCATTTACGAAGAGGGGCAGTGTGATCTCACCAGCAGGACAGGCCTGAATGGGGGGATTACACGTGACCAGCAAATGCCATGTCCATGGCCGTCCTGAGAAGGGTGTCATTATATGTGTGCGACTTGGTCTTCAGGATTTCACTGAGTCATCAAGGTAAGAAAAAAAAACATAGAGAAAGCATTGTGGGAGTTTCTAACTCTGCTCTGGTTTAATATATTTCTTATTAATATCTCTCAGTGTAAGATGTCAATAATTGTCTACCAAAGAGAGAGAAGCGTAGCCAATCTGATGATGAAGTCCACAAACTACTTTCGTAATTAGGAGGTGCAAATCTGAAACAGCTCAGAGATCAAACCAAACCACTGTGTCCTGTAAACTGAGGGATCACTTCAGTGCAAAGCGTATCAGACCAATACAAGATTAAGATTGGCTCAAGACTCAAGGATATTTATGGCACTCTTGTTGTATACTGTTAATAACCATGTTGTTAACCATTTCACCCTTGACCTGGACAGAACAAGACAGGACAGGGACATCTCTAAAAGGCTGTTTCAGGTTACACAAAAGGGAGAGTGAAGGTTTGCTACATGTACAATAGTGCTTTCTGTGCAGCCTGGGTGTGTAGCGTTGTGTTCATGAACACCTCCGATAGAAGGTGCATGTCAGTGCAAGAAGGTTTGTGTGTCATGAAGACTTTAATATAAAAAACTTTATACAATTAGTTATGTAACCTAAGATCTGGTGACGTCTTAAAGCAAACACATTTCACATACCGTCTCTTCCTCAAAAACAAACACACAAATTACACACAAATTAAACAGCTTAAAACAACCAAATGTCAATAGTAATACAATAAATTTATAATATTTGTCATATTTGAACAAACCTGCTATACAATAATCACACCTCCCTCCATTTCAGTGGATGACCACTTTGTCTCCCACAGATAATAGAGCTAAACTTTTTCCAACTATGTGCAACTTTGGCATGTGGAAATGCAAATTCCTCTTAATTTGCTTTTAACAACTTCACAGGTTCCCAGATAAGCTCTGCTTGGGCTAAAGGTTTGTCCAGTGTGTGACAGGCCTTAGAGACTAGAGACAGAGACTGCAAGTTGTCTCACTCACCGGTGCATAAACACGGTCTTGTTTGTCCGATAAAAACCCAAGAAGGAGACATGAACTCGTGATGTGTAACTGAATCAGCTGCTGCTTCTCTGTCCCGCTCTGAGTGCTCCATATTTTATGATTGGTGCAGGTTACATCTGGGCTCCTAAGGGTGCAACGTGGGTGTGCTTAAGTGAGGCTGCGTTTTCATGTTTGCATGTCAACGGGAAATATGACTCTGTTCATTTGCCACAGAAGGTCAGGGGGATTCTGGGCTTGAACGTGTGAGACATGGAGGGCCGGATCATTACTTCCATTGTGTAGGGTCATTCCCTGTCAATCTCAGGTGACAACATTTAGTCATTTAGTCATTTTTTTTCCAAAGCATCAAACAGCCCAACACTTTACCTATACTCTTACTTTAATCTGACTGCTATACTGCAATACAGGGAAGAAGCCTATTTATTTGATGAACAAGTGGCTATTCTTACCTTAATGGAGATTCTCTTTCATCAAAAACATGTCTCATAGTATTAGCCCTGCGATTAAATGGTAATTATCCAGGGTGGAGCTGAGTGAATATGTAAAGATTTCACTTTTCAAGTTACTTTACATAAAGAAACAAGGTGTAAGTTTGGGACCCACCCACTGTAACATTTATTTATGCTCTCTGGTGCCATAAAGCTACTGTACATTATTGCATCAGTAATGAACAATAACAAGATGACACTGCCCTCGAGGTGGGTCATGTGATCTCATGTTGTGCAGCATGGCGCCTGTACAGACGGGATAAGGAGGCACACATCCATTTGTTTTGATATAGAGACATAAAGTAATAATGACTTGGGACAAAGACAGCGAGAGCTATTTTTATCAAGAATAAAACGGGTTGGCAGTTTTTGGAAAGCCATCTGTACAACTTAATTAAACTACAATTATGAAAATAGAACATTCATTACATCACACAAACAAAAGGTATTAGAAATGTTATCATACAGCTTTTTTGGGTTGAAATGGAATTAAAATGTGTGTATTCTTCAAACTTAATTTAATTAAAATCTGTTGGTTAATGCTGGAATTGTCAAAAAAAGAGAAACAGAATCAACTACAAAAAACAACAATGCTGTAGAGAAACTGGTTGCGTGCCTTGTGCTGTGAATGCCTGTGACAGACAAATAGGCAAGTTAAACTTCCTTTTGGAGAGTAACACTTTTTTCATGCAGTGTGTGAAGTTGTTGACAACAACACCTGCTCTTAACACACACAACATAACTTTTGTTTCTGCCTGCATCTGCAAATCACTTTGTGTGTGTTCAAATGGCTCTGATGCAGGGCAGTCACAAAAAGACACAAGAGTTTGCGGTGTTAGTAGTCAAAGTAGTACAAACACAGAGTCTGATCTGAACGTACCTCTGTTTGGACGGCGTGGTTCACTGGTGGATTGACTTCACAGCCAAATCAGGGCAGGAGCTGAAAATTTGGAAAACAAAAGAGAAGGAGACAGTCAAGGCCAAGTCTGTGCCACAACATGATATTTGGAATTCAAAGTATTACAGCACAGACACTTTGTTAGTCACTGAAGAAGAGACACACTTCATTTACTCACTCATGGGGCATTTTTGTGGGATTACTTTCTGGGGACTGCCAATTGGGCTCATTGTTTATGCCTATACCTTGTATGAAATTACAGGCTAACAAAATCACAATATCTCTTATTTATTCTTTACAGACCATGTTTTTTACTTTATTTAAATTGACATGCAGAAAATGATTTGCATTATGTCATCAACCTTTTGACAAGCCTGGTCGCAAATAGGTCACATCTGTAAAGTGACATATACAGCTGCCTATTCTTACATTTAGCCTTTAGAGTGTGCATTTGCACCTTCCTGTGACCTTTGTGTTCAGACAAAAAGCAGCAGCATGAACTACTTTTGTTTGAATTATTCAGGCTACTGTGCAAATGTGCTATTACAAGGATATGGCAGTCTAGTGTGTGATGTAACTCCATTGCAGCTGATGATGTCACCAGCTCTGCAGGCTGCACAATTTGGTGGGCATCGTCTGAGAGCTCCTCAAAGAGAAGGACAGAGAAGAGGATGGAGTGAGTGAGACTGTGAAAGAGAAGTGGAGGACAAAGGAGCAGAGAGGAATGGCATCTAGCTCTGCTCTGTGGATGCTGCTGTTAGTTAATAAATCTGCTGCGCAAATACAGATGGTTTACATGCAACCTCTGCGTCTTCAACAAAAACTTCTTTCTTTATGACAGTTGATGTAAAAATGGATGAACCAACACACATCCTTTAACGACCAATCTGTCTAATGCAATGCAGGGCCGTATCCAGTGTGTGTGTTGGAGAGTTCTGTGAGTCCCAGGTTTGTAAGACGCCAGCTGGGTGTAATTGAACACCAGCCCTGTCAACATCCAAGACGCAGCAACAGTGATTTCTTCTCATCTATCAATGCACAACAAATACAGTGCACAAACTGTCATGCATCCTGCAACCACTGCTTTGTGGAACTGAGCTCTACACTCATACCATGCCCTGCCATTATTAAAAGGGAACACATGTAACAATACAGCACAATCATAATGCCCTAATAAATCACTCATATGTCTGTTTCTGTTTAAATGGCTCATCTGATTTTGGCTGGAGGTTAATTAAATTCCCATTAATTCCTGGGCCCTACTGACAACAGTGCATTTTTCCAGGTTATGCAACTAAGACAAAGAGCAGAGATCTAAAATAGATAGCCGTACATTCTCGGCTACAGTCCAAGCAAATCGCACATTGATAAGTTGACATTCCTGCAGATGCAGATTTGCTTGATGTCAAGTATTTATAAGGATTTAAAGAAATCATTACTTTCCTCAATCACATAGTAAATGGTTTTGTTTGAGCAAATGGCCAGACTTGTATCATCAAAGATTTAAAACTATGTCAGTGCAGAGTCTACTGTAGATTTTCTGTGTAATATATTGTCAGCCTGCTTCAGACGGGGGACAGACAGGGCTTAGATAACCTGCAGAGCAGAGGGGCAGCTAAAGCCATAAACAGTTCCTACTCATTCACAAGATAAGAAATAACTTGGACTGACTATATACCACGTTTAGCTAAATAGATAAAATTAGCAATTCAGATTTTCGTTTACTTTCATTATTTCTTCTCAAATGCATATCAGAATTGTATTTCTAATCGGCCTAGTTAGCGAATAATGTCTCTAAACCTTTATCATGGATATGTTTTTGTGGATAGAAGCTATAACTGGGTAATTCCGTTAATGGTTATTTGATATAGCATTAAATTCAGTCAAATTTGAAACAGTTGTGATAAAATGAATGCACATAAAAACATCCTGTAAGGGCTTTAACGAAAGACAACGGTGTTAATGGCTAAAAATACCTAATCAATACCCAATAAATCGGTTATAAGATCATCTGCATATAAACGTATTAATTATTTGAATTTAAAACTATACCATGAACAGTAACAAAATTGCTCAAAAAGTTAAGTACAAGTTAATAAAGCAAATAGTACATTACTTAACATGAAACAATTGCTTTTTTAACGACTTCTTCAGCGCGGAGCATTATATAGCTAATCTTGTAGCTTGTTTTTTGGCTGCTTCAGTTTGACTACGTAGCTACTTGGTTCGGTTAACAAGCCGTCTGCTAGATGTTTTTCTCTACTAAACCAGCTCGGATCGCTGCTACATACATATTATGGTCTATGTGCGCTACAGTGAGCTAGGCTACCGGTGGCACAAAGAGCCCACACAGCTGTCCCCGACACTAAAATTAACCCACAGCTGCATAAAGCTCTAGATGTAGCCGTTCAAGTCTTACCTCCGGTTTTTCGAGTCCTTTTGCTCCACGGAAACAAAATAATCTATCTGTAAATATATTGTTAAATAGCACGAACCATGCCAGTCTTATCCATGGTCAAGACGAGATGCCGAGTATCTGCTTGTCGGTTTTTGAAGCATTAGCTTGCCCCTATCTGACTCTCACTGTAAAAATACAACTTAGATCCTGTCCCGTAAAACTCTGTTAACATGCGCACCTAAACAGCCAACGATGCGAATACGGCGCATTCTGCGATGTGAGAATGAGTTTTAAACCAAATTTCTGTAGTATGAATGCGCTTTGGAATGCAATTATATGCGCATCAAAATACAATTAATCCCAACATCAACAACAGATAGAAACAAAACTTTAACTTCCTCTAGTGGAGAACCAAATGTATTAGCTACTTAATGGTGAAAATGTGCATGCGCTTTCAGCGCTACTTTACGGTTTTCCTCGCAACCCCCGTAACGCAATGGCCACAACGACCAATCAGCCTCGATGATGGGTGGGACAAATAACGGGGTCGAAACCTTTTCGCCTGTGAAGAATAACGGGAACGGTTAATTATAATGGCGTAAAACGACCAAAAGCGTAATCAAGATGCATATACGATTGGAAGAATGTGCTGACCACTCATCTTAAAAAACAACATACGTATGTGAAACGTTGCGGTAGAACAAACCGCAACTTAGATTTGATGCTGTTAAAGCTAATGCTAGCTGTCATTTTCAGTGGTTTGATTTGAGGAAACTCCAGCTAGTGTTTACGTTCTGAATAATGTCGCTAACACCACACATTGTAATGCGAATAGTAGGTGTTTAGAATTTATTGTCGATCCTCAATGCTTCATGCTAAAATACATAGATGGCGTAGTTAAGGGATTCGTTTTTGTAAACCCCGTTATGCAACCTCGTTTGTTTTATGCATCTGTCTTTTCAGATCTCTAGCTGACGTTTCTCTGTTTGGCTGATCAGTAAAAAACAAATATGTCCCTGGCTCAGAGGGTTTTGTTAACCTGGGTCTTCACCCTGATTTTTCTCATAATGCTGGTCCTCAAACTGGATGGGAAGGTAAATTATGAGTTTTCTTTGTATTGAATGTTTTGTATTAAAATTTCCACTTCCATTATGTATAGCCTACTGACTTTTAAAAAGTGCAAACAGTGCCTGTGGTTCATGTGGTTTACATACTTAGGTGCAGTGGAATTGGTTCCTCATCTTCCTCCCAGTCTGGATTTTTGATGGCATCCTTATCCTAATGCTTGCCATTAAGATGGCAGGGAGATGCAAACCTGGATACGATGCACGCAACGGCTCCCCTGATCTGCGTCTGCGTGCCTGGTACCTAACCGCCATGCTGCTCAAGCTGGGCTTCTGTCTGACGCTCTGTGCCAAGCTGGAGAAGCTTGCTGATGTCAAACTGACATTCGTGTGTATCCCTCTGTGGACCATGTTACTGGGAGCACTGGTGGAACTGGGACTCAACATCTTCCCTGAACGAAGGGAAGCCTAGAGGGCTCAGTCAGTTCAGTGCACCAACTTAAAACCATTGTGAAAAGGAAGAAGGTTTACCCTTGGACATGTTTTCAGAAAGAATTATAACACTCAATGAAAAAAAAGGAGGAGGTTCTGGTTACATCGCTAGATCATCTGCAAATCAACTGTTTAAAGGGGAATAACTGGAAAGACTACTGACTAATGAACACTGGAAATGAAATTACTCATCAGTATTTTGCTGCTTTGATACAGATCATTACAAAAGCGGTACATGGAGGCTTCCTGCTGAATGCCAATATAACATTGTTATTTTTTACAATTATGCTGCTTAAATTGTTATAAATGTAGTGTCCAAATCATCTTGTGCACATTTGGTTGTGGAACAGTGGCTTTTTGCGTCTTATATTTTTAGATTTTACCTTTAGTTCCTGAAGTTAGGGGGTTAGATATGTTAAATCATGCCAATAAACATACACAAACATGTGTCTATACACTGTGTAGTGAAGCTGAAGCTGATCACAGACTAACCTCAAGGGAAGACCTTAAATGTCTGATAGTTTTAGTTCCCTTGTGTTTCATACAGCATTTGTTGTCAAGCAAGTTTTCATTCGTGTTTAATTAGAATGCATTTCAAATTAATTGAAAGCTGAGGCTGTACAATATTTTGTGCCATTTGGTTAGATCGTGAAAACATTCTTTGCATTATTTTGCACTATATTGAGACGGAAAGGTTTGTTATCTTTTTATGAAATGCATGTTATGTAATAAAATAAATTTTGTAATAAATAAAGCTTTGAGACACAGCAAATTACACAAATCCAAGTTTGGTGGTGTGTGGAAGTATACTGTTTAGTAGAGTGAGCTGTGTTCTTACCTTGGAGTTCTTGGGTTACTTCCTAGCAGGATTCTGCAGCAGGATTCATTAAGTCCCTCAAACGTGTAAACATAGCATTTTTCCTTCTTGGTCCACAAGTTTAATCAAGAGAGGGCCCAGAGCAAATGAGTTACACACAGACCGATAGATATTTTCTGATAGAATGGGAGCCAAGGCTCATTAGCTGTTAAGAGTGGAAATAAAGAGACATAATATAGTTTTACAGTAGGGGCATAGTTGAAACAATTAGATACAGTTAAATAAAAAGCTGTCACTATATACACACATCAAAAACAGTTCTGCTACATGACTAAGTTGTTACTCTGTAAAAAAAATCATTTGTCTCTACTCCATCTTTTGGCTTCACTTCTACTCTTACATTTTCAACTGAGCCCCTCTGGTTTTCCAGCTGTGTGTGTCTGAGTGCAACAAAAACTGAAAAAATGGGCTGGAAGAAACTGAGATTCTGAGTTCTGAGATGTATTAGTTTTGACACTTACCAGTCCTGAATACCAGTGCAGCTACTGCACAATGAATGTGTATGAGCTGTCCACTTGAATCTAGCCTTGTAAAACCTGCTGAGCTCATTTCTGCAGACTGCAGTGAGTGGGTGGCTTGTATAACAACGGGAGTATTAGACACATGAATAAAGTAGTCAAATCAGTCGATTTAGGGGAAAAACAAACAGGAAACATTGTATACACAGAACCTTTTATTAGTTAGGCTCATATTTAAAGTAGAAACCACACTATAAGTTTTCCTCTTTACAAAACCTCTTATGTACACTACAGTGCTAAAAGTCCCAAAAAAAATCACAATAAAGACAAAATCAGCCTTGAGATAAATAAACTCTGTCAAAACAAGACTTATGAATTTTTATCATTTCCAACCATATGTTAGTCTGATTTGTACAAAAAATATATAATTTACTGTCAGGTGATTCTCTAACACCTGAAAGCAAAAAGCTTAAGCTGCACCTTTTACCCCTTTAGAGCTACACAGTGAAGAGTTCTGTCATTGGAATGAAATCCTCAGAGACATGTACCAACAAAGTATCTTCAGACCAAAGGTGATGGAAAAACACAACCCTGCTGCTTCTAGATACAATCCATTTATATCATAGATATTTAAGGAATGTTCAGCTGCATTACAGACCAATTTAAGGCTTCAGTTTCATTTTCCAGTGAAGCTAAACTGAACTTCCAATGAACAAAAATGACAGAACTGCTTCTCTTTTTGGCTCAGGACCATTTAGTAGTTCACAGTTAAGGGCAGGCACTGGAGAAATGTGGGCTACATTAGTGAGTGGTCTGTACAAACAGGCGATGCTTACATGAGAAGAGCTCAGTTCCAGGTTGATAAATAAAAGCCCAATGACCCGCACTGTAGAGAATACGAGGCTTCAACTTAATGTAAAAACATCTGAAATTCATAAATAGTGCTTTGGGAATTAACTCTTGTCAGTGTACCATCTGTTTCAAAGTGTCACATATTTAGAATACTGTGACAGAAGTGCTTCAAAATGTGAGTCTTGGAAGAAGCTTTGCATTGTTTTTTTGTGATATTAATTAAATTATAAATACAATTAATTGTCTATTACCCTCCAATTTTCCAGAAATCACTGGTTTCCCATATCTTGAGATAACAGTACAACAGTGCATATGTTATACTAGCTTTAGAAATACAGGATTTGTTTTAATTAAGATACTAATGACCAATTAAACACTGAAACTCAAAGTTTGCTACAATCAGAATTTGTTGCCTCATCCATGAAGCTAAATCAGCAAGACCTCATTAACCTATATCAACATCATTAAAATTAAGATTAAAGTCTATGCTGATGCCTGTCAACACATCAATAATAGAACACTGTCAATCAACAATGTGGATGATTATGGCAGAGCATTAGCGCTCCATAAAGCAGTCCACTATTAATGTATTGATGCAATATGAAAAAGGGAATTCCGTTATTTTACAGCAATACCTTACTACTGTTTTGCATAATATAGCAAAGTGACCCATTGTCTGTTACCGTTCTTATTCATCAAGGGATACAAAAGTAATTTAGAAGTGCTTAATGACAAAGCTCTTTGGATGAGACGTAAAAACAAATGCTAAAAAGCTATATCTAGACTTTTGAACATGTTATGGTGACAGAAAGAGGCTAGCCAAAGCCATAAGGTCCATCTGGTATAGATTTTTGACTTGGCTCCAGCAACTTATAAATATTCATATACTGTATCTGCTCACTTCAGGGAAAGTTGGAAAATTGGAAGCTTCTGGACCTTAAACCTTTCAGAAATCAAGAGTGGTACACATTAAAAGAACCAGCAGTAAATGCAATAAATATAAAAAAAAGGTTAAGGGTCAAACTTCGCACAACTGAAAAAATAAACCAAAAACACTCCTTGCATCGCTTATTGTCTTTTTTTCTACATCATTTTACCGTCCCAACCAGAGCAACTCTTCTATACACTGTACAATAGCTTTATGTACAAAACGTTTCTAAAACCTGTGTTGCTGCTAGTTTTCATGCTGCGGAGGAGGCGGGTGAGAGTAAATTGAAGGTGGTGGTGGGGGAGGAGGAGAATGTGAGACGGTGGGAGGAGGAGGGGGATGAGGGGGGTACGGCTGGACATGCGCTGATGCTTGGTACTGTGGCTGTAGGGGAAGTGTCCAGGGGCTGTGAGAGGAACGACTGAGGCGCGAGGAAGGGATGATGGGGGAAGTGGGGATGCTGAGGCGGGTAGAAAGAGTTGGCATGCGGATGGGACAGGTGAGGAGACGGTGGGCTGGAGAGCTGTGATGTATTGCTATGGGGAGGGGGCATTAGAGGAGGCTGGGGCATTTGGGGGTAATAGGGTTGAGACTGGACACTTATATTGGACTGAAGGTGATGCTGGCCAAGGTGAACTGAATGGATGGGGTTTTGACTAAGGAAAGGGCTAAGAGCTTGTGGCTGCTGCGATGGGACAGAGGGACTGGACAGAGCGTTTGGAGGAAACATTGGGGGTCTGTGCAGCAAGTGGGAGTACGAGGGGGGCATCATTTGAGGGAGGGGAGGGGGTGGCACAGGCTGGGAAGAGTATTGCTGCAAGTAGAGTCCTGGCCTTAATGGGTCCTGATGGGTTATGTGCGTCTCAGTTCTGGAGTCCACACTGCAAGTCCATTTCTCTGTGAGAGTGTGTGTCCGTGCGTCAGGCACAGGAAACGTCCGACTGTGAAACTGTTGTGTCCATGTTTCCGCTTGAGAATTTGTGTGTGTTTGACTCTCCACAGGGGGAGGTCCTCTGTCCTGTGAAACCCACGGTATTCTCGCTTCGTAATGTGTCCGTGTGTCTTTTGGCGAGCTCGAGTGTGTGTCCTTGGGTTGCTGGGAAGACGAGGCAACCGTAGATCGTGATGCGTGTACAGCGTGCAACTGTGTGCTTTGGGAGGAGTCCACTGTACGCTTAGGGCTTGCCAGTGAGGCTGAAAAGGTTATTACAGATGAACTTGAGGAGGGAACAGAAGAGGGAGAGGAGGTAGAACAAGAAACTGGAGCAGGTGAGGCTCGTAGGGGAGTGGACACTAAAGAAGAAGAGGAAGACTTGGAGCGAGGTGGTGAGAGAGGCAATTTAGGAGCTGCATCAATAAAGGAGCTTTTGGAAGACGTTTTAAAGTCTGAGTGGTGAAGGTGCTTTGATGACACTTTGGGTTTAACGTCCTGACGAGAAGAAAGAGGTGATGGAGACCTGCTCCTGCACAAAGAAGAAGACTCAGATTTCCCCATCACAACAAGTGTATCCAGCTCTTTGATATTCAGCCCTTCTTTTGCTTTAGTCCTCTCTACTTCATTTTGAGATATGTGGGTGTTTGACTCCAGTGAGGCAGTGGGCTCAGATGAACCTTCTGGAAGAATATGATCCTCTTCTTTAACTTCACCAGTCGGTATAGTCCTGTTTTCTACCTCCTCCATTTCCCCTGTTTTAATCCTACCCTTCACTTCTTTTTCAACCTTTCTATCTCTCTTTCCCTCCTTTTCCTTTGTTTCCTGGATCTCCACAGCTTCTTCCTCAGACTTTATTTGCTTTTCCTTCTCTTCTGCATCTTTTTTCTTTTCCTGTTTGTCCTGGTGGTACTGCTGGAGGCGAATGTGCCAGGCCAGGCTGCACACGGCTGACACCGTCTTGAATTGGTGAACGACGTTGCGAGGGATGAAGTAGATGTCATCATGGCACAGGCGGATGCGAGCGTAACGGATGCCCTCGCGGCGCAGCTGGTTCAGTTTGGCATCATCCACCCATTGTACACACTGCAAGAAGAAATAAAAGCTGTGGATTGGTATGGCCATGGAGACACTAATAAATACAAATAAAGATGTTTTTCAATAGTAAAACTTCAAGTATTAATGTAAAAAGGGGGTCACTGAATATATGAGAGATCATTTTGATGATCTACCCTGAACAGCAGCCAGCAAAAACTATGTTAGGGCGGCAGTAGCCTTCGACCGGCGGGTGGGTGGTTCGATCATTAACATTCTACAGTGCCTACTACAGTAGGTGGAAAAGAGCTATAGATTAAAAAATATATATATATATATATTATTAATTGTTATGGTTTAATCTAAAAAGTTTACAGTCATCTCAATAACATATCAATTCATCAAAAAAAAAACATGAAAAAACTACTGTTCAAAAGAGCTTAGATGAGAGGTTAAAGTTTAACAAACACATGTCCAGATGCTTATGAGTAGATGTTATGTTTATGCTTGAACACCAGGAGGTCATTAGTTTGAAAAGACTAGCCTATACATTTGCCTCTGCTGTTTCACGTCTGTCATTGTCCAGTGCCTACCATTCAACTATCATTATGATCGAACATAAAATAGTGTTAACCAATCACAATGTTTGATGAAAATATTTTCCATGTAATATGACTTTTTTCTCAAGTATCTCTATGTAATGTTAAGGCTTCCCAAGACACTCATGAATTTTTATTTAGATAAAGGCCCACTATGCATGTTTTCTAGAACACTGGTCGCGGAGTGGTGGGCGGGGGGTCGCAAGATGATTTCCAGATATATATTTTTTTTATGATTATTTTTATATATTTTTAAAAGGTTGTAATGATGCGAGTATAAATTTAGGATAATTAAAAGAAACAATTAATTATGACAGTTAAGTGACGGCGTGTTGCCAAGTCCTACTTTAACACAGTTGCCGCCGGCTGTTTTTCATGTGGAGGGAGAGAGAGGGAGAGGGAGAGAGAGAGGGAGAGAGATAGAGATAGTAGTAATAGTACACAAACATTTCTAAAACTGTAAAAAATATCTTTCTTTTTTTTTTTTTTTTAATAAAACATTCATTAATTATTTTATGATAAACATACTGTCTTAAGTGCACCCCTTTATAATCATAAATTAAATAAAAATAGATAAATACATTCCAAAAATAAATACAATAGGCTAAATAATAATAATTTGCATGTGGGCTACATGCATTTAGAAGAAGAAAAGAGGAACAAAGAAATGAAAAGTCAGTCATACCCCGGGGGGTGGGGGTCACGGATCGTCAGCAGTCTAATATTGGGGGTCGCGGTTTGAAAAGTTTGGGAACCCCTGTTCTAGGATAAAGTCTCTTTTAGTGATTGCAACGAATAAACGGGTTTGACCAAACTCGAGCCACCCATTAAATGGTGAAATATAGAGCTATATTTATAAGCTATTTTTGCCATAACATTGTTCCAGAGAGCCATATGTGTAGAAAACGGTTCATATTGTGGGACAGCTCATTTATTTTTAAATCTCAATCCTGCATATTACAAAATAACTGTAGGCAAAATCTCTGTAAACAATTATCTCACTGCGGTTCACTTTTGCTCCACAAGGTGGTAGCAGCCAACATCACTTTACATTAACTTTTACTGTGAGGTAATAGTGTATGCTTAAGGTAACATTTGGGGCTCATTGAAGCTTCATTAGCATAGCTTAGTGAAGTGAACCTAATGTGTAAACAGTCCTGTTTTGTCCTGTCTGCTTTGTGTGTAATGCAACACCTGAGACAGTGGAGGCTCGTATAAGTCCAGCTGCAGCCTCTGAACTACATAAGGGAAGTCACTGGCGTGGAAACACACAACGTCTTTGGTTACACGAGGAGGCTCTGAGCTGAAAAGAATACAGGTAGGGGTAGATAATGGTAGAGGAATAAGCTGACAAATAATCAAACAAGTCAAACATTCAAACTGTCTGTTTGATTATTCCTCCTCTGCCTACCCTTCTCCAAAGCATACAGCCTTCAGCACTCCCACGGCCGCTGTGGTCCTGCGCTCGAAACCCTGACCAATGTGATCAGCGTGGGCCCGCGTCCGATCTTCAAACAGCATCTCTCTGGGCTCACTGGTCCGGGGCATGGACTGCAGCAGGTTCTTCACTTCGTTGGTGGAGCTGCGTTGATAGAAATACACACTTCTTTATATAAACAAGACAGAGAAGAAAGAAAAGAGTTCAAAAGAAGCCATTCTCCTGTCTCAGCCTCTAACTTTGCATTGCTGTCTAAATAAAGAATAAAATGACTAAAAGTGACTAGGCCGCTTACTCTTCCAGGTCTATTTACTCCGATTTTCTGTTTGCTGCAGCACAATAAAGGCATCTTCAGTCTTTTTGTATTTGCTTTTGGGTTTTTTACTTTTGCTCATTGATGTAATTCAAATGCTATGGTCTGGAAGAAAGTGCAATGGATGTACAGAACATTGTGATGCAGAGTAGAAAGCAAACAGAAATGTTTTCAATACTGTAAATACAGCAAAACTGTAAAGCTCTGTCGAAGTCAGTTGACCATTACTTCCTGTTTCTGTTTCTACAACAGCCCAAAGTGGACAAACTGAGCACTGCTAGAGGAGAAGCATCTTTTTTCAATTAACAATCTATTCTCACATATTGTCTTAGGACATTTATGAACTATATCTTTTTTTATAATAACTACAATCATTTCAACGTGTTCGTTCATAGACAGCATGTCCTTGCAGGCTTACCATAGGGTTAGGGTTATTGTTGTAAAAAGAGCGGTTGCCAGGTGTGGAATGGCAAATCGGCAGCTCTCACCTCTAAGTAAAGCTCCCCCAGAGCATGTTTTTATGGTTCGGACAGGCAAAACAGAACAGGTTGTATAAATGACTGAAGGGCATATCAGACCAGTCTAGTTGGAATGGCTACAGATTATGGCTAAAGACTCTCGCTTTCTGAGCAACATCTTTATCCCCCAGATCCAGGCATTTTAATCAAATTATTTCTGTTTGAGATTTTAGCAACAGAACTCAGTGCCAAATAGAGAATGCAAATGAGCCAATATGGGCTGTGTGTCAAAAAAAGTTGCAAACAAAGAAAAACACTTTATTTAACACATATTTAGCTCTAAGCAAGAGACAGAAGCTGGGGAGCAAAAAATATGAGCCATGTTTCCAAACAATAGCAGCACTGCAGTCAGCTCACACGACTGGATCAGTGACTCACTCCAGAGCCGCAGTCAGCTTCAAACAAGAACACAACACAGACACAAACACAGCCTGAGCAGAGAACCCATCGAGAGCATAGCACACATACACAGACCGTGAAGCAGCCAGACTACCCGCGTTGAACACCGACTTGTGCATTCATTCATTCAGAGATAAGAGGACAGAGGCACGAGGAAGAGAGGGGAAGAGAAAATAGTACAGAGTAGAGGGATATGATAACAAACACAGCTCAGCAGGTCTGACTGCAGGCTGAGAGTAATGAATGTAAAACCTGGAAAGCTGGTAAAGTGAAACGGTAAAAAGAGGGGAGTGTAAAAGGGAGGAGTGCTGAGAGTGTACTTTTCAAACTGATGTTTCTATGCCTACCGTTCTCCTTTACTGTCCTCTATATACGGGAGCTCTGGTCGGTATGTTTCACAGTGGGCGAAAGTAACACTTGGAAAACAATATAAAACGTACAAGCAGAAACAAAAGGGAAAACATACAGACATTCAGGGAGTGGAGAGGACGAAGGGAAAGAGGGGATAAGGATGAAGAAGATTGTGAAGAGGAGAGAACAAGTGATGACCAGTAAAGCTCCAGTCTAGACATTATGTCAGCTGTGTCAAATATATTGTTATAACTGACAAGCTTTTATTGATTGATGGTGTTTTTTGTTTCTTTTGAATCAGTAATCTTTATGGTCCTTTATTTTTTTTACTTATTGCTAAAAAAAACACTTGTGAATAAGAATAATAACCAAAGCCAACTATATCGGCCTAGTTATTGAATAGCTCTATAGTGTATTTCCTTTGTTTTGTTCCTTTTAAATCTGTTTCCCTTATGGCCTTTTGCTTATTAACTTATTACAAAGACAAACTCAACGTCAGATTTAAGAACCCACAAGATCAATATGTGGGCCTTTAGTTTGACTTGCTTATATTTGGTACTGACATTGTATGTCACAAATAACGAATGGAAATAGTTCAACACATTATATGTGTTTGTCAATTAACACCAAAAAAACAATTTCAAATGTTTTGAAACCTTGTTGTTGACATCTTTGGCTTTGTCCAAGACTGCTGCAATTACTAACTATCTCAGAGGAATGTTGCATTTTGACTAAAAGCTGAAATATTCAGCTCACTATAATCAAGTTGAATTCTCAGACTGTGTGCCTCAGTGCTGTCAGAGCAGAGATGTGTAACAATTTGACCTTTTCTTCAAAATCACAGAGAAAGAGAAGCAGCATTATGAGATGTCCTACACACAGTCAGGCCCCTTAAATTCAATACGCTAGTCTTCTCTAGCCTGTCATCTTACAAACAGAGAAACACACTAAAACACTGTCAGCCCAATACCATATCTAATATGTGTGCTTTCTATGTTACACACTCAGCACTATAAATCTACTGTAAAGCAAGTTAAAGGGGGAAAGAGAGCGGTCAAAAAGAGGAATAGCAAGTAACGGATGTGAGCCAGAAACAAAGGGAGACAAAGAAGATATTTAGTCATATTGAGACAAGTACAGAGAAGGATGACTTTGAGGGAGTGAGAGATTTAAAAGATAAAAACAGGAAATTATAACAAAAGAGTAAGGCTGACTTTGTAATTACTTCCCTCAGTAAAGTACCATCAGGTAAAAACTGATAAGAGTGAGGCAATAGTGACAGGATGAAAGGACAGAGAAATGGAGGTAAAGCCACCTCTCGAGTCCCAGCTGCTCCTCAAGTGTCTCTGACAGTTTGCACACATAAAAACATCAACACACAATTTCCTCACAATGACCAGCGCCTCTACAAACAGCACTAACAAGATCACAGGATGAACAGATGCCACAAAAAGAATGCATTCTGGTGTAGATACTACATATGCAACAAAATAATTGAACACTTTTTTTCTTTACTTGCTTATGTAAAATGTTCTATATACAAACTAAAATATTACATCTCCTAACCTCATTGTTGTTTAATTAAATTATGTTTGTCACCTTCTTAGACAAAGAAAAATAAAGCTGAATGTGTAAACATTCACTTTCACAAGAAAAAAGAAATCAGAACTGGGGTTGCACAATATATTGCAAATCTATAGTTATCACAATATATTGTATGACTATTGTATGACAGTGGTTCTCTATTGTGAACTCTGGTGGATCCCCAAAATAGTTCCTGGTTTAGACCTGGTTCAATTCTACATTTACTCCTAGTTTAGACCGGTTTAGTCTTGAATTAGTCCTGGTTCAGTCTTTAATATTAATTTAGAGAGCCTTGTATTTCTTTAGATTTTCTAAATTCAATTTGCCTTAAGAAAACATTTTTGCTATGTCAGAGAATTAAAGTATTACATCTGATATTGTCATTTTACTTCCACTGGTGTGCTATTATTTTTGAGTAACTGCTTTTACTTGTGTACAGATTTTGACTACTTCAAACATTTCTTGCGATAGTAACTGTCTGATATGAGCATCTTTGTATATACAATTACATTTAGTCATTTAGCAGACACTTTTATCCAAACAAATGGACAATAGAAGCAATTTTAACAACACAAGGTAACAAAAAGCATAAGTGCACAAAAAACTAGTCTGTTAAAATCCAGCACAGAAAAAGAAGAGATAGAAAGGAAGTAGAATTCAGTGTGTTTGTCAGTTAGGTTAGGAGTACGCAAGAGTGATTTTTTTCATTTTTGGTATAGTACCGCTAGACATTGTTCATTTGCAGAACGCAAGGATCTGGTAGGAACATAGGTCTGTATTAGTGAGTGAAGATATGAGGTTGCGGAGCCAGTGGTGGTCTTGTAGGCCAAGAGCATAGCTTTGAACTTAATGCGGACGTCAACCGGGAGCCAGTGTTACATAATGAATAGAGGAGTTACGTGCGCTCTCTTCGGTTCATTAAAGACCACTCTTGCCGCTGCATTCTGGATCATCTGCAGAGGTTTGGTTGTGCAGGCGGGGAGTCCAGCCAGTAGAGCATTGCAATATATGCCAAGGTGAAGAGCTCTGATACAAATTCCAACAAATTTCATATAGAAAATCTCACGTCCTTATTGTTCCCATGTCGACCAACACAAACACTAAATTGTTCTGTTTCTTGAGTAAAAATGCCTGTTTTCTTTTGTTTTTGAATTTTTCATTATTATTTTTTTAATAATAGCTATGGGCTGGCACATTAGCTCTCGGGAAAAGAGACGGCAATACAGAAAGGAATATTAGTTCTGTGTGTGACCCTGAGTGCCATGTGATGTAGTGATGATCTCATCCTTCAAACACACACGCTCTGGCCTCTCTGTGATTCAGCATGCGTTCCTGTGCCTGTATGACACAGAGCTCATGTGTAAGCAACTGTGACACTGTGACAGGGACAAACACTGAGGGTGTAATTGCCTCATCCGGCTCTGCTTCGCTCACAACAAAGCCTCATGCTGTCAACACGGCTGCTGCTTTAGATGCACGCCTGTGTTTTGTTACCGTTTTTCATAATCGCTCCTCATGGGCTACACTCCGAGGCAAGCTGTCTCAATAAGGTAAACACACGCTTACAACTACAACAAACAACATCCATAAAGACCAAAATTCCTGTTAATACAATCCTATGTCTCATTGCAGTACTTAAGTGGGATACAAAATAGAAAAATTAGGTAGGCTTCATGAATGGTAATAAACAATGTACAATTTGTTTTTTCAGGTGTTAAATCTCACCGTTTTCTCTTAAAGGGGGACTTTGGTATGTCAGCTACAGGTATCATCTGTTCTCCGGGTCTGACCCACATTATGGGACCGTCATCGCTCTCCTTGGGATCCATTTGCTTCAGACTGGAGACGGTTCCCCATGGAAGAGTGCACTTTTGAGAAATCAAAACAGGTTTTCTGTTATTTATTTCATGGTTTATTCATTTCAGAGCTGGATTTTTAGTGTCTATGGATTTTAGTGTGAACATAATAATGCTAATAAACCTACTTTCAGATACTATTCTAAGTTTGGTGTTTCTCTTTCTTTTTTTTTAAGGCCTTTTTGCCTTCATTGATAGTTGACAGTAGGTTAACTGAAAACCGGAAGACAGAGAGGGTGTTGACATTGGGAAAATGACCCGTCCGAGATTTGAACCGGATCTCCCGTGTTCTTGCGCATTTGCGAGTTCTCTACCATCTTTTTGATAAATATAAAATCCACTGATTTGCTGTTCTGATTCTACTTCTACAAATTTACTAATTGCTAATAATACTGCAACTAATATTTCTAATGCTACAAGTTTGATTCGTGACACACCTTCAGGAAAGGGGTTTCCTCCAACATTCCAAGGAATTCTGGGAAATAATTCCCCACCTCCTCGTCCACAGCTCCCACCAGACTGATCTGTCTCATCGGCCCCGCTCTGTACGTCCCGTGACTGTAGGACTTCCTCACCTACAGTAAAAATGAAACAACATTATATAAAGACATTGATGCGAAGGTAAATTTCAAGTTGTGTTGATAAATAGGGATTATTTAAAGTATCAAATCTGTACAAGCATGAGTTATAGTTCTGGACTATGCCTGAATCTCAACAGGCGGCTCTCCACTTAACTGACAGAGCATTGTGTGAGAGCATCGAAACAGACTCCCAAAGCCTTGGCCCTTGACTGGATCTTCTGCGTGCGGTACGTGCAGCATGTGGCCTGCACGCTGTACTCGTGGCTGATCAGGAGTTCTGAATGGGTTTTTTGTGAGATAAACACAATGAGAACCAGTTTCAATCCATTTCCACTGAAGCAAAAGCTTAACCTCCAAACTGTTGGCATCAAGACCACTTCTTAAAAATGCTCTTTGACGTTCCAGACATGGTTTAAGGTTTTTCATTAATAAATTCTGTCAGGGTGTCATCACAATGCTATCCTGTGCACATGGGTCTTTGTGTGTGCGCGTGTGTGTGAGAGAGAGCAGGATCCTTGGCAGTATGCCTCCAGTGAGTCACCACTTAACAGCAAGGCAGCTCTAAAGCTAGACAGAGCAGAGGGAAGACAGAGCGAGGAGGATACACAGGAGGGGAAAAAACAAGAGGGATGAAAAGTGGAGAGGACAAGGAAACAAAAGTTTAGGAGAAAGAAAGGGAGCAGTGAGTACATTTCAGAGAGTGAAATCGAAATGTACATGGTTTTAAAAGTAAAAGACAGAGAAGGACAAGAAACAAGGGCGAAAAAAATAAAGTGGACATTAAGAAAGCCCCATCAGATAACGACAAGCAAAAGGTTAATAGAAAGAAATACAGGGAGGTTGAAGACCATGACAGGAAAGTGAAAATAATGAACTGTAAAAGACCAACAGGAAAAAACATTAATTCAGTAAGACATTATCATCTGCCCACTCCACAGAGGCCAGTAACAAAAGCAAAGGCCAGCTGCTTACAGGTGTCTGAACCGGTGAATTTGGCCAAATACAGTGTCAATACAGTGTTATTGAGTAGTCTGTCTCCTTAAGGATTCACGTATTATTTTCCCGAGACAATTTACAGGACATTTTCTTGTCACTTCATTTAAACAAGCAAGACTTGTTTAAATGTTTAAATTAACTGCTGTGACTAAAAGAGAAAATGCAGCTGCAGATAAATGTGGGAGTGTTAAATTTCCTACATACATATCTTACATATTTGAGTTGAAATGTTATGTTTTCTCACGAGATGGCAGCATGTTCTGTCAATCACAATAAAAAAAATCATCTTTTAATAATATTCAGGTTCCATATTTTTAATGTAAATGTTAGCATTTGAATTATTTCTGTCTGAATTATTCATCTTTGCTTTAATTTATACCCCACTCCAATAACAAACTCCAGAAGGGATTTATCTTATGCCAGGTTAGTTTCAAACAAAAACGATCACTGAAGTCAGAAAACTGCTGACCGCCTTATGGAGCCGATTGGACTTGAGACAAAGATAGACTGAAAGACACACTGAATAGACAGAGAACACTCCAATCAGACTTCACAATAAACACTGCTAACATTCAAACTAGGGATGCACCGATACCACTTTTTTGGAAAACGAGTACGAGTACGAGTACTTGCATTTCAGTACTCGCCGATACCGATACCGAGTACTTAATAAAAAACATGATTTAAATTTACAGGTAACAGCTTTAGTCATATAATTTAACAAAAAAACAAGGCACGGGGCAAACACTGCTTGTCCAAATATCCGTGGTGAAACTAAACGAAGAGGAGGCTTGCAGTAGGCTGTGGATGTGTTTTTTCACGGAGTCGTGTAGTTTAGGCAGCTCCGTGTCAGTCATGTAGCGGCGGCTTGGGACATCATAACATGGAGGAGACGCATGAATCCCACATTTTCTACCTCCGAAAGTGGCTGGTCACTCAATGCAATGTACTCGATGATTGCCTGTGTTATTTTCACAGCACGTGGATTGTCTCTGGACATTGTCTCTCGTCTTGCAAGAGTTTCGCTGCAGTGTGGGTTGTGTTGGTTTAGAAGCGTGGGTAAACTCTTTATACTCGTTGGCGTGTTGGGATTTTAGGTGCTTGATTAAATTACTTGTGTTAAATGCGCTACCTTGAGCCTCCTCTGGACAATTTAGCTGAGCACAATTTGCAGTCCGCCTTTGTTTTGTTTTGTCTTCATTCACTTTGAAATAGTTCCACACGGCTGACATGTCTCGTCTTTCCTTCGTTCTCCCCGCTCTGAGCTGCAGCCTGCAGCCGGGGTCTGGGGGCGGGCACTAGGCGCCTGTGATTAACCCCTTACACGCCGCTCAAACATAGACATTTCTCCGACCGTGGTATCGGCCCCGGTATCGGGGGACTTTTAACGAGTACGAGTACTTTCAAAAATGTGGTATCGAGGCCGATACCCGATACCAGTATCGGTATCGGTGCATCCCTAATTCAAACTCTTTTCACTGTTGCAATATCTCACTTATGTTTATTATGTTTTATCATAGTTTAATTTTACATATATACAGTCCATTTTAAATGATCTTGTATTAAAATGGTTTTTAATTAAATTGTTCTGGCCAGGTTGTCTTATTGTGTGTGTGATGCTGCTGCTCTGCTTCTGTACCCCTGCTGTTGCTAAATGCAATTTCACCACTGCAGGACAAATAAAGGCTTATCTTAATACTTAATACAAAGTACAAGCATTGAATATTCAATACTGACATGCTTCTGGAAAGGTACAGCATATGTAGCTCTGTATGCGTCATTGATTAGGCAATGTTGTTTAACTTTGCACTTGTTTGAACCAAACGGGGACAGAGCTACAGAGATATAGATACTGTAATCACAGCTTCGGTGTAAAATAATTCTCATAAGGCATTATATGTAGAATGGAAAAGTCTCTAAAAGAGTCTACAGAGCAATCTTAAAAAGGGGCTGAAACAACAATTTTTTGAACTGGAAAGAGCTTATTGCGTTGTATCTGACATTTTAAAAACCCACACAAACGGTTTTTGTCAGCATTAGCTTCTCCAGTTAGGTTTTATGGACAGTCCCAGCCATATTAATATACTGTACATTTGTTCAGCTTACATATGTTTTTATTACCATTAAGCATATCTAAAAACTAAAGTACTCTCACTGAATGAATGACCTAGTTACGGTGGAGAAAAAGCATGTGTGTGAGCGTGGCGTCAAATGGCTGCATGCTGAGTGCGTGGATGGCACACTTAGAATCACTTGCAGCTTGAGAGACTGTGTTTACATATGCATAATTTAACAGCAAAATAAGCATGGCATTGTTTCTCCTCATCACCAGAGAAGGGAGCATTAGGAGATGCTGCCTCTGCCATAAATAAACAAATGAATGTGACTATCTTTGATACACATATGGCTTGTCTGAACCTGCTGAAGACAAACAGAAAGAAACAGGAAACTTGACAGACATCCTCGAAGCCGACGCGCTCCTGTCCTTGGTCTACGTGCATGTGAACACACTTTTTGATGGCTAAACATGGGAACACAAGCCTGCTGCACCAAATCAGAGGATGACAAATGCTTTCACGACTAAATAAATAAATAAAACACTGTAGCAGAAGAATCAATTGAGTGAGTTATTTCTTCACTGCAGACTTGAACATTATCCTAATTCACTGCGCCTCATTTGGCATTCAGGTCCTTCACTTCACAAGTTAAAAAGCAGACGTTATTATATATAATTACCATAACTGCCATGTCTCCCCTGCCTTCATTTCATTTAACTCAAGACAGTTTATTTTAAAACTAACTTATTTCCTGTGCTTTGTCTTTTCTTTGGTGGTTTACTATTATCTTTTTTATTCTTGTCTTTGTCAGCTATTTCTGCTTCCATCTCCTCTGCCTCTTGCCTCGTGTCTCTGGTGGCAAGTCTATTATATCAAACCTAGCGCTTCCTTGTACTTCTTTCTGCTGCTGTTTGGCCCAGAGTAGCCGCTTTCGCAATCTGCAATGAGCACTTCTCTGTTCAGTTCAGCACATGACTTCCAAGTCCTCCCTTTGACCTCTTAGCAGTTCGTCTGCTGTCACTGTGTTCAGTCGGTCTCCGGGGCACTAAGTCTATTAGTCTATTATGGGCCTTGCGTCATAACAAAGCTACTGGCTGCTGACTCAATCACACACTTTTCTTACATAATCTCCCCGTCTGCTCATCATCAGGAGCTCTGGCTTCGAGTGCCACGCCTCATATTTATTTCAAAGCTGTAGTGCAAGATAACAGCACCAGCCCATTGCTAGCTCTGTTGGTTTACATTAATAAATATAAGTACCATTGATGGTATAGTATCTGGCGGGTTTAGTGCACTGCGACTATAAAAAGACGTTGTATTGTTCCTTTTACATGTCAGGGAACCATCAAAACCACAGTAAAGCTTGTTGTGTTTTAATGCGTAAAAGGTTAAGTAGTGTTGCTTTAAGAGAAGGATTAATTAACTTTATATGCAAAAAACATTAGGATTATTCAGTAGAAGTAATCTGTCACTAACACGAGTGTCCAAGCTGCTCTGCTGTGCAACAAAGAACACATTTTATGCTATCTTATCTGGTTCTATCCAATAATAAATGACATATATTGTGCTGCTCTAACACAAACTACAAATAGCAACAGCAAGCTGGTCATTTGTGAGTATGCCATAGACCCAAAGAACAAAGCAGGTACATAACGAGTACGGGAATGAAACGGAGTGTAAGAAAGGAACAAAGGTAGTGAGAAAAAAAAAAGGTATGACAAATCATTAATCTGAGTGTGTGTGTGTGTCCACCTGCGCCTGTGCATGTCAGTGTGTAAACGCTGTAAACTGTGTGTAATGCAGACTCTATGTCTAGTTCCCAAGGTCACTGCTGAGAGCTGTGGGAGAAAAAATTAACAAGACCAGTGGACAATGACGTTAGCCCTGCAAGGAACACTGGTCTTAAAGAGACAGCTCTGGACACACCAACTCAATTTACAGACTTTACAGTGTAATTTATTCAGTATCACACCGAGATCAAGGGTCTGTTTGCTCAGGCAGTGCTGCTCCAAACACAAGGAAACAGAGAATAACTTATAAATATTTCATTGCGAGAAACAACACAAACAAAATAACCAGCAGCAGCCTGAAAGAGGGTATAAACGACTCACCCCCCGCAGCACCACACACACAGTTATGGTGCAGAGGCTGGTGTTGCCAGCGCTCGCATTGAAAAGGAACAGGCAGGAGCACATACAAAGCAACTTTGGAGGTTCGAGGCAACAAAAGGCTTTTCATTAGAGAACTATAGACATGGGACACCTCTCAATGAAGAGGTCCAGGGCTGTGACACTGTATTCAGCCAGACACCAGTTAAACACACACATATTTCTTGTTTTTCAAGTTTGTTGCTGTGTTGCATACACATAGCTGCAAGAAAACTACTGCTGTACATCCACACATCCATCTGTATTACTGTATTAATTCAATTGCCATTGCAAAGTGCCACCTGCATGAGGTTTTCACAGTCTACAACCATTCAAATTCTGCAAATTATTTACTTTCCATCTAGTTTCTTTTTAAGTCATTGAGACTATGTACTTCCACTATTTTTAAATAAAGTGAGAGTGAAGTGCAAGTAGTTGCCACCTGTTTCCAACACACAGCTCAGTTGTGGTTAATATTGTCATTCAGCCTGAGAAATAACACATCAGTGTAACTGCCAAAACTGTGGTATTAGGCAGATGGAGACAGATGCTTGGAGCAGATGGTTAAAACAACAATAACACTTCCGCACAGAGAACTATTACACTACAGAGAATTAAACTCTTCACCCACTCGTTTATTAGTGCACTTTTCCCTCAAACTGAGCATTTTTTATCTCATCACATCCTTCTCATTTCATTTATTGCTCCCTGTATTTCATCCTTTTGATAGGGTAATGATTTTACTACATCATAAGATAAACAAACATTAACAGAAAACCACAAAGAGGGATTATTTGCAGAGATGTTTAGTCTGAAAATACATGCCTTTGTGTCTTTAGGAAACTCACTCACCTGAGAGTAGAAATTGGACATAGTGGTAGTCTCAATGTCCTTCTTTCCAAGAATTTCCATTTTAACAGGAGCTGATGGAAACTTTGTTGAGAAATATTCCAAGAAGTCTGGCAGATAGCTTGCTTCACCGTGGACAATTCCCATCACATAATGGGCAGCCTGAAAAATAAAGTCATTACAGTAATTGAGTTATTTAATTGTTACAGCACAACTTTTACACTGCTACATAGACCTGGACTGTACAATTTATTGATAATTTATAATTACTGCAACATGCAACAAGATCACACGCATGAGCTCCTAATATTGTTCTAGGTGTACTTGCAAACTGACAAAATAAAACGTGCTTTGAGATCAGTGACATTATTCACTCAGAAACAGTTAAATCAACTTTGTACCTGGGATGAGTCCTCACTGAAGGCCAGTTTGACAAACTCATCAGCAAATCTCTGTCTCTGCCCCGTGGAGAGACAGGAGAGCTGAGATGTGTAGGCATGGGCCACCAGGGCCCCTCCGTTTGGCTGGGTCTCAATGTGAATGTATGAGGCAAACTCCAGGCCAGCCATCCCAGGATAACTGGCCTGTGGTTGTGGTTTGGTCGGAGAGGGCTGTGGGGCCGTGATAGACGATGACAGAGAGTTATGTGCAGAGTTAAAGAGGCCAGGTGGATGGGAGGGGGACAGGAGATGTGTGGTTTTGTTGTTAAGAGAGTAAACAGGTAAAGGGGGTTTGAACGGAGACAGGGTGGAGCCGAGCGCTGGATGGGAGGATGAGGAGGGAGAAGAAGGGGCCTGAGGGACGGAGAGCAGTCCAGCACTAACGGTTTGACTTGAGCGGTGGTACATCTTCACTCGTTTGTGCCTCTCCCCCTCTTTGTGTTTCTTCTTCTTTTTCTTCTTGACTTTTTTGATTTGCAGTTCATCTGAATTTATCCTGGCCTTGTCTTTTTCATCTGAAAAATAATGCAAAAGCAAAAATAAATAAGATTACAATTTAGTCCATTTACAGGCACATACCAAATGGTTTCTGCTATAAAAGGTGTATTAAAATGATAACTTCAATGCAAAATAATGGGCACTAACTGTACTATAAGTGAGTGTAGACAGATGACTCATAGCTTTTCCCAGATGGCATGTATCTCCTGGGTACAAACATAAAATAAATTGAACAAGTCTGAAATAGAATCCCCAAAGAAATGCAGATTTTTAAGTGTTGTATCTGAATAATCCCACACACTGGAGCCGGTTGAATGCCTGAGGCAAGACAAACAGGAACATGCAAATGAATGAATGTTCCTGTTTGTCTTGACTCAACGCTACTGTATGTGGTTTTGTACTGCTCGTGTTGATTTGTCAACGTGCTGCAGACTGCGTTACTGTTGCCCAGAGGTTATATAAACGAGTGGGCACATACTCATGCAGTGCATGTATGGAGCAGACGTCACTTTGATAGAGGTAATGCTGCCTCAGCATAATTCAGCCATCAGCCATGTTGCTCACATGCACATACACAGACTAACACCTTCAGTGTTTGTATCCCACACACGTTTATTGCCGATAAGGCCGGGACGAGGACAGAATGAAAAGAGCCAAGAGAGAGAGAGCAATAAAGAGAGCAACAGAGAGATAAGGCATTTGCCATACAAAACCCTAGAGACTAATCCAAAAGCTCTTTACTCCACAAACCACCCCTCCCCCGTCCACACTCCTTTATCCCACACCTAAACCTTCAAAGCTGCATGATAATGATATCAACCTATAAACTAATGGTTTTGTACACTGTGACGTCCACACAGGTGGCAAGAAAAAACTCCACTCTGACCATTCTCAATAAAGGAAGTGGATACTTAACAATACTGTAGAGCTATGCCAACATACATCACACAGGTTATATGGAAGCCATAAGCAAGCATAAAGCAATAACTTTTTTTCCTCCGATTATCTCGTTATAACAAGTTAATTCTGTCGTCTTCCCTGAGACTTAAATTGTCTTTAATTACTATTACAACTTAATTTCCTCGTAATCTATATAATAATAATAATATCGTAATAAAGATAACAACTTAATTTTACAATAGTTTTTACGAGATAACATGAAAAATAAGTATTTATCTAGGTCAAACAACAGAATTATCTCGTTAGAACGAGATAATAGGGAGGGAAAAAAGTTATTGATCTATGGCCGCTTACGGCTTCCATACAGTTTGAGATGCACAGTATATCACAAATAAAAAAAATAATAATAAAATTCCTGCTGGTATTGGAGCTACTAATGTTATGCATTTCATGTGCCAGACAGTTATGCTTTATAAATTACTAACCAATCAGATGAAGCTGTGTAAATAAATTAGGTGGGTTCTCTAAGTTTTTTCACTGCTTTTTACAGAAATCTTTTGAGTTATATAAATGCACATATCTGCCATTTCTCTTGTTTAAGATTTTATTAATCATATGAGAAATCAGATGACATCACAGTGGCATCTCTCTTGTTTATCTACACTCATGACAGTGGAGCTCAGTCTAAGGCCTGATAAACAGAAACCAAAAAAGCAGAGTAAAGTAGTAAAGCAGCCTTAACTGTCACAACAGCTGTTAGCTGCTTATTGATTTCCAATACACGTTTCCTCCGGACGCCTCTTTATCTTCTTAAATGTAAAGTAAAGTCTTGCTGATTACATTTCTGACTTTCCTCATAGTCAGTGTGCATCACAACATTTGCAAACATAATAGTCAAAAGAATGTCTCAGTGGTGATTACTGAAACTGTGCTCTCAAGAAACGGTGGGGACTCACGCCTCTTCATTAGTCTCTTGGTTGATTCAATATCCTGCTGTGTGTTCCTCCATTACTGTAACACACATGAGTTATTACCAGCCTTTCTGAACCATTATTTCTTTCCTCTTACCTCCAAAAGTTTCAATTCTGTTGACAGGCTAAATTTACACAGAAAGACATGACAAGCCATGGCATTACCAACAATAACTCACTACTGTTAGACAGTTACTGTAGCAGCTGGCACTTATTTAGTTGACTATTTTAAACACAGCAGTTTACTATAAATAGTACTACATAACTTATGAGCACAACTGTATTTGTCTCACAACTTATACTAGTGTTTATACAGATTCTAGACATACGCCACAATACTTGGTTGTTGCTGCAGCTCCTGGTAAAACCCTAGCTACCAGACACAAAAACATTTCACACACAAAGAAGTCAAAGGGCCAGACGCTTGTTGTATTTTGCTCTGACACAGAGTTCATTCACTCCCAAAACGTTAGGCTATTTTAAGACTTTTATGACGAGTGTAATATACTTGGCTTTTTTTAAATACGCTGCCATGTGTATTTTTGTCAGGGCAAAAATGGACTTGCTTTAAATGCACTCCGTAACCTCAATGTCAGCCTTCCAGTCTCTGCTGGGCTAATTTATGTCCACTGCTTACAATGGAAATTGAGACTTAAAAGAGTGAAGGCCACACGACGACTGACATTTCAAACTGCCCTCGCGCTCAAGACCACACTCCGCTCATACAATAATAACTAATCAGACTCAATTTGGATAGATCACAGTCAAACAGAAACTACTGCTGAGGCTTGAGTTTTCACCAACCTTTAATGGGCTGCTTGACCTCTCCGTTTTCTCTCTTGATCTCGTTCATCATTTTGTGCTTTATTTCCTTTTCCCGCTCTTTTTCCTTGACCTTCTTCTTCTCGCTCTCCTCTCTGTCTCTGTCTTTTGCCTTGTCATTGGTGGGGTGCTCTGTGGAGACAAAGATGAGGGTTGTCCAGAGATACCCAAAATCTGTACTCGGCAGTAAGCCTCTTGTACTTGAATCTTCTTTTATAATGCCTTATGAGTACTTTGTTCTACTTTTCTTTATACAGCGCTGTAATGCCATATCTTACTGAAAATTTAAATGATAACTGTGAGTGACATTATATTATTATGTCAGCATAATAATTTGATAGCAAAAGAGTAATTGCGTTGCTCTCATCTGCTGTTCAGTTCAGGGTCTCTTAATAACAAGTCACCTAAGAGAAATTAACATGGCAGTTAAATGTGTGGATAGTTCATAAGTATTAAGTGCTCATACACGCACTCCGAATCTGCAAGTACTTGATTAAGCAATTGTACACATGAAAAAAAGGATTATTGGGATATCCCACTCCCTAGATAGTATAACATGAAAACACACTAAATATACAATACCATTATGCCATGTTGTTGTTTTTTTATTCTTTACAGAAATACAGGTTAAATTTGGTTGCATTAAATGAGCTCACTCCTGTTAGCGCTCCTCTCGCAGACTTCACCTTGGCCATCAACTATCACTTTTCACTCAGCATTGTTTGTTTTTCTCCCACATCTCTGCAAAACACTGCATGCTTTCCTGCTGCATAAAGTCTATTCCAAGCCTAATCTTAGCAGCGCCTGCAATTTCTAACTTTCCACACCTTGTAGTCATCATTTTAACCATGCTTCACCTTCAACAGCTTCAGATGTAGGTATTAAATGTTGTTTAAAAGCCTTCTTATGGTTCTCATTCCATTTTTTCTCCTTCCACAGAAACTTCAGACACACTCATTTGAGCAGCGAGACAGTTTTAGATCTTGGATTAAGAGAGTGCTTTAATGTTGCACTCATTGCAAGCCTCATGTTAAAATGTAAATATTATACCTTCAAACATGTCTCTTGAGCTGGAGAGCTGTCTGAGAGCCAAGCTAGGTCTAAGTGTCTTTGCTGCAACCCACCTGACTTGATCCATTTTTCCCTCCTGTTCATTCTTTATTTCCTTTTTCTGCATAAGGCAATAAAAAAGCAACTCTTTTTTCCCCACAGCAATACTTTTTCAGTTTCCTTTTCCTTTCCAAAGAACTTTTTTTGCTTTGAACTCGGCCAGATCCAACTTTTAAAAGGAAGCCGTGTTTTCAGCTCACTCCTGAAGGCAGAGAGTGAACACAGTGGGGTTAGCTTCACTTATTTTCAAATCAAAGGAGGGAAAGCTTTGAAAGTAAAAGGCTTGGGGGAACACATGGATATTTAGAGGTACATCTCTCACTGACCAAATGATGATAAAATAAAGTATTTGGCTTGAAAGGATAATGAAGTAGCTTGACTTTTAGCACATCAGTGTTCATGCCTTGTGGTTAATGAGAAGAAGAGCAACAAACTATTTTAGATAAGTGCTGGGAAATTAGCAGACACCTTGAGCTGCCTGGTGGAAAAGGGCTGAACTTTTCAAAACATCTATTTAGCTCCACAGGAAGCATCCTGCTCACTCAAAGCTAATGCCAGATTTATGAGGACATGGCAGGCAAAAAAAGAGTGTGGGGAGAAACGGAGATAGATTAGCCCAGGTGCCTCATTTGGCCTTAAACACACCACAACATGTTGATTTATCACAGCACAGTAGGCTTTTCCCCTCAAAAATTAAAAAAAAAGCATCCTTTGAACCACACAAAGAAACACAGCCTGCCATGGTGCTACATTAGACGGAAGAAGTTGTGTGGATTGAGGAAACGGACGTGTGGGTTGGCTCCAAGCGCTTAGCTGCCTTTGGCTGCCATTATAAAATGTATCAAATCAGTAGTCTTTTACAGATAAAAAAAAAAAAATTCAGGGGACCCTTTCAAGGACCAAATAACTTCACAACCCATTTCCCTGGTTTGTTTTAGCATAATATTGATAGAGTAATTGGATAATTAAAGTGCTAGGTAATTGTTTTAAATCCATTTTTTTAGTGCCCTAATTCTCGCTGTATAGTACTAATTCTTGACTGACTGACTTACACAAATATTTTTCAGAATTTTTGGAGTCACATTTTTTTTGACGACTCAAATCAAATCAAATCTCCTGCGACCCACTTTTGGGAACCACAGCTAATAATTCCACCAATGTAAATGTCATTTGTGAGAAATAAAGTGCTTTTAGAAAGTTACAGCATCACTAGCAACAATAAAATTATTGGCACTTCCTGTGACTATGCTCCAAATATGGTCTGACTTCCACAGCTTTAACAGTAAGTTTAGTGGATGCAACAAATCTATGGATGCAACAAAAAATCCAAGATCCAAGATTCAAACTAATGTAATGTAAAACAATAACTAGGGTTTAAAATAGATGTCTCAAAACAAATGTTGAATCTGTCACTTCTCTGTTGAGTTTCTCTCAGCAGATGCATTTTACAGCTTAGACAGAAAAATACATCAGAGGATAGATAGAGGACGGTTTGAACACCCTTTTATCAAAACCTGACTAGGACTTTCTTGCTGCATACCAAATGCATGCTGGGAAAAAACCTTTCTGTGACCTGCACAAAATAAGTTAGTGGAACAAAATTAATGAAGTGAATTAAATTTGCAAATCATTTAATCACTTCAATGTGCTAATCTAGTTGTACTTTATTCAAGCAATTCCCAAAATCCTTTCATTTGAGTTCAATTGGCTTTAAAAACAGTTTTTAATCAAAAAATATTGTCATTCACCTCGACACTGGCACAGTCACAGCGGGACGTTATCAAACCCAGCTCTACCGCTAACCCCGGTGATAATGGCACAGCCGACTACCTGCTGCGCCACAGTCACCCAGCAATTAACACCATCCATATTCAGGTTAAATAGGCTGCCGAGAAATCAGAGCACTTCACAATAAGTCAGAGAAAAGGAAGTTTGTCACGGCAAGATCACAGCGCAAGGAGCGATTGGGTTTTCGATACAAAATGCAGGACTCTAACAAGCGCATAATTAAGATGAAATGCAACCAGCTCTGAAGTGAAATGACTCACTGTGGCAAGCCGTTACAAATTGGGATGAGGAGAAATCGGACATTGTATGGTCAAATAAAGTGTCACAGCATGGATTCATCAGTAACCAAGCTGATTTGATTTACATGCTTACATCATCTGAGCGATTCGGACCTGTAAGCGTGCAGTTAAGTGTCCCATATTTCAGGGCGAAATGAATAAAAGCTTTGCCCTTAACGTCCTCCACCGCAGATGAGCCGTCCCAGACCTGAGTGGCTGACTAAAAGTGTGCTGAATTTCAATGAACACAAATAACCTCATTAGTGCACTTTGGACATTTACATGACTCACAGAAATGGCTTCCCCAATAGCCCTGGTTTACATGAATAGATTTGTCATCGTCAGAACATTGCCCACAGGAATATGTGGCTATTTATACTGATGAGAAACTGGGATGTCCAGTAAGAAATCTAATCTGGGTTTTTACAGGTTAATGTCTACGAGTCATTTTGTAAGCATGTAACCTAGTGCATAAGTGCTTTACTGTAGATTGGGACTTTTTTCTCTTTAAACTGAGGAAAAGAAGTTAATATTTACCTAACAGCATACCGTAATAAGATTGATCTATGTAAGATTTGACCATGTAGTCGTTATTATGAAGGATTTCAACAAAGGAGAATGTTCAGATGGCAAGCTTTGGCCAATTACGTTTGCGTAAAATAAATGTCGCTCCTACATTAAAAATCTTACTGGGAAAGTGGCTATCTTTACACTGGTCTAAATACATCTGATAACACAGCAAAACTACACAAAACACAAACAGAAATAGAAACCAAAGTAAAACATGCTGCACTGTTTAACGAGACGGAGATAATTGTGGGTCAACATCGGTCTGATACTGAACTCAAAGCTAGAAGTTTAAGGTAAGCTCTAAACTTCCCTTTGATGTGATGTATTAGTATTATGCAGTGAGGTTGTTTCAAGTTTAATTCTTTTTATTAATAAAATAAAATCTGGCAGGTCACTTTTGTTGTTGTTTTGTGTGATGGGGGTTGGAAAGGTTATGGAAGGAGTTTTTTTGAAACTGCAGATTAAAAATAACCTGTTTGTGGATAGTCTGTAGTAGGCATGATAGGCAATAGGCATGATGGGACGATAACTGTTTTCAAGGTATACCACGGTTTCAAAGTTCCATAATAATTGCAGCATTCATAAACACAAATACTGTGTCAGACCTCCAGAAGGAGCTGGAGAGACAAGAACAGAAAGTGATTAGGTACCTGTTTTTAGAAGAACTGTATGTTAACAATTATAACCACCCAAAGTACAACTCTGTCCATTTTACCAGGAAATTGTAATCATTTAAGTTGTATCAGCAATACCGTCATAACGATATGCTGTGATATTTTTCCACAAGGTTATCATACCGTTACATTCTCAAACTGTCCCATTCCTAGTCTGGTTAGTCTAGCTGTAGTAATCTGTTGTCTCTTTCTTTGCCAGGTTTACTTGGTACCTAATAATTCACAGACTGCACCCTGTAACAACTGCCTTAGACCAGCTCCAGCAGCGAAATCATATTAAATTATGTGATGTTGCTTTGATCCCTGCCGGAGAATCCTTTCCCTTTCAGAAGGTCAACACACAGTCTACTGCAGAGTCATTTTCCTGAGGCTGGCAACAATTTATTTCTCTGGTTCGAGAACACTTTCCAGCACAAGTCTGAGAGAGCTGCTGTCCAAGCTGTGCAGCAGCAGTGAGTCTAATCACTCGGCCCGAATGCCACTCCACACATATTGGAAAAACAGTGTGATCCAATCCACAGGACTTAGGTGGCATTCAAATGGAGGTTTTGTTGCCAGCTAAAGTGCTTTTACAGCAGCCTTATCACAGACACGAAGCAGAGCGCTGTCATTTTTCGTTTGCAGACCATTGCAGTTGCAGGATTCACAATCTATTTAAGAAATCATCATAATTTTCTCTTTGACATTTCAGACCTTCATTGTCAACTGTAGAATGAGGCCACATTTGTAAAGACCAGCACTTTTTATATTTACAAAAAACGTTTCTCAACAAATCAAACTACGGCAGACTCAGAGGGCCGGAACTCAACACTTGAAACTAGTTTTTCCAAAGTTACTTCAGCAATCTGAAAAAACATGATGGACTAATGTACAACTTCATTTTTCCAAGACACTAAAAATCATTCCCAAAACATTTGGATATTTGAGTTAAATGTCAGGCCATTATGATGACTGCAAAATACTCTTTTAAGTGTCAGTTTTTCAGGAAAACTTGCAAGCCTCGGTTGACTAAAAAATATCAGCAAGGATAAATGCAACCAGAAACACTTCCTTGTTTTCATCTGATGCAATTGTGTGTAGTTATTTTAAACTTATACTTCTGACCACTCAGCCGCCTACAGGAGAAATCAAAGGACAGACATAATTTATTGCATTAAATTGTATCTTGTTAAATATAACCATAACAGGCAAGAGATTTAACCTCTACGGAAAGGCTGAATATAAATGAGATGCTTAGAAACAGCATTAGAGGGACCAGTAACTGTGGGCATAACCGGCAGTGCTTACTAATCATGAACTTAAAGATTGGATAATCACAGAGTCTTACTGTTACCATTCATTAGCTGCAAATAAACTTAAACTGGCATCAAACACAGCCTAGTCACAAGACTGTGTAGCTGATGGTGATGCATGAGCTGCTGCAGACCAACAGCATGTCTCGATCTGATGTTGTCGCTGACTGCGCAGGCTGTTCAGTGCATGTCACGACCTCTTAAACTAGTCGACTGGAAAAGGGTGTCACTGCACTGCCCTGTACTGCAAACAAATAACACGCAGACCGAGCAAACAATGTTTTACCAGAGCTGTTAAGAAACTGCTTTAGTGTGACATAAAGTATGAGTTCATTGTGACATTTTAATTACTTAACAAATAGAATCTGTTTACACTGATTTACATGTATATTCTTGGTGTTTTTTTTTACCTATTGGAGCATGTAAGACAGTGGTGTCTAACCCGACCAGTATCAGAAAAGGTCTGTCATAGAGCCTTGCCACTGCAGTCTATTTGTGAGATTCCAGTGACTACTCTTATACAGTATTTATATTATACCCAAGCCTTGAATAATTAAACAAAAGTAGTTCAATAATTCCCAGATCAAATAAAACCTATATAATCTGATTTTCCCAGACGGTCTGCTGAATGTTTTACAACAAAACAGTAAAAATGGTAATTTAGTTACTAATTACTTACTTTTTTTTCAGACAAGACACAAGATTGGGCCACAGGGCCTTTAATCCGGTTCGAAAGATCAGAAGATGTTTCCATTGTACAATTGGTAAAGCCCTTTGAGGCAGCTCTATTTGTGTTATTAGGCTGAATTGCTAAGCTAAGTGCATTTATCTTTTTTAAGTTACATCTGGTCATGTATAAATAAATAATCAATCATGTTGTTGTAGGTTAATTGTTTACCACTTAATTCTTATGTAAGAGCAGTGTAATTGTTACAGCATGAGAACAAAGGATTTTCTTGTACTCGAGGATCGACTTAACAAAAGCAACATATGGTAACTAATTGTGTAACACGTAACAAGCAAAGGAGCTGTGTCTGTTTCCCACAGAGCCTGAGGTTACAGAGGGGGGCGTGGTGCTCTACCAATACAACACTCGCCCTATAATGGCGGGCGGCTGTCATATTGTTATGACAGCAGCGTGTAGTTGTATAAAGAGAAGAGTTGTAGAAATGTCCGAGCGTCCTTGTTAGAGAATAACCATGCGAGAGATAACACAGTAGCGACATAGACACAGTGTCCTATTCATTCAGTGTGTAATGCCACAAATTACTCACTACATGACTGTCGTGGAAATAAGGCACGTTATTCACGCGCTGTTACTACTCAACAGATCCGCGGGAACACAGGAGCAGCTGGTTGCACTGAAAGAAGCAGGTCGCGTCACTACTGCCCTGAATTAGAGCAGTGCAGTGAAGGGTTCATGAGCGGGTGAACAAGCGAGGCAAACTGGCAGCCAAACATCGACCAACTTGCAACAATTATGCACTGAACTTGTTTTTAAAGATTACAGACTGGAAACAGGTGTTAACGGTGATAAAAGTCGAAGCGTTTCCTGATTTTTCTACTCAATGTTAATGTGCGCATTTTAAGAGTCCGAATACGGGACTGTCCAGACAAATTAGAAGGCACGCTCTAAGCCACATTCTCGTATCCCGAGTGGCACGGTCCACCATGAGCTAAGTCACTATAAATGGGTAGGACACAGACCTAGTTACAACAAACACGACCCCTAACTTCACATAAAAGGCTTCCCTGTGACATAAGTGCATTTATAAAGCAGTTACAACAGTGTGGTGTCCTACCTTTGGGTGACAACATGACCTCGCCATTCTCCCGCTTCGCTGCAGAAATGTTGTCAAATCTGCTGATATCGTTGTTGTTATTGTTACTACCATTACTCCCAGATCCGGAGGAAGTCAATAGTTTGTGTTTCTTCTTTTTCTCCTCCTCGCCTTCTTTTGCCTTTTTTCTGTTTATCTTTGCTGGGTTTCTTAGGTTTGGATCCAAAAGGCGCTTTGTGGAGGAAGAAGTCGCTCTGTTTGAAGACTTTATGTGTATTTGTCGGTGGCTGGGATCCACCAGTAGCAGGCACTGGGTTGTTGCTGCTCGCTTTGACAGGACTGAAGCTCCACAAATCGGCGCTGCTGTCGTAACTCTGCTGCTTCACGGGCTGCTGCTGCTGCTGGAGTTTCTCTTTGCCGCTACCGTCGCCTCCCACTCCGCTTTCCCTGCTGAGTTTCTTGGGTTTTACGCTCCTCTCTTCGACTCGGACCTTCTTGGGCGGCGGCTGGTTGGAGTCCCTACAAATCTGTAAGCGGTTGTCAGGGGCTCCTTTCCCCTCGGAGGGCTTGGTGAGTTTGTTTTTGGCGGAGGCGGCTGCTGGCTCTGCCGCAGTAGCAGCTCCGGTGAGGAGGCGAACAGAGCCCAGCGAGGCAGCCATCTTGAGGCTTCTCTCTCTATTTACTCTCCTCTCCAGCACTACCACTGCCGCTGCTGAATTTTTTATTTTTTTTTAATGCGCGACGTGCAGCAGGCAGCGAGGGGGCGGGGCGAACACTTGTCTGACAAACAGAAGGATAAACTAAAAGCTGCATTTACTAGCTGTGTGCAATAGATTGGCTCTTGTTTTATGCTACAAATTTAAAGGATAGGATGTGCAATTTTAAAACTAGACACCAAAATCATCATCGAAAGGGTTATTTTCCCATCCACTGTCCACTAAGTGCTGGGTTTTCTTGTCACATGACAAAAATGAGTTTTGAAAAGCCCTTGTTGAAATGTGCTACAAAAATAATCCTTGGGTTTTTGTTATTATTCAAAGCAACACAATAGAAATGTTCGACCATTTGAAGGGAAACACTGTAGACATGTAGAAACATACTGTCCTATATATAGCCATAGTTATCAGAGCATTGCATTGTTGATACGTTAATTTCAGCTTGTCTTGATACACTACATGCAATAATCCCTGTTTTTCGTGGTGATATAGGCTATTATTTTTGTGGTGGCAATCTAAAGCTACAAAAACTCTAAGTTATCATCCTGTTCATTTTTTATAGCTGTACACTGACAATGTGTTCGCTTTAACGGGATAACCTCTTATTTAATTTTCACAAATGGATGTTCTTGTGCCTCTCAGAGTCAAGTCATGATTATAGTGTCATGAATCTTCCAGCTTGGTTTACACATTGATTTACTGAGATAAAGACAGTTTAGTCCAGAGTCAGACTGATTAACAAGGGACTGTGTCAGTGTGTGACAGCCAAGAATACAGAGCATGGTTAGTGTAGCTACAAGGCTACATGGCTATAAAGTTACAGCTGGTCATAAATGCTCTGACAGTATTAGTCCATAGGATGTCATAAAATTAAAAAGTGCAAAATTTGTTTTAAAACCAGAGCTGACACACATTTTAGGGTCTTTAGCACTTTAGATGCTAGTGAAACCTGCTGCTACTGCTCACGTATGCCAAACAGTGATTGGCTATATTTATAAAGCATTACAAAACATGTTTTAAACTGCTCCATGAGAAAACTGGGGTGCCCCACTTGAGATACCAACATGGCTTCATTTATACACAGAGCATGTGGATGTGTGTCGGAGAGACATTGGCAAACTACAATCAAGCTGCACCAAAGCCACAATTAAAATGAGTATTTAATTGTTCAATATTTAAGTTCTTATGTTTATTTGGGTTTTCAGTGTCTTAAAATTTCCATGAAGTGTAAGCAGAGTGGTTAGCACTCCTGCCTCACAGCAAGAAGGTCCTGGGTTTGGTTCCCATCCAGGGCAGGGCCTTTCTGTGTGGAGTTTGCATGTTCTGTCTGCGTAGGTTTGCTCCGGTTATCACCAAAAACATGTACAATATAGGACTAGAGATGGAAATAGGCTGTTAAGCTATAATCTGGGACAAGCACCTCTGCTTCGGGTTAATGTACATTGTACGCAAAATGTTTTTCACTCAATACGCAATACTGTCGAATGGACAGAAATGTTACATTCATATAATCTACAGTGTGTATTGGCTACATATGAGCAACAGCGGGTCATTACAGTATGCTGGTCCAATTGCTGTGACGCTGCGTGTGCATCGTGAATACAAATGAGAAACCCTCAGGTTCATAAAGGGGTTTCCTGAAACGTTAAGAAAATGTTTGTTTATACCACCTGCAGTGACTCATTAATTCAATGATTAGTGCATGTTGAGGGGCTACAACAGACACTCTCTGATGCACCAAAATTACAAGGCCAAACTCTGGTAACTGAAGATAACTACAAAGTTAGTTGTGATTGATTTCTTGATGTAAATGTAGAAAAAAAATATGAGCAAATCTGCACTTGATTAAATCATTTTTATTTCTTGTGGCTTCAGAGACAAGTAAAAGTGATTCAATAAACCACTTCTAAATTGTAAACTAATGCTTTTTCTATATGTACACACTCTCATACATACACAGTTGAATGCATCCTGTGCACATACGTTCTCATTATGTCCATTACTTACAAATACAAAAAAAGAGGCATATCTTTACTAGATGTTCTTTTTTACTGATTGATTTCTGCAACACACAAAAATTTTGGGGCAACATTTGGAGAAGGCGGTGGCTAAAGGGGAAGAAGCAAGGCTGAATGAGAGTCTCCTCCAAAAGGCAATGCTGATTGGAGGAGAGGAAAAGGGGCAGGTCAGGCTCTCTCTTAAAGGCACAGGCGGGCTCTTTCTGAGACAGAGGCTAGTGTGTGTGTGAAGGAAAGAAGTGAGGATGGGAAAGCAGTGACAAACAGAAAAATGTAGTCTCAGGGTAACGAAAACAATGAAACAAGAGGTAGAATGACAAGCGGTAGGTTGAGATAAAAAAAAATATGCTATGACATTAATAAGGTAGGTCAATTTTTTGGTAGATAATTATATGCAAATGAGGGCCTTTAAAAAATAAAAAAAGAAATGTGGAGGAGAAAGATGAAAAGATGAAAGTGTGTAAGCAGTGGTGGTGGTGGGGGTTCTCTTCTGCTGCGTGTTACACATTAAAGAGCGAGCCAAGAGGCAGGAAAAGTCAGAGTGTGAAGAAGGAGAGACTCAGGAGAGGTTCAAATCAGGTGATGAGCAGTTGACTTGTGATTCAACAAACTGTGTATACAAAAATAACTTTTAGAATACAATTTACAACAAAAAAAACCCAAAACATTATTATTGTTATTAATATTATTATTATTACAATCTTTTCAGAGCCCATCGTAGTTTTCTGTAAGGTGGCAGTCAATGCTTTACTTCTGCCTTTTAAACAAAATCTCTCCAAAGTATATCATTCAAAAATAAAAATAAAACAACTCTAAAAAGACTATTCATGGAGCAGAATAATTTACACTTAGGAAGGAAACATTGTGTGGGAGAAGGAATCATGATCATGCACTGACTTTCTTACATCTTCTGTTAATTATATTTAAGAGATAGCAAAAACAAAATCTCAAATATTATAAAACTGCCCTGTACAGTTCTTTATCTTTAAAAACAAAAAATAATGCATATACTGTGTTGTTATGGTGGTAATGAAGAGGAACAAAACATAATCCAGAGAAAACAGTAGTCTATGGGTCCCTATAGTCGATGTTGTCCTTTTTGGATAATGTTTTAGCACAAACCGAACCAGGTACAGCACAATGTGGCTGTCAGGAGGACAAGCCATACACGTCAGACTCATGGAATGTGGGGGAATGACATTGTTGCTCAGCTTCCTGATAGGCTTTATATCAGTTTGTCAAGTCCCTTAAGACTTTCAGGTGACGTGTGACATTCATGCTGACACACTGACAGTGACTTGCATGATTCTACTTACGAGTGCCTCACCGACAAGAAAGAGCTCCTAAAACTAATATCAGTGCCAAGTACAGAGCAGAAAACTCAAAGAAGACATGAGGGAGGGCTGTCATTGGCTGTCTTTTCTGAGAAGCAGACTAAGGCTCATGGTCCCAGCAGTAACAGCCAGAGTCAGAGCTGAGGAGTTTGGCCAGTAGTCATGTCTGATTGTAACACTGATTGAAAATAGCTTTAGTGAGAAAACACAACTGTAAATGCTCCTAATATAAATTTGATGCGACTATTAGTCCATCGATAAGTTATTTGCTTCTATTTATTGACTTAAAACATGGTACAAATAAAGAAGAGACAAATTGCTCTTCACTTCACTTCCACAAATATTTAATTAAAAGTAACATCCATCTTTGGCTCAACTGAGCAAAAATAAATAGGAACCACTTTCAATGCATATATATGGCCAATGGGAGCATTCAACATAGATACTACTACTAACCAGTCCAAACTTTATCAATCAATGACTCTGGTTAAGAGGTCAGCATAATATATGAAGTCTTGAAAAGCTATTACTACAGCTGACAAAGAAATAATTCCCTAAAGAAACCAGACAAAAAGTAAGAAACAGCCAATTCTAGCCTCTCTCATTCTGCTTTAGTCATGTAGCACCAGCACAAAAGGAGAGGGAGACAGACAAGAAAGAGAGCACCCTGGCAACCCCAACAGAAAAGGTTGCATCACGGGGCAGCAGATTATCTAGGATCGCTTTGAAGATTGTTGTTCATTTAGTTTATTCAGTAGGAGAAAGCAAACACCTGCAGGGCCTTCCCTTAAACCTGGGAAACAGCTTCTCATGGTCCAAGATAATTCCTGACTAATGGTACAAAAGTGACATTATTCCTTTTGGCCTAAAGACAACAGATGTAAGAATTGCCCTTATTTTTTGTTTGATTTGTCAAATCATTGGCAACTATTAATCTGTGTGTCTGGACCTCTATCAGTATGGCAAATTAATCAAAAGGGCTAATCAGGAAAAACCCTTTAATCCTTAACAAGAACCAGTCCCAGGTCAGCATTTAGAGAAGTCAATACCTCTTAATATCAGCAAGCTGGAGAGTAGAGTGTGGTCTTTGTTCTAAAATGGACAAGCCACGAGAAAATGTTCCTCTGCTTTGCACAGTGGCACTTTTTGGGGAGCGCTGATGTTGGCACAGAAATACACAGGCGCTGCTTCTATGTAAATGTGTGCCGTCTTTCACTGGGATTGCACCAAGTCCAAGTCAAGAGAGGACAGGCAGACGGGCCGCTCCATCATATCCACTCCAAGGGTGGCTCTCGAGGGCCTTTGGGCTGAATGCAGCGGTTACCGAACCCTGGAAGATGGAAAAGTGGAATTTTAAAAAGGGCTGCATGCTGTTGAAACAAGCCAAATGTGAGAACTGTGTGAATTATTCTGATAACAGTATGAACATTTTAGAATAATAGGCAGTTCTATTGTATTTAAAAAATATAACTCCAATAAATTAACTGGTTGCATTGGTGCTTGTATAAAACTGTCATTGACAAGTTATTTATTTAAACACTATTGATTGATTGGTTATTGTGGTTCCGGAATTGATTTGTGGTACATTATGTAGCCTTAATTTTAAGCGTGGGTGCTTGCCTTTGAACTGAACAATAACACCAGTTGTTATGTCCTAGGTCTCAGAACCATCACTTTCTAAAGTCAATTTTATAAAGACACAATCGGAGAAAAAACACAAATACATTAGTTCTGCAGTCAGCGCTGCTTTTTTCAAACATTGCTAGACCTTATTGAAAAGGTCAAGCCATGAATTAATATTTAACAAAAAGGTAATTGTAAGAAGCAGGGGTCAAGTGAGAATAAAACACTTACCCACCCAGGTCTGCCTTGCTATCTGTTGTTGTGGCCTTTGTTGTTGTCGTGCTGCCGGAAAACGCAGAGTCAGCTGAGGTTGTCTTCTTAGCACAGTCTGACATATCTGAAAGAACATAGAAGTCTAGCTTTTAATGTTGCACAATTTAGTGTTGAGTAAGAGTTTACTTATTATTACATTTTAAATATAAAACCCTGGACAGTGGACAGTTAGTAGCACGGCTAAGTACACACAGAAACTCACATTCATTTACTAGGGCCAATTTTGGTTCACCTTTAGATGCTCCGGTATGACCAATCACCAGATCACTTACATGTGAATGGTGTCATTGGAGAGAAGCCACGGTAATGCCAGGACGACTCACAGACTCCTTAAAGAAAGTAGTCAGCCAGCTCCTTGCTGTGAGGCAGGAGCTAATCGCTCTGCCACCATGCACCCTTCTATCACTAATTATGCAAAATATTATTAAAAGTATGTGCATGATTCAAATGAGATTCTTGGCTTTTATTTTTCATAAATCTTCCTGTATGAGTAATATTCACAGCAAAATTAAAGTAAAGTTTTTCAGAACATTATTCTGCCTCTGCTGTATAAACTCATAGCAGAACTACTGAAGCAGTAAATTGGCAGTAACCATCATCACACAATGCTTCTAGCACGGATATGCGTATGCACACACTTTCATTGTACTTCTCTACAGATATGAATTATTTCTCCCTTTTCTATGCCATTTCATGCCATTACTTAAATGCAATCTCATAACTGCCACTTTGACCAATTTTGAAAGCCTTATCATATGCAGGCTAATGTGTAGAAGTTTATTTCCTGTGCTGCTTTGCTGAGTAATCACTGTTAACACAAGGAGGCGCAAGTACAGCACAAGGACTAATACCCAGAGACATTCAGGCATAGCTAAACAGTTACAGAAAGCAGCAGGTATAATAATGTTTGTGTCATACCTTTGTGTGCACTTCTCCATTCGGCAGAGGCTGTTTTTATTTCCAAAGGATCTGACAAGAAGACGGACATAAAAATAAAGTTAATAACATGCTTAAAAGGATTCAAATAAACAGACAATTCAAACATAAATGTAAACACACACACACACACACACACACACACACACACACACACACACACACACACACACACTACCAGCTTTATAGTACACTTCTTATCCAACCCTTCATTCAATACTTTAAGACACCCACTCAGCTAAAGATTCACCAAAGTTCTTTGCTCACATTAAAGCTCTGGAGAAACAATGACAGCTGACATTTTTCTTTTTTATGAAAAACAATAGATCAAATACACATTTAAAGACACTGTAAACCTTCAAGACATGGTGTGCTTTTACCATAAGCAGCTTTCATCTCATTCTGCAGTGTTGCTGAAAATAACGACACCAACGCCCTCTAGTGATACAAAACAATACAACCTCACGCTACAAGGGAACTATTAAAAAGGGACTGTGCTCATGATTAACACATGAAAAAACAACAAAAAGCAAGTCAGTCACTCAGCAATGCTTTCATCTGTGTGTTTGAAGTGAAAATAAGAGCCTCTATCTGTTCATTCACAGAAAAAAAAACATTGTTGCTATTAACCCTCATCAAACAAGACACTATCAAACTCACCATCATCCTTTTTTTATTTTTTTACTACAACAACAATCAACAACACTCTGGTTCCAAAACTTATTGACTCACACAAAACACTCAATATTAGTCGAGGAAATAACCAGCTCCAGGAAATATATCTGTTGTGTAGTTCATGACCAATGTGAACGCACCTGTGGCCAGAATGAAGGACTCAGGGGTCCTCTTGGGGAGAGGGGGAGGAGAGTCATCGCTGTCCCAGCAGTCTGGGTTAAAAGGTCAAAGGTCAAATGACAAGTAGTGTTATTGAATGGCCCACAAGAAACATAAAAGATAGAAAAGTAAGTAGGTACCATTATAATGTTACTCAAAGGCATCTCCAGTCATATTTTTGTAGGACTTTTATTTTGGAGTGACAGTTAAAAAATTTATACAATAATATTATAAAGCATATTGGTTGCACAGCCCTAAAGATTATTATATAATTTTCATCAACGTATATTGGTCCCTGATTGCCTTTTATAATGACAAATGATTGCTGACAATATCATCATTTATTTTTGCAGAACACCTACACAAATTTAATTAAACCCTGGTCCTACATACTGCATCTACCATGACATTTTATTGACAGTGCATATAATCTAATAAAATATATAACAGCAATATGAGTTGCAACTAAACCCCATGACATGTTCCAGGCAGGTTTTATTTCCTTATATCCGTGATGTTATCGTGTCCAAATGTAGCATTATTTATTTATCTCCTTCTTGACTGAGGGCAATATTTTCTATCTGCATTGCTTCGGAGAATACCCATGAGTCATTATTATTGTAATTGGCTTCTGCGACTGAATATTATGAGGAAGCAGTACAAGAGAACATGTAATGAGGAAAAGATTATCTTATTTTCAAGATGGTTTGATGCCGAGTCTGAAAACAGATGCAGCAGCTCTGTTCAAACTCAGCAGTCTTTACTGAGCAATATTACAGCTTGACATTAAGCTTCCTTTAATCTGTTGCCTAATTAAGATGAACATGTCTCTTCTGCAAATATCTTTTACCTATAAATCTAAATACTTACTGAGAGAGTCAATCTATGTCTATATGTTTACGTGACATTTTAAGCAAATATTGATCAGTTCATTGATAGCAATCAGCTATTTGCCCAGTGCATCTCAAAGCCTTTGGATTTTTGCAAGCAGCCCATAAAGCAGCCCTTAGCTTTCCATCTCTATTTACAAAGCACTGCCACAGCCAAAACAAATGATCAGCCCACAGAAAGCCAAGCAAACCAACACTCCAGTGTGTTGAGTTTATCCGAAAATTACAACCAAACAAGCTGCCAGTCCAGTCCACTGCAGATCAATCGCGGCAACAATCAGATTTCAGAATCTTCCAATTTTGAAATCATTGAAGAAGAAATAATCTTCTCATCGCAAAAGATTGAAACCAATGAGTAGCCAAACCAATGATGAGCAAACAGCAAAAAGTTTCACACTGCTGAGTTCAACCCTATGTGCACAAGAGGGAGATGCGAGTATCATGCAGTGCGGGTCCTCCACCATTCAACATGCAGACACACACACACACACACACACACAAACACACACACAATAGACAAGAAAATCCGCTCTTTACATATGTACTTACTATAGAGGAAGAGTAGAGCTGTTTGAACTGATCGGTCATAGAAGTCATGCCTCATAACTGTCTTACAATATAAGTTAATGTTTTCCTCATGCTTAAAACGGCAGTGAGAACAATACAACAGTATGTGCAAACAGACAACTTGTATTTGCACAGACTTGCATGTGGTCTAAGACTTCTGTCTGTAACCAAGTCAGAAAACAACTTTGCAATGTTGTTACTGACCTGTGTCTATTAATGAGTTAGGAATTTGAATACACTAATGCTACATCCAGATAAGTGAGTAGTCAATCAAAAATGCATAACTTTTGCTGAGTTTAGTAGAAAACTTGTAGCATTCTGTTAAGTGATGTCTTATGAGGTGACGGACGTACTTGCAGGAGATGCGGCGGGTGGTGGCGGGTTCTGCCCTGCAATCGACATGGGCAACACTTTCCGTATGGGCTGCTGGTGAGCAGAAGAGAGCATGGCTGTTGTTGTGGATACATTAGTATGATGTAGACCTTCCCTTACACTGACCAGCTCTCCGTCCACCTCTTCGTCCGAGTTGTCCGAGTGCAGGGGGTTGGTGAAACTCAAAGCAGTCCTAACAGGAGTAGAAGAGGATGATGAAGAGGAGGACGACAGGTGTGAAGAGGAAGACGAGGACGGAGGGACGCGGTCAGAGGAGGAGGAGGAGGATTTGGAGAGATGTTTTTCGGGGCTGTTTGAGGGTTGAGCCCACGCAGCGTGACCCATTTTTACATCCAGTGTGTCCCCTTTATCACTGTTCTTCACTGGGAGATGGTTTGGTCTCACTAAAACACCAGCTTCCCCTTTACTGTCCCCACATCCGCTTGCTCCTCTTTCTGTGCCCAAGTCCTCTGAAAGTGACGAGCTTGAAGTCAGCAGGGCTGGCCCAGTGCGGGTTTTGAAAGCAGGGCTTCTGTGTAGCACGTTTACACTATTGGCCGAGGTGGCAGCTATCCCCATAGAGTTGGATGTGTCGAAGCTACGAGGTCCCTCCTGCAGTGGCACCTTTTTAATCTCGATGCTCAGCTTCCTTTCGATACGAGGCACCCCAGAACACTCCATATTCGGAGAGAGAGGAGACGAAGGTGTGTGAGTCTGGCTCGGACCTGATTCAGACTTTGCCGACGTTGAGGATGATTTGTTGTTGTAGTTGTCGTTTAGATCTAGCGCCTGGGTCTGCTGTTTACGACTTTGTAAATCTTGGTCCTTTAGTTCTGACGAACTATTTGTGTTGGGACAGGTCTCTGATTGGTTCTTCTGCTGGTCCACCTCTTGATTCTGAAAAGATAGAAAGACATAAGACATTCAATTAAGATAACTATTAACTAAGTGTAACACCAGTGACTCATTACTGTAATTTAATAGACTTTTGTGTAGTTGAAAAGCATGTTTCAAAGGAATGGTATTTTAACTTTAAAATAAACAGGCGCTATTGTGAGCTAAAAACAATTCCACTTGACCAGAAGCCAATTTACTAAACAACAATTGAACAATCAGATAAAAATGTCCACAATGAGCCAAAGCAGTGTTGTCTGAACAAGAAAGGGGTTCCCAGTGAACAATATTTATGGACAAATGCAATTTTAAGAAAATGCAACCAGAGACACACTGCAAAATGCTAACATTTTTCTTTTTTTTTTTCAGTTTATTCCTTTATACACAGTTGACAATTATCTGAGCTACTTTTGACTTTTACTTGAGATTTCTCCATTGCCCTTTGCCATTAACAAGTGGGATGTGGCAAATGTAATGGGTTCAACAGGAGTGTGCGTTATAGTGCTACTCAACAACTCACCTGAGTCGAATTGTTCTGTGAGGTCGCCAAAACGTGTAGGACAGGTTTTGGGTGGTAGCGGTCGTTATCCTGCCGTACATTTGTGACAGTGGGGAAGGCTGACGGAGGAGAGGGAGTTAGAATGGGGGGTACTGGGTGAGGCTCCGGGGGCTGAAGAATCTCTTCCTTTACGTCACCTTCTGTCTGTGAACTACACACAATGACAAAGAGAGAGAGAGACAACTATTTTAGCACAAATACCGAGGCCATATTAGTGCGCATTGTGAGAGACGGCTTTGAAGTTCTTTAATAGGTCCTTACACTTCCACATAAACCAAATGAAACACGAACACTCCACTAAAATGAAAGTAGCAGCCCCTATGTCAGAGTTACACATTGCAAACATACCATCAAACAAACTCATTATTTTGTCTTTGTGCCCTACTGTGTCTGAGCACAAAGATATGGCTTTGTTTATAATGCACACAAATATCAAATGGCCATGGTCATTAGAAATATATTGGATACATGGTTTTTGAATCAAACTACATTTTTGATCAAAGTACAAATCTATGCTGTTCCCTGTAAACAGTCTTTTACCAGTAGAGGGCAGAAATAGGGCATCATCATGATTGTATGCTAGCAGTAATTACATTAGGGTATCGGATTGTGTGAGCATTATCTATTTGTACAGGCCATGAGTGAGCCACAGTCATAAATATAACTAATCACGCAGTCAAGAACAAAGTCAGAGAACAGTACAAGGAGGTGGTGTTGACTGGTGAGCTAAATTAAGAGCACATGACTGAAGAAAAAGAACTACATCATACAGACAAACAAACAACATGAACAGGAAAGGTTGCAGCCAATAAGTGTAGGGATTTCCTTTTCATTTGTTGAGCAACTGGATTTTAGAAGGCCTCAAAAGTGGCTTTAATTTTGCTTTTTAATATTTGCAACAATTATACAAATCTTGGTTTCACCGTCTACATAGTTACAAATACAGTGGAAACTCAACGCTAATCAGGGCTCGTCTCTACTTAACTGTTTCGTACTTACTTTACCCATGCTGTGCTACCTTAAATTTAGCTAAATTAACTTTTCCAATTCAGCCACTGGAAACTTCAGATCAACCACGGTTTCAACAATTACACTGTGATTCCTTTAAACATGAATTTAATCAAGCATAAATGACTCATGAGACAGAGGCGGTCTTCAATATTATCGTTTCTGCCTGGGCAAGCAAAAGATATATTTAACAATAACCCAGCAGTACTGAGTGTTTCCATGGGGATATGAATCTTTCAGATTTCATAGAAACTTTAATGACTCTGAGGGGAAACTGAGCCGTTACTGAAACAAACACTAATAAGTCAGAGAAATACAAATATAGAATTGATTGAAAATGAGCAGAGAACACAAATGCTGGTTACAGGAACAATGCTTTGCTGAAAAAGTCACAAAAATAAAAAATAAAAAACAATACTTTTTTGTGTATAGTATTTTGTGTATTTTCACAGTGCATCCATTATTCACATGCTCCAATGTCATTTTTATGTATTGGTTGAAGTGCATACATTCACAGAAAGTGTAAAGGTGTGAGGTTAAGAAACCTGTATTGCACATCTAGAAAATTAAAAGCGGAAAAGCAAGATGACAATCATTTACATTTAGTCATTTAGCTGACACTTTTATCCAAAGCGACTTACATTAAGGTTCCATTCACCAGTGTTACAGCTGGAACACCACTGGAGGCAAGGTGGGTTAAGTGTCTTGCCCAAGGACACAACGACAGTATGAACTATGGGGAGAGCGGGAATCGAACCACCTATCTTCCGGTTGAAGGACGGCCGCTCTACCACTGAGCTACTGCGCCCCAATCAAGTGATGGCGGCTGACTCTGGGCAGTACTCTGTCTTGATCCGACTAGATTTATTGATACTCTGGACTATAATGGTTGATAAAGCGTCTGCAAAATGAAACGGGTTTCTCTGGATCAGTTCTAAAGTGGTTTTCCTCCTACCTGAGTGACAGATCTTTTTGTGTCCTTATTAACAATATTCTGTCTGAAATGACCCCTCTGTCATATGGAGTTCCTCAGGGCTCAGTGCTCTTTTGTTTTTATTGTACATATGTCCTCTTGGTGAAATAATTGCTGTTTTAAAAATGTGTCTTATCACTTTTATGCTGATGACATTCAGTTGTACTGTTCTTTTAAAGACTCTAAGTTTCATAAACTTACTGATTTGTTGGACTGCTTGTCTTGCATAAAGAACTGGTTATATAATAACTACCTACAGCTGAATACAAAAAAGACTGAAACTTTAATCTTTGCACCAGACCAAAAAATACCTCAAATCAAACAAAACCTGGTTCCCTGGGTTCTTCCGTCCAGTCGAGCCTCAGAAACCTTGGTGTTCTGTTTGACCAATCGATGTCTTTGGACAGTCATTCTAGACAGTTGGTCAAAAACTGTTTTTATCATTTGAGAAACATTTCTAAATTGAGAGTGTTATTGTCTAAAGCTGACAATAGATGATTATTCATCCATTGTCCTGGAGATGATTATTCATGCTTTTATTTCTTCTCGTCTTGATTATTGTAATGCTCTTTTTACTTGTTTGAACAAATTGTCTCTTGAGTCGGCTACAAATGGTGCAAAATGCTGCAGCCAGGCTTTTAACTGGAACCAACAGAAGGGCTCACATTTCACCGGTTTTATCCTGACTTCATTGGCTTCCAGTCAAATTCAAAATTGATTTTAAAATTTTAGTCTCGACTTTTAGAGCACTGCATGGACAGGTCCCAGTACATCACTGATGTGCTGACCCCTTACTCCTCCTCCCGCGCTCTTCGGTCTTCTGGTCAAAACCTTCTAACGGTCCCCAAAACCCGTTTTAAAATTGGGAGACCGGTCCTTCCAAGCAGTCGCCCCCAGACTCTGGAACGCCCTGCCCCTGTCACTGAGAGTGGACGTTTCTGTTGATTCTTTTAAAAAGCAGCTGAAGGCACTTTTATTTAAACAAGCCTTTAGTTGATTGGGCATTTATGTTTTTACTATTTTGTGGTTTAAATTTTTATTTATCATTGTTTTATTGTTATTTATTAAAATTGCACTTTGTAAAGCAGTTTGTGATTTATATCTGTGAAAGGTGCTATATAAATAAAAGTTACTTAAATTTACAAGATAAAAGGTCCCATTGCAGCAAGCCATATATAACAATATTAGAACTATATAGCTCAGTTGTGTATGTTTTACTGTATTCTGGGGAGGACTTTGATGCACAATATGTAAAGCACTTTGGGGTGTGGTTGTTGTGACTCAGTAATTGTGACCTTGTCTGCCTCTGGAGTTCTGCAGCTTTTTTTGGCTCCAACACAAACGCTGCGCTCCCCAACACACACAAATACACACACAAAACTTTCTCCTGCACTAACAAAAACTTCCCTGACTGACCCAGAGGGAGTGTGGCCGACAGAATGTGGGCTCTGCTGATAAAAATAGCCTTCACCATCACTAGAGGACTTTTTGGCTTAAACTGTGCCTTGAGAAAAACAGGGGATAACATGAAAGAGAAAAATATAAAATGAAAGACACACCTGGAGAAACTAAGGTAGGTGAGAGTTGTATTGCCATATGTTTGTTATATCCATCCCTTCTCCGAAATCCTGTAAATACTATTATAGCTGCAATACAAAAGTTCAAATTTATATGTTTTTTTTTTTAAGAACGGGGAGGCCCTTTTTTTGTAAACAAATTATTTGCAGCTATATCCCGGCACAGTGGCTCAGTGGTAGAGCGGTTGTCCTTCAACCCGGAAGGTGGGCCCTTTTGCCTCCATTGGTGTTCCAGATGTAACACTGGTATATGTAAGCTTTATGTAAAGCGCTTTGAGTGCCTACTAGGTGGAAACGCACTATAAAAAATAAAATTAAAATAAATAAATAAACTGCTGGAAAACGTTTGCTTACCCATAAAACAACCTAGCACCCTGAGGACTTTAAGTGCATCATGAATGTGGTGTCATTGAAGAATTCACGTGAGATCTAGTCAGTTTCAAGAAATTATTTAAACAATAATTTTCATCCTCATTAAAAACAGTGACATTCAGCTAAAGAGAGTATCTGAAGGGATTTATATTCCACTGACCACCTCTGGATACGTAAGCTTACGTCTCTCTGGTGACTACATGTCCCAGTGACATCAAAGCAGCAGCTATTTTAACAACCTTATCCATCAAGCTTGTTAAGGGAGTTGTTAAGAGCGTATGTAACAGAGGAGAGGCCACACCGTCTCAGAACAAATCCTAAGAGTTGGGAAAGTGGAGATAAAGTAGCTGTGTGAGAAAGTGGAGCACAACCCCTGCTGTGGGCACATATAGCCAAAATAAACATGAATGAGGAATGAGCTATGTCATTGGTCAAAAGAGAAGCACTGTAAAAGATTAAAGTGGGCAAGCCTATGTATAGTATGTGTTCAGATCACTTGGTTTAATTGTCTATATTTGTTCTTAAAGAAACTGATCAAAGAAACAAGGCCGTTAGCTGATATAGCCACGAATGTGCTACATTCAACAATGGACTGTTGCAGATTATTGCAAAGTGTTACAGAAACACATGAATACAGTTCCTCCTCAGGCAACAGCAGTTGTTACCAGCAAATTCCAAGTTAACTTCAGTATCTGTGGGCTGACAGAAAAAGCCTGGGATCATTTGGGGTGAAAAACACCCACTGCTTTTGTTTGGCCACTTTAATATGTTTTTATTGTTCGCGCCACACAAACTGTTGTTCCATGGTTTTGTTTTCCTCCTACAAACAAAACCACCTACTGTTTTCAGTGACGGGCCACTTCACACCTACTGTTCACTTCTGTGCAGTTTGTTCATTCATCTTTGTGGAGAAAGGCTCACCTACATCCAATTTGCTAGCGGTAAACGATTTGTGACGGACCAAGTCATGCAACATTATGGAAGCACACAGATAGACCTGAAATGCCACTTTTGGGATTCTTCTCTGCAGATAATAAAAAAAGGATTTCAAGTCATAGCTGTCTTAACACAAAAAATATCTTACCTGCGAATGCGCGGAGGTTTAGGGGGAGGCATGTCCCATCTTACATTGTCAGATTGTTGGCAAGCTTTGTCTGGACTACTTTCCTCCTGCACAACATGAACAACAAATACTTTTAGCCAATAATAACCCAAACACCCCAAAAATACTTGTCATTGGACTTTAACTAGATTTTCCTTGTTTGATTAATTTTGATTTGTTCACAGATACTATAAGATTTTAAAGCATAGCTGTTGGGTGCAAACAAGATATTTGAGTTGCAGTCAAATGCAATTAGATTTATTATTAGTATAAAAAAGGCTCCCTTGAACACCATTTGAATTCTGCTTTTTTTGGGAGCAGGTAAATAAAAATATAAAATAAGATACAAAAAATATTAGGACAACTTCTGTCATCAGAAACATGTGACAGACAGGGCAGGTCAGGTCACTTTGGCTTTGTGTGTGCACTGACACGAACAAAGAAAGAGATCCTATCGCATTTGTCCGTCTACAATACATGCGTTCTACCTGTAATGTCGATATGATCGGAAAACACCAACAATGACAGGTACGTGCAAGATGAAAAACGTGTAAAACATGTTCATGTGTAGGCTATTGTTCATTCTGGAATTACACTCCTACGTGGTGGTTTTAGTCACTGGGTGTGAGTATGGACTGAGTCAGTAAAACACAGATTGTAAAGATATCACACAATTTGAGGAACTAAAGGAAGTATTTTGCACTTGGTCCGCGGACTAAATTCTGGATATAAAATAAAGACTACAGCTGCCAGTCTCTTGTATGTAATGCATTGTGTGTCTGTGCGGCTGTCTGTTTCAAGAGACCCTCTTTCCCAACGAATGTTTCTATTCTCAGGCTCAAAGTGCATCATGGGAGAGAGGTGATGTCATCATAATTTCCTAAGCAGGAAGTCAGCTTTTGGATTACTGCCAATAAACTCCTTCATTATGTCCTCTGTCCTTAGACCAGATCTCACTATTGTCTCCAACATGTGGCTATACAATAATATGAGATGAAGGCGATTGTGCATTCACTGTGACGCAACTAACTTGTTAACTTTGCTCCTCAGTTGGACAATAGGCAGTGGATCAGTGACAACTAAGGACACTTCATAAATGTGTAGGCTTGTTAGGGTAAAACGAGGCGATGGACAATGTTGAGAAGTGCATAAAAAGGCCAGTGATGACTGACGGAGCAAAGTCTTTATCCCGCCCATTTAAATAAGTCTAATATTATGCAGTCCACTGAGATTCCCATGGAGGAGATCACTCTCCAGCACAAACTTTTATTTTCTGTGCATGCAATGTTTTCTAAAGGCCTCTCTTCTATCCCTCCTACCCTCTCTTTCCCATGTGACTAATTATTTGTGTTTTTTCCCCATCCGAGTGTGTTACTCGGCTACATCCTGTCTTTCTTCAAAACCAGACAGCATACACAATAATCTGTGTGTGTGCTTGCTTGTTTCATACCATGCCATCATGTATCTGTGTGGTCGGACTCTCCAGGAGCTGCAGTTGTTTCTTAAAGAGCTGCGCGATGGCTTTGTGAACTAACTCGTACTGCTCCTAGACAGACAAAGATGAGGACAAGGACAAAGAAAGAATATAATGAGGCAGAGAAGGCAATGGAAACATGTGACAAAAGTCAAACATATAACTCGAGGAGATATGAGGTGAAGAAGAAAGCACAACAGTGGAAAAACAACTTGAACAAATCGATAGAAAAACACCGCTTAGGTTGTTACTCAAAAGCATTTACAAGCCTATGAACAACCTGTGTTCAAACAATGAAAGGACCTTCACTGATGCACGCCAGTTTAATCCCATTACATTCCTCTTAAGTCAGTCCGTAAAACACGCACAATTTCTGAAATTTCATTACAGCTACCATCTTCCTAAACAACAATGGCAAAACAGTGTCAGTCTCCATTGTGTCAATTTCACAATGACAGTTCAGAGTATGTATGTATGAAATTAAAAGACGGAAGAGGGTTACCCAGCACTATAAGAAATCAAATCGCAAGACATTTCCAGGATCGCGATTATTTTTTTCCTGAATAGATGTAAAGCCATCACAATTTCCTCTGCTTCAGTTTCATCTTCACCTCACCACAAAGAACATTTGTCTTTTTTGGACGTGTTATTTTCAGAACATCTTTCATCAATTTGAAGGCAAATAGGGTTGAAAAGAAAGAAATGACCACAGTATGAAGACTATTTTCTTTTTTTTTTATTACTGTCCTAAAGATAATCATCTGTACTGTACAATTAAATGCAAAAATATGTCAAAACAAACCTTAGTCTGAACAGCAGAGTGTCGCTGTGTCCTCATTTCTTGAATCAACCGAAAGACATTAAAATCTTCTGGTATTTTCTTTAAAAAGAACAGGCATAAAAATTGTCACATCTGCAAAAACTGTGAGAGTTTGTTTACAAAGGTAAATGTATGAGCTATGTGTAGGAGTGTGTGGCTCACATACCCCAGCTTTTAGGAGGTTCCATGTGTAGTCGATAGCACAGATAGCACCCGTCCTCCCACAGCCTGCACTGTAATCATGCACAGAGGTTAGACCTTTCAGACACTCCCCGTCACAAACACAAATCAATATATAACTATTCTGACGTGATACACAAGAGAAACAAGTAAAAAAAAAAATCTATTGTTTACGTATATATATGGTACAGCACCTGCAGACAGGATGGAGACAGCAACTACACAGAAGCTGGAATTAAGGTGGACCTTATGTCTGACGCGCAAAATCATAAAACTTTATCTCATGCTGTCACAAAGTGCTGTGCCAGCCTAACAAGCGGCGTTCCTCCATAAAATATAATAAACATCATCCCACACAAAGCATCTCCAAAGACACAGCTTTAAGTCCTGCTGTGAAACAGAGGAACCAGGAAGTGTCCTCAGGCTGCTCATTACTGCTGATTACACACACATGGAGACAATGTGTGTGCTGTGTGCATTTGTATACGCACACATGCTTTAGCGTTGGCATTTTGTGTCTGCTATTGTTAATGTCAGCTACTGAAGTGAAAGAAAGTCACAATTATGTTTGTATTATTCTGTGCATCAGTTCAGACATACGAGTCCCTTTTATGCTCACTTTTTGTTAAAAGTCAAAAAGGTGAGATGGACAGATGGCTCGAGCATAAATGGGACACAGTTTGGGAAATCAATGACATCTTAGCTGTGTGTGTAGCAGTAAATGCACAAAAAGAGAAATAGTCTGTCTATAATCTGTAGTATTGTGTTTATGTATGCAAATTAGCCATGTGCATTTAGTTTAGTTTTGAATTCACCTAGCACCTCTTCCACTTTGTTCACTACTTTTGCTTTGTGTGTGTGGCATGTAAATAAAATGTAGAGACATTTTGGCTTTTTACGCAGCATACAAAAGGAAAAACAATGGTTTGGCCTTTTAAATGTGGGGCATAAATGGGGAACATGGGGCTGACTGATTTGAGATATTAGTGGTGAAAACTTCCATCCAATGTTACAGAATAGCTATAGATTTCTTTAAAAACACTTTTCAATTTGGTTGTGTCCATATACGTTTTGTACCTGCAGTGCACACAAATAGGGACATCATCATTGTCCTGGTATTCTCTCATTAGTCCTATCATGTCCAGTATAGAGTCAAATGAAGAGGGGACATCATGGTCTGGCCAATTCATGTAATGAAACTGTGTTATTCTCCGTGTTTCCTGCAAAGACAAAGTTAAATAGTGCAACTCAAAAGCCAAGAAAATTAATGACAGTGTAGTCTATGAGGTACACTTACATTTTCATACTCCACAACCAAGGTCCTGACAAAATAGTCTGTTCTGGCCTGCTCCGATTCCTAGAAAACCAAGACAGTGAGAACATGTACACCATCAGTGACAACTCGAATAAAATGTGAGCCATTCAGAAGTCTGGAGAGCAGAGCCTACTCACTTCTCTACAGCTGATACGTTACAGATACTTACGCAAGAGATTCTGAAAGGTCCAAAAGTTATAGACTCCTCTCCTCTCTGTGGGAAATACCGCTCACACTTTTTCTAAACAGAAACAATAAATAAAAGTTAGTTTTGGCTGAGAATAAGATTCCATACACACACACCATAGCTTCGAGTCTGCTTTGAAATAATATAGTTGAAGTGACAACAAAAAGCAGCTATTCCACAAGGACATCAATAGAAAGAGAGAAAAAATACCAAACAACCATTAATGGAGGAAGTCAGTTCAGAGAAAACTGTCAGGTTTGGTACAGTTTTAACCATGTGCTCAGTGACAGGCTGTACACGCTGTCTCATACAATAAACAGAAAACAGGAAAATGACTTTCAGTGAAGCAAAGCCTGACTATTATTTTGCATTTGAACTTGGGAACCCTCAAAGGACTAAGTCTGAGATAATCTAATAAACAGCCAGATGAGTGGAACAAAAAACATAGCTTTAGTGCAGATAATACAACACAGATGTGCGTGCCTGGCACACAAATATACCCTTCCACAAATGCACTGATAGAAACACACAAACAACACACAATTAATCTCTGCTGCTTACCCTTCCCATCTCAAACTCCCGACACGCCATGACAATAACCTGTAGAGACACAAAGAGGAAGCATTACAATCAATATTTAGACTGAACAACCAAAAGCCAAATCCTGCCTTTCCAAATATAACATGTTTCTGTCGACATCTATTTATTTTGATTCCAAGATAACATCTGGATGCTTTAATTGGTCCGTCCAAAGTATATCAGTTTGGGTAAATAAAAAGTGGTTGATATTTTTCCTCTTACAGATAAACATTTGACTTCAGAAAGCAAGAGAGATAAAGTTTCATGTTACACTCCACACTCCCGTTACACCTCATCATCCCTTTTATCTGACAGGGGTAACCATCACAGCTGCAACATAAAGCTCACAGCGCTAGTTAGAGCTAAAGAGCTAATCACAGATCCCCATTTCTCCCTCAAAGACTACCCATCCATCTGGAGGAGCATAAGAACACTCCATCTGCCTAATTCTTGACAAGTATATTATATTTACTGATGATTTTAATCCTTGGAACATTATTACCCACTTAAATCTTGCACTGTATTTCCAGATCAAATAGCATTACTTTCTATAAAGCAGGGACGTAATGGAGCTAATCATAGTTGATCAGTATAAGCTACTGCCTTCCCCCCAATAAAGCATACTCACAGCAACATTGTACTCCCAGTTCATCCTCCAGAAGTCGATTACAGTGTTCGGCAGTGGGCCCTGAGTTGCAATATAGGCCTCTGGGCCATCTATACCCTTTAAAAAAAGTAATCGTCAAAATGATGCAACACGCAATAAACACTAAAATCACTGTGTTCTGTCAAGTCTCTTTACCTTAATAAAGTTAGCATTGATGTAATCTGTGTCCTGATTGGTCATCTTTAATGTTAGTTTAACTCTAGTGTGATCAACTGTGAAGATAAAAAGATAAATGAATTAAGTTAACACAGAACCTTGCAGTAGAAACAGTAGGAGACGAGGAAGGTTTGAAGCAGTGTAGGTCAAACAAGGACAAGGGGGGTGGGGTGTAAATCCAGTGAAAATGGAATATAAAGAGTTTAACGGGCCCAGAGTAATATCCTCATTCCTGTGTTGAACATGTGAGCGTACACAGCTGTTATGGATAAACCCAACTCATTCACTAAAAGCATTAATGAATGAATGGATGCATGGAGGGGGATAAACGCATGAAAAAGCAGGACAGCTGTTGGGGAAACTGAGGTTATAGTCCAGCGAGCACTGTTGAAGACAGAGTCACTTACAATATGCAAGAGCAAATGAATGAGGGGAGGACATACAGTATAAAAGTGCAAGGTCATACATTTCTGTTTTGTCATATGTCATATAGCTCAGTGGTAGAGCGGCCGTCCTTCAACCGGAAGGTTCGATTCCCGCTCTCCCGACAGTTCATACTGTCGTTGTGTTCTTGGGCAAGACACTTAACCCACCTTGCCCCGTATAAATGTGTAAGAATGTTTAGTGAATGTACTTGGTGATGGTCAGAGAGTCCGTAGGCGCGGAATGGCTGCCACGTCTCTGTCAGTCTGCCCCAGGGCAGCTATGGTTACAGATGTAGCTTACTACCACCAGTGTGTGACTGTGGAGTGAATGAATAATTGATATGTAAAGCGTCTTTGCGTCCCCGGAAAAGCGCTATATAAAATTGATGTAATAATAATAATAATAATATGCTCCAGCAGAATGCTGTTAATGATGTTAGTTAAATGATACACTATCACTAATATTACTATTAGATGCATTACAGTTAGGGATGGGCATTTTCCACACATAAAATATTTAAGGTAAAATTTTAATCATATTCAAAAATTTGCTTATTTAAATAAAGTTTAATGGGAGAGGCGTTAATTTATGAAACATATTTCTGAACGTCATTTCCAAACGAGTGTATTGGGGTACATATATTTAGAAGCAATTTAGCTGAAAATTAAACAGTGTTTGCCATTGTGAGAACTTAGTTTCACCTGACACATTTTGCACACAACAAGCAAAGTAATTCCAAACTTTGCTGCGTTTAGGAGGATACCATGACGTTCACGAATGAACCAAATCTATTGACTGGCTCTTTTTCACACAGATCCTTTTCTGTTTCACTGAGTGAGTGGACAGGTCTGTGTCACCTCTGCCTCCTGCTCTCTGTGTGTCACCGTCTCATCACGTGATTTAGCGGCAGAAGTGAACAGACAGAGGACGACGAGCACCGTGTGGACTTATTTTACTGCAGATAACAAAAACACTGCCAGTTGTGATCTTTGTAAAAAAGCCTATTTGCTCATTATGGATTTATTTATTTAATTAAAAATATATTTTTTTTTAAAATAAAATGTATTAAATTATTTAGCAAAATTTGAATTGTGTTTTTATTTTTTGAATATATATTGCAGATTGAATATCCAAATATTATAATACTCGTACTCATCCCTAATTACAGTATGGTCTTTATGTATGACTGCTGTTTTATGTTTATTCAAAACAAATGATTAAATGCTTTAAATTCTAAAAGTTGGGTTTGGCCGATACCAATATCCGATATTTATCTTGCTGTTATAGCTGAAATATTGATAGCCATTGGAGTATCTCTACAGTATCACAAACAAACTAATTGACAGAATTAGGGCTGCAACTAACAATTATTTCTATAATCGATTGTAAATGCATGCGGACCTGGTGGACTAACAAAGACAAGTGGTCAAAAACTTGGTGTTTTATTGTTCCTGCGTAAAACTGACACTACAAAAAATAAATAAATAAACACTTTTACTAAATCTGAACCAGACGAAGCTACAAGTATGCCACAGGAGTTGTGGATAGAGCATATTTACATATATTGATGTATTTTCATCAAAAACACAAAATGTACATCCCTTTTCCTGTTTCTGTGGATTTACTGCTCTGTCTTTGTAATAAAACCTTCCTTCTCTCAGCCCATGGCAAGTTTCAGAGACCATGAATACCCTAGATAGTGTTTAATCAAATAAATTAGTTGACAATTATTTTAATAATTGATTATAATCGATTAATCCGATTAGTCGTTGCAGCCCTAGACAGAATATCAGCTCTACACATCAGGCCAATGAATACAATAAAACACACCTATCGGCTAATAATAGCACCACCATATAAAAACTTTTCCATTCATTTATTTTCTTCTGCATATCCAGGGATGGGTCAAAGCAGAGACGCCCAGACTTCCCCCACCCCAGACACTTCCTCCAGCGGACAACCGAGCTTGTGTACTTTTATAAGTCAGTATTTCCATCAGTATTTGGTGATAAAATAAAAGACACCTCATCTCTCTTTGTTAGACAAAATCTAACCACATGTGACAATCCAAAATACAATTACTTTGTTCATTAAGGTTACAGTGAAGGCATCATGTTTAAAGACATTTGATTTCAAAGACCTACATGGCAGTATATCTTTGTATCTGTTCTTCTTGACATTCTCCTCTCGCTCTCCTACATTGGTGGGGTAGATCTTTTCCGTCCGGTATTTGGTTGATAACCGCCGTAACCTCTGAAACAAACAAGAAAAAGACAATGTTTATTTTCTCTGAGCTGAGTTGAAAGTAATACGGGTCTATACATGAATACTACAGGCTTTTTCAGAGCCACAGACACATCTTAACCACGCACACTTGTATAACTACACAGCTCACCAAAACCACAGCAGCACTACACCCTTCTTCTGACAATGCACTAAGTTAAGTAAGGCTTATTGTAATAGTATCTGACACTAATAAAATACATTAATTTAATGGGAAGAAAAATATAACATGTCCTGACGGCAGAGCACAGTCTGTTATGTCTCAATGGTTCAAAGGTAGTCAAATGGTCAAAGTGTTTAACCATTTTGTTTGTCAATTTACACAAAGATACTCAAAGCCAAAGAAAAATAAATCTCTAAGACTTCTACATTAAAACCGCTGCAGGACACTAATTGCTTTTTCATGAATTGCTCTCGAGGGTCTTTTCAATTCTCTTAGATCACAAAGACACTGAGGAAATTAGGCATCTCTCCACTTTTGCCTGCGTTGCCTCACTCTCCTCTCTGTAGTCTTCTCTGCGAGTCTGAGAAAGTCAGCGTGGGCGTTTGAGCTTCTGGAGCCTTGTGTGAAAAATGTTTCAACTCTTCATCTTGTCTCTCCTCTCTGGCACCGACTGCAGGCTTACCTCCTGTTCAAGGATGTATAGTTTACACATGTCACTGTAACTTGGGGCAACACAGGCAAACTGTACGTCCACATTTTAATGTGGCTATCGAGTCCAAGAGATTCATTCTGTTCTATTAACCCTAACTACACTAAACGCAGGAAGTAACCTTTACAGAAATGCATGTGCGCAAATGTCACCTCTGACATAACAAAATGTTTAGTCAAACAGGCAAAAAAAACAAGAAGTACTATGTGTCCTGTTTGAAAATGTTGACAATTGAATTCAATTTACTCTAGAAGTGTATATCAAGCAATTCAGAAAAGCGGGAAAAAATTACACTCACACCATGACTTTACTACAGACAAATACAGACAGTTTTGAGTGCAGTAGAGACAATTTAGACAAACTTTAAACCTATTGCCTCTATTAACCAGAGACAAGGAAGCGGAGAGAAGAGGTACAAACAGACAGTGGGCGGCGACACAGCTGTGCATGAGTGTTTGTGTGTGGGGGTAATACTATTACAGCTCCACTAGCCTCATGTGAATTCAATTTCTAACAGAGGCCTGCTTCTGTGCTGGGCCAGAGCCCAGAAAAACTACTGAAGACACACAATTAGCAGTAAAGGCAGGGAACAATGATTTGTCAGACCTCCAATGCACAAAAGACATTATGAGAATAGAACAAAACACTAAACTATGGTCTTTAACATTTGTTGCTGTGTCCCATGATCCATATGTGGCTCCTTTTAGACTCACTAGGAAATAACTGAAGACATGGAAAATGGGTGTAAAATGTAAGTCATAAATTACATACTTTTTTTTTTTTTTTTTTTTTTACACATATCTTGAAATGAATATGATTTTCCAACACATTTATAAACTTTCAGCGCCTTCCGTCGACCTGTCTTATGGATTTATGGTCGTTATTAAGTCTGCTCAATTAGGAAAAAATCATAATCCCAATTATTTTCCACGATTACTCATTGAATTCTCCTTAGAATAAATTTATTCATTCGTAAAAATAAATAGCTTAAAAAATAAACAGAAATAATAACCAAGATAAATAAAGAAGATCAACAATACAGTATAGTATACTTCCACATTCTCATGGAAAACAATGATTGCCATGCGGTGCAGAGAGTGTCATGTTGCAAATCTTGCACATAATGTGTTTTATAATGTGTTCAGGCCAAAATAACACGCACAACAGAATGTGACTAAATAATTGTTTTTTCTCAATTACATTGAAATTGAAAATTTGCTTTTAATAGCCAAGCCATAGTCGTGATCATTCACAGACTAAACTTATCCTTCTCAAGAGTCATGCTATACAACTTGGACAGCATATTCTACACCTTGCCAGAGGGAGAAGCGGTTTCTATTTCCTCCTACTTTCAATGTAAATACTCAGAAACACCAAACACAAGAGTAATGTACATAGGTAGACTGATAAATGTGCTTTTTAAGAGTGCAAATGGGACAAAAGCAGGAGTTATATATAGGGATGGGTATCGTTAAGGTTTTAACGGTATTACTACTCTTACCGATACTGCTTAACGGTCCGGTACTTTAACGGTATTCTTATCGGTACTTTGTGTTGTGTTGTGTGTGTATTTTTTTTAAGAACAAGTTGAGAACAGAATTAACATTTCCTTATTTTTTTTTTTATTAATAAAACAATTAGTGATGCTCCGATTGATCGGCCACCGATCATGATCGGCCGATATTGACTAAAAATAGCTTGATCGGCGAACCCCAAAAGCGCCGATCAAAAAAGCCGATCGCGTGGCGTAAATCATGCAACTTTTTCACGCGTGCATGCAGTGCGCGCACACAGGTACACAACAGCAGAGCGGAGCTTGTCAGTGGTAACATGAGCTCTCCGTCTGGAAGTTTTCAAAGAAGACATCCCAAGTCTTGCGCAACTTCCGAGACTCGCAGCTTCGGGAGACTCCGCATATTGATAGCGGCTCCCTGATGCCCGCAAATTATTTAAAATCTCCCGGAATCTAGAGCGAGCAAGAGCGCGCATGCGAGTGTTTCAAATCATGTAGCATGCGCACGTCAGAGAGGGAGAGGGAGCGAGTGACCTTGCGTGTGTGTGCTAGTGTGTGTGTGTGTGTGTGTGTGTGTGTGTGCGCGAAGCACTTGTAAGACATCCTGATTGGCCTGTTTCTGCAAATCAACCAATCATATGTCAGTGTGGGCGGGCTTTTATCTCTTCTCCCAAACTAAATTAATCAGTCTATCTAAATGATTGCAAAAGGCATGTTGAGGTGAGTTGATAAGTTTCATTTTCATGTGCATATTATTCAGGCTAGCAAAAAACTGCTTAGACCTGTTTAAAGTTGCAACAGAAAATCAATAAAAGCAGTTTAGCAGTTGACATAAATAGTATAAGCAGCTTATATAAATAGTAAAAGTAATCTACATATTTAAACATAATTAACGAGTAATTGCATAGGCCTATAGCTTATAGAAATAATATTTTATGCTTTTATATCTTTTAGGGACCACAACATGTTAGGGAGGCTAAGCGCAGAGAAGGCTGCTCCAATATATCTCAGTTCTTCCATACAGATAGAGCTGAGATGTATTTCACATCTTTTATTGTGGAACATAACCTGCCATTCCATGTGTGTATGCACACAGGAAAGTTATTTAGGAAATAACTGTTCTGTTATATTCAGCTGTATTTGGTATACAAGTAAAGTCATGTTCTGTGGTGAAATGTCATATACAGTTAATACAGTTAATTTAGAGTTAGTTTCATTTCTACAAATGGTGCAAATGATGCATGATTATAGATAAAAGATTCCCATTCCCCTGCCATTCTGTGATCGGCAGTGATCGGTAATCGCAGATCATGATTTTGGTGATCGGTAATCGGTGATCGGCCCCAAAAATGCTGATCGGAGCATCTCTAAAAACAATTATTTGTAGTGCAAGAAACAGCCATGTTTGAACATATAGCTATTATACACACACACATATATATATATATATATATATATATATATATATATATATATATATATATATATATATATATATATATATATATATATATATTAGTAAACTAACTTGAGTTTGTGCTGTGCATTTAAGTGCTGTTCATTTAAGTTAGCCAAATAAATGTTTACATTTACATACTCATTTTTCTTTATTTGGAATTTTAAAAACAAAAGAAATCAACAGAATTTCTACATAAGGTTAACAAACCAGGGAGATTTTACATTTATTTTAAATGACGTGAACAACGTTGATTCAACATGATTTTAGCATACATACCAGACGTAGATGGGGCAACAACCAGAGCTGAGCTAGCTAGGCAGTCAAAAACTTTGCATTTCTCTGTCTGGACATAATGCACTTTTGAAAGGTGCTTATACAGATTGCTTGTGTTTCCGCCCTTACATGCAAACATTTTATTGCACTTATGACAACGAGCGTTGTCTGCATTAACTCTAGAGAAGTGTAACCACACTTTGAAAGGTTATGCTCTCTCCGCCATCGTCACTCTTTGTATTAAGCGGAGGTTTTCATACTGATGTGCGCATGCGCCGCGCTCGTTGTGTTGTGTGTGTGTGACAGAGCGCTGTGACAGACAGCCTCCGCGGCGCGCATGAGAGATCTTGCAGATCTCACAGACAAACGTCTTAATATGGTCCACATTAGAAATGTTTGGTGAGATAAAATGTGCACGATAACATATTATTAAGCGAAAATACATAGTACATTATTTTTTTCTCCTCCAGTACCGAAAGCAGAACCGATAGCGTCAGATCTTATTGATAATACGGTCTTTCATAATTTAGCCCCGGGGCTAGTTTAATACCGGGTTTCGGTACCCATCCCTAGTTATATACAATGTTGGGACCATTACTAAAAACAAGAGGATAGATGTGATTTTGGAAAAGAGACCGATAGTGGGCCAAACAGAGGAAAAGCTGTTTTTTCAAAGAGGCTCTGGGTGACTGAGCTAATGGGTTCTTTTAGTCAATGTTTGTTGATCATTCACGAGGCCTCTTTACACACTGTCACTTCACACTCGTTTCTGTTCTGAGAAGACAGCAAAGGAAAGTAAAGCCCTGTTTTTGTCCCATCTTAAGTGTATTCTTCATTGTTGCACAGTGTCATGTTATGCATCATGTGCTGTATTTTACTTGAGCAAAATCATTAGAAAGGTCAATCACATAATAATTACTAGACAAATAGATGAAGAAAATAAATGCAAAATAGGATAGACCTTCAGCCCAGACTGAATCTAACTAATACACAAAGGATGTCCATATTGTTCCTGATCCCATTACACTCCTTTTTTAACCATGTTATGTTAAGTTAACCGTCTTATGTTTTTGTAAAAGCGTGATCAACTTCCAGGTCAGTTTCCTGCTCAACTTCCAGTGCCACAAACATGCAGGGCGTTTTCCCCAAAATGTCCACTGGCAGACTCACAGACAGACCCCCTTTAGGGCTGAGTCACATGGCCTTGCAGACGCATTTCTTTGCGATGACTTAACTTGGACTAAAATGACTCTGGGATGCCAGGAGTTACTAGCCAGGAGCGCACAAATAAAAAGGAAAAAATGGGGGGATTAGAGGTTAGACAAAGACAGAGGGGGTGAGTGTAAATGGAGTAGTTGGTGAAGACTAAAGGAGCAGAGGCAGGTATGAAGTGAGGGAACTGTAGTTGTTAGTGAGTGTAACCTACTTTCACTCTCCTGGCTGAATAAGTCAGTGCTGCTGTACTTCCCTGGGCACTGAATAATTCACATGAATGTAGAAAGAAAAGAAACGCATTCTCTACTGTGAGCACTGATTGGCACCAAATATGCTCTTGTGCACAAACTTTGTGTGTATGTGCGGTCAGGAAGCGTGGGTGTCGAGCGCTACTGATAGAAAGGCTGCGCTGACGGTCACCTTCCAAAGCAGACACACACACACACACACAACCTAAAATAGGTCACCACTTACAATGCTCTCAGAAAAATCTATCTCCCGCCCTGCACGCAAGCAGGGAAAAGATGCACTGCTACAGCCACACACACACACACACAAACACACACACTGAAAGTCTCCGTGTGGCTTAGAGCATCTGTCGCTCTGCTTTAACCCTTAAAGCCTGCTCTTATTTCTCATGTACATCCCGCTTTAGAAATGAAGCTCAAAAAAACCCCACAATTGTACAACTTTTATGACAGGAAGGAAGTGAGGTGTAGTCTGTGGCAAATGCGCAACGTGTCATTTTTAACTGTGTCAGGTGTCCACTGTTTGTTTCTTGGTTAATGGAGCTCCCCAATCAGTCTAAAAAGGAAACCCCACCCCGACCACCGGCATGAGTCAGCAGTCTAAACTGATGGACCCTAATTAGAAAAAAGATTGAGAAAGATTAGCAGCGCGTCCAACTGTAATGCGGTACATGCGTATTGTGTGAAGCCATTCCCACTGCACGGACACTGGTTAATTTATGGCAGTGGAGCAGTGATAGCATGAGTGGGCATTAGTGTTGTCTCATGTTTTTTTTTTATCTTTTAATTAAAACATATCTATAACACTAATAACACATAATGTCAAGAATAGGGCAATAGGGATTTTTCAGAGCTTAGGGTTGCTCTGTTAACTCTTTATAGCCTCATGAGTTTTTCATCATACTTTAGTTGTTCAAATAGAGCTGGTAGTTTAGACACAGTACATATATTTTTTAAGATCAGATCTAATTAATCTGAGAACCTAAATAAATTGTAACAATACATGTTCTAATACTTAATTTATAAGTGCACACAGACTGAACACAGGCTCAAACATCATTGAAATCATTGAAAGTGAAAGTGAAAATGAAACTCAGAGGTAAGGTACTCGGAGTAAGGCCTTCCTGAATGAAAAAATAAATTAAGGATAAGTGTATAAGATCATATAGACCAGGGGTGCCCAAATAGCAGACCTGCAAGACATTTTCCATAATTCTGATTCAACAAGTTACTAAATGAGTTAGAAACGATCGTAGTCAAAAAGGTTGAGTCTCGGGCTGCAATGGCAAAACGTTACAGGCATTCACTGATGCTATGGACTGAGAGGAAATGGTAATTTTTACCCCCAAAAAATACAGCTCAAAGTGTCAAAGCAGAATCAGAACTGAACCAACTCTGGACATTTCTAGCTCAGAGGGAAGTGAGGACGTCTAACTTCTGTCGTAAGATACGAGTCGTTTGTTGCATATTTGACCAGTGCATTTTGTTCAGTGCATTTTTCCTTGTGCCTGTTGTCCCCAGAGGAAAGAGTGTTAAATCATGATTGCATCTTTGTTTAACAAATATGTTTTGGCGGCTTTGTATTTAAAATTTTCTCACATAAAGGAGCATTAAAAAGGTATAATATGCAGGATTTTAGGCTGATGTTAATAAACATACCTGGTCTTGAGCCTTATCCTTTCTGTCAAATCCAGTTTTATTCTGGCTTTTAAAGAACTTCTCTTTTGATTTTGTAGCATTTTTCTTTCTTCTGTGAGCTGTGTCACTCCTAGAGGACAGTGAACAGTGAATACCTACTAGTGTTGTCACGATACTGGAATTTCTAACATCGATAAGATACCTCCAAAAATTTCAATATTCGATACCATTTTCGATACCGAAGGGAAAACAACTGTCACAATATTATTATTATTATTTTTATTTATTTAAAGATAAATATAACATGTCTAGATAGAACATGACAGTGAGGTATATTAAATTAAAATCAATTAAAATCAGCCAAGGTCTGCTTAGTTAACTTTCTCCGGAAAAGGGGTCCGGAAAATTTTAATAAAAGGATATGTGTTTGAATATAATTCTTTAAAGTAAAGTCTCATTTATTCCACACCTACAGACTCAAACAATATGGAGAAGAATTTGATAATACACTGTTTTCTGTATTTTATCCTTTGTTTACATGAGGATGTTTGAGTGTTTAGCTTTCACCAAACACAGCTCACAGACAAAAGGAAAATACTACAAAATCAAAAGAGGCTAAAGCTCAGGACCTGGTGGTTTATTGACAACAGCCTGGAATTCTACATATAATGCCTAATACTCCTTTAAAACATGTATGAGAACATTTTAAATACAAAATCAACAATTCAAGCCAAAACATATTTGTTAAACAAATGTGACAAAGATGCCTGTCATAATTAATCTCTTTCTATTGGCATTCCTTTGAAAACAACAGGAACAAGGGAAAATGCACTGAGCATTTCTTTAGCATTAGCTGTTGCCAATAATTAACTGTTATTGTTTAATTTGCAGGTTCATCTTTAAACATTTTCATAATTTAGAATAGAAATATTTATTTCCTGTATTTTCCCCGTGTGGGGTAACATTTTATTTAAAATGCTTATGATTAGTTATGTAACAGGATTTAGGATTCACACAGAAACTGACACAACTTAAGGAAGACTTAACCTGTGTCACTCATCTCCAAACCCTCCTTTCACACCTTTTCTGTTTTTAATCACCCATATGAATATGTGTTGGGTTCAAATGAACGCAAATTGCGTGAGCCAATTACTCACGTTGTTTGTAAATGAGGTCAAATATGCGACAAACGAGTCAATACTGAACCTACGACAGAATAAAGAAGTTGACAGAAAAATGTACAACTCACCACATTAGACGTCCTCACTTTCCTCCGAGCTAGAGTCTTTTTAATCCTGACATGAAAACTGTCCAGTCCTGGTTCAGTTCTGGATTCATTCTCTGATTATCAAAGCAGTCGGGACTAGAGGATAAAGGGCTGTTGTTCAGCTTTGACACTGACACGGAGCTGAGGAGCTGTATTTTCTGATTAAAATAAACGTTCCCTCTCCGTCCATAAGGCCAGTGAATCTTCATTATGTTTTGCCAAGGCTCAACTTTCAAATTTTAGTCGTTTCTAACTCATTATCAGGCTACGCTAAACATGTTGAAATTTTCTGCTGCTCTGTCCGTAATCATAGTAACCTGAGGACCCGCGCGTGTAGACGTAGCTGTCCTAGAAGTGCCGGTTCAAAAATATGTTTTACACAATGCGCGTGTAATTATGAATAATGTCTTGCGGTCCAGATCGCGGTCCGCCTTTTGAAGACCCCTGAGGTAGTGCACTTGTTCAAAAGCCTCTCAGATTGTCATACATTTAGAAACCAATAGTGCAAGTAAAAAAAAATAAAATAAAAATGGGAAATGAGTATCGTATCGTTTGAGATATTTCAGTATCGATATTTATCGAAATAGATATTTTTGACAACACTAATACCTACATAACCTACAAATAAATGGGACATAAATAAAAGCATATTTTTATTTACCGGACCCCTCGCAGTGAGGAAAATAACTGTGGACCTCCACCAATTTTAGTTGAAGACCCCTGATATAGATGTATGGTGTGTGTGCTGAGGTCATTGATGTGGCCACACTGAAGCACAGGATATAAAACCACAATCACCTCAGGTTGGCCACTTCCTGCAATAGTCTCGCACAAGCTAGAGATAATTAACTGTTGGGTGTAAGGGTAGTGCATAATTAGGACAACCGTGAGAGTGACACAAATTCAGATTGTTTTTTTTTGGTATGAAGGCAAATTCAATTACTACGCAATATGTGCAATATTTGATTTAGAAATTTTGTGATAACTATATTACTTGCGATATTTCAATGTTCTTTTACAAAGGAAAAATAAAATTTAACATTCTGGACTTTTTCATTTGGACACACCACAGATTTAAAGCTTTGTTTGGAGAATTTTTGTAAAAGTCTCTAAAAATTAAAGACTTTAGCATTAGTCATTCATTACAATACAAATATCATCATTAATTTAAAGCACTCAAACTATTCCTCTGGAATAGGTTTAGGTTTTGTACAGTCCACTGGTCACTCTTTGCTCCTCTAAGGGTAAAAAGTGTCTATTCTTGCGCACTCGAGACAAACTTCAAGAGCAATGTGAGTTTTCATGCAAAGCAACCAACCTGAGTGTGAAGTTGGTTTGAATCCATCTTTATATAATGTATAATGTAAATTGGCTAAAAAGACAAAATTATAAAAGAAAATAAAGTCCAGCTTTATGCAAAAGAGGAGCTAATCACAGAAGATTTCATACACACCCAAGAAGACCAGCCCCAGGAAACTCCCACCTCCAGCCACCAACTTAGCCCAGGAGCTGTGAGCGAGCTGAGCATTGGTGCTTTTGGCATGAAGGAACCATGAGACGGCAAAGATAGAGATTGTTAATGTTGTTTAGTAAATCATGAATCTTCCTGCTACACATGCACTGCTCCAACCTCCTACCCATTGACCTGCATTTTTTTTTTCCAATAGCAAAACAAAAGCTTGACCCAAAAAGTGCCAGCACCAGTGTACATACATAAAAATGACCTGCTTTTTAAAATGATCTGACATGTCCTTTAGACGGTGCAGCCTTAGGCAAAAGGTACCCAGAATTCCCCTATGTTCAAAAGCAATATTAGTATCATCTATTCCTTGGCCCAACACTGAGGCATTAGTTTAGGGACCTCAAATTGTGAGGCAAAAATGTGTGTGTTTTGTCAAGGTTTGTCATAACAGCACATTTTGAATAACGTGTTTACTCCAGTTTTGACAAGAGTGAGTCCTTAAGTAATGAACCCCTACAGTTTGAGTGGCGCTGGTGACTGCTATGTGACTTTTCCAGTGAAGACCTGACTCGCATCATTTTCACAGCATGTCCCTCCTCATTTATCACTGGGCCTTTGAAATCATCGTTAACCGAGTACCTTCTAAGACCCTCTACACTGACTTACAGACTGAACACAGATGGACAAATCCTGAAAACTAGAGGCATATGAGCATCAAAGGCCCTGAAGACAACCAGAGAATTCTGACGTTTTAAATTTGGTTCAAGCTCAAATATTGTGCATTTATACTTAGTTTTACCTTTGCATGGTGGTCATTTCCACCATGAAACTAGGCCTGGGGAAAGAAGCAGATGTGGACATCAATGTTTAATCTCAATCATCTGGGACAGGGGCTCATTGTGTGTCCGTGTGTGTATCCCATGTGTGCATCTTTTAATCACTCTTCTACGTGGATATTCACAATGGGGCAAAGTGTTGACCTTGTGCTTATAAAGCTGGCTTTTTACTTTTTCTCGCCTACGTCATTTAGTGCCTCTTGTTAGCACGTGTGTAAATGTTCAGGGCATCGTTTAACACTGATTCCTTAAACAGTAGGGGAAACTATGTCCTCTTTAAATACACTTGTGCCAGGCAGATGCCGCTGACAGCTTGATTTATGCATCTTCATTGGTGAGATGACTCCTCCGTGTATCCATTTCCTTTCACCTATAAAGTCAAATACATGGAGCATTATATCCTGCATGTTCTTCACCTGCTTATCTCGATCAATAAACTCTTCTGCTCTTGTACAAGGGTCTGATCGCTTTCATCATGCAAAGCCTCAAACCCAGCGGAAATATTGTGTTGCTTCTGTTCTAAGAAAAAGCCAGCTTAGGGGCAAATGGCTGGTTTCTGGGTTAAGCCGTGGGAGGGGGGCGGGCCACCGAGAAGGAGGCTTGTGACACCAAAGAAATTGGGAAGTCTTCTTACATTAACACGAGGCAGGCTCTGCGCACACACAGAGTAGAGCAATGGACCCCTGCTGAGTGCACCCATACACACAAACGGGCCAATAAAAGCTAAGTGAAAGCTAACCAGGCTTCTCTGTTTTGCCAACAAAACAAGAGTTAAAGACAAAAGCGATGCAGAAACACAAACTAATGAGTCTTTAATCACTTGTATTTGAGAATTTGTACTAAAATAAGTAGACAAACATGTCAAATGTGAAAAGCAATGGTCACATACCAACCAGCTTCGACAAAGCTTTCAGTCAGTTTTTTTTTTTTAATGGCCCTGAAGCACACCTTTACTATGGCAATGGTAATTCAGAAGATGAGCAGTTTCTCTTCGGCACCCAAAGCCTTCTAAAAGGTTCAAACTAAAGTTTCACATCACCTAAACATTTCTCTTCAGGCAAAAGTGTGTGTAATAATAATTGTAAGCACCAATACCATGCTCTGAAAGAAGTTCTTGAGCAGCAACAGTAGAATACATCACCCAGGATTGCATGCTGTAAAGCTGTGAAGCTGTGAAGCCACAAGAAAAGATGCAATCTAGTGAGGTGAACAGCCAGTCAAGTACATCTGAAGATGTCCATGTTCAGTAAATCCCCCTTAGATTTAAAAAAATAAGATAAGAAATAAGAAACATATTTAGAGTACTCAATGTATCCTTGTTTCCATTACCTGACGATGTGTGTACTTGTGCCTAATTGTATATAACAGATATAAATGCATTTTCGATGGTGTGATAAAGACAGGAAACCCCTGTTGGCCGTGGAAACTATTACCTCACAAGTACATTTAGTCATTTAGCAGACGCTTTTATCCAAAGCTACAGCAGCACACAAGTAAACAGAGTTTGGCATCACGGCAGCTAATTTTCTTGCCTCCGTGTGCAAGGGTTTTTTACGAGTGCCCAACATTGCAGAGTTTTGTTTTCTTTGAGGCTCTCCTGCAAAGGTGGGGAAAGAACTTCCATTGAACCATGTGATGTTCTGAAAGGAAGGTACCGAGTTGGCGCTTTCAGAAACAATCTGATATGAGATAAATATCATTTGCAGACAAATAAATGTTTCTGATGCTGCTCAGAGCTATGGTTGTGGTTTTCATTTACATTTTTCAAAACTATTTTCCGATTTCACACTCAATTAACATTACAATGTTTTCCAAAAGTGTGATCAATTTTTAAACACCTCTGCCAAGACACAATAAGTGCCTTTTCCTGTCTTATATGTATATCATCTGTGAATATGTCTGCTAATATGGCACACAGGACACCTGCAACAGAAACACAAGCCAAATTGAAGCATGTTCAATGTATTTAGGCAACAACTGAATAAACTCACTTTCATATCTTAAAAAAGACACTACCATATAAAGCCTTGACAAAGCACACAGAAAAAAACAAGGTATTTCCGAATTGGCATGTTTCTTTAATTCTGTGTTTGGCCTAGATTTTACAGCTTTCCCTTGAAAGAGGTCTATCAGAAGCTCAAATAACTTATCACACTGCCTCAATGCTTCACAACATTACAGGTGTGCATTTTATTTTTGACAGCAGATATAAAAACAGTACCAACAGAAACAAAGCAGGAAAGTGAAAAGACAGAACACAAACCTGGCACTTTCCCAAAAGAACAGTTCATATACATTTCGGTTAAATGGAATTAAAATGTTATAACATAGGTCATATAAAAATCTGTTATAACTGTTAAATCTGTGCTTAGTTTCATATGCAAGTGTCTGTTAAAAAGGTTATGTGACAAAACATAATAATAGCTGCTATGGCCGAGCCAGGTGATAAGCACCTTGCGAAACATGTAAGATAGTCACTGTTTGGTTTTGTGGAACCTGCTTTTGCACCAGCACTGACATTTTAGCGGAGACTTGCGTCATGAGGCAGACTGTTGGACTCAACATTATTTCATTTTGTCTGTAATCCTTGTTTTGAAAGACTACATGGTCAATATAAAAACTGTAATTTTTTTTTTTTTTTTTCTTTTTTAAATCTTGAAAATATTTATTGAAAACCGCTATATCATACATACATTTATATCCATTATTTTTTGGGGGGGATTCCTAAAGCATGTAATTTTAATGCAAAGTTTGTATTCTCATTGATAGATTTTTATGTGTATTGTATTCAGTTCGTGTCCCAAGGAAAGACCAGGATGGGAATTTTAAACTAGTAAATATATTATATTATTTGACCTGTATAAAAACAAAAAACTTATTTGCAAGAATTGTTTGTTGTAAATTAAGGGCCCTCTCCCTCCCACCTTTTCACTAAAAAGTCATTGGTAAAATAAGTAAAGACAGCGTGCATCTGAAATTTCACATACATCATTTGAAGTCTTTAAAAACTAGATAAAGGAGATGACTGTTTACACAGAAAAGGAAAAAAAAAAGGCTGGAATTTGAAAAGAATGACAATAATGTTTCCGCCAGCGCAGTGACACAACCATACCTGAATACCTGAACAGGCACATTTCATTGCCAGTGCAAACACATCTGTTCCTGTTCTATCTCACAGCTCAAACACCGAACTAAACTACAAGTATAATCTGTGACTGGGTGCCCTTTTCCAATGCTGTAATTATGTCAATAAAACACATTCTATATATAAACAACAATAGGCCCTTAAAGTGGGTGTTATGTCAGGGTTTGCTGGTGACTCAGTGTGAAAAAGGAGCACACCCCATGAGCTTGCGGTACAGAGTGCTTCTCTATACTTACGCGGGCACTTACTAAACATGTTAGCTGTCACTTGTGGGTATTAATTGTGCCCGAACACTGGCACACAAACACCCTGGACTCCATCAGAGCAGGTTTGTCTACAAGCTTCTGTGTTTAGTGAATAATTTAAGTTGCTGATGAATCTCTTTCATCACTTTCTGGAGTTGCCAGCTGAGAGAAAAAGGACCTAGTTATCGGAACTCAATAACCGAGCAGTGTTAAGCAATTTTACGTTCCCCAAAATAATTCCTGTAATTACAATTTGGATTCAAGCAATCAACTCAATTTAATACGTCGTTAAAAGATACAGTGCTCTAGGAGGAGCTGTAGCCAAAAGGAAATAAGCTTTTATCTATAAATGAACTTTTGGACTTAACAGACAGGTAACACAGCCTTTTGTTGTGCTATCAATTGTCTGGGTGACTAATAGAAAAATACTTCCCCTTGCTCCTTATTCTCTCACTGTCATCCATAAAACACTTCCTCAAAGCCTCTCACACACACACACACATTTTTTTATTGCCACAACATCCGCTAACTCCCTGTTTTCTGGAACTCACGCTTGAAGGAAAAAACAGGCCCAAGCAATCAGACCACCACAATTAGGCACAGACACACATGCTGCCCGTTTCAGAATAAGTTACAAGCCTGGTTTTGTTTAGACAGAGAGACCCAGTCTAATTGCAGAGGGTTTGTCCAGACTGGTGTAGTGCCTATGAGCTGATAAAAGTGTAGTTAAAACGCTAGAACGAAATGTTATGAAATGGCCCAAGAAAGAATGCTGCAAGCTCCAGCAAGCAGCTCCCCTGAAATAGGGAAGTAAAGAGAGGGGAGTGTGTGTGTTTGCAGTGGTGTACATGCTTAGCAAAATTGTGAATAAGTGAAGATTTCATATCCACAATGCAGGATTTAAATCACATAAAAGCATTTACATTACATTCATTCATTTAGCTGACGTTTTTATCCAAAGCGACTTACATTGTTCTAATGTAATTACCAGTGTTACAGCCACTGGAGGCAAGGTGGGTTAAGCGTCTTGCCCAATGACACAACGACAGTATGAACTGTGGGGAGAGCGGGAATCGAACCGCCTACCTGGTTAAAAGACGACCGCTCTACCCACTGAGCTACTGCCGCCCCAAGCAAGGGCAATAAATATCTCACCACAAACTATTGAAAGCATCTAAAATTGAGTGCTAAAATAGAACATTTTTACAAGCCTGGGAGAGCCTTTTTTGAGTAAGGACTTGCCACACATCTAGTAATGTAGTGTGGTCGATGCTGACAGCTAGTGGCTAGTATTTTGGGTTATCTTCAAAACTGACATGTTGAAACATACATCATTGTTCCTCCAAATGAGTCCAGACTGAAAGCAGGGCACATTAAACTATTACCAGGAGGACCACTGGAGATACTACTATTGCCTGTTCAAAAGTGTTTAGTTTAGTGTCTAGACAATTGGAATAATGTATTGCCAGGTTACACACTGAGGATGTATGTATTTAGCCACAAGTCTATTACCTACTTAAAATTGGAATTTCCCCACAAGATGGTTTAAATGCAGTCTAGGGCATAAAACTAGTGTGTCCCGATGGTTATTTTCTTATTTTTAAGCAGCAGCCGGTGTGCGGTTTGGGAGACAATACTAGGCCGCCATGTGAAGCCTGGAAATGTGAGGAGAAGGAAGAGGGCAGTGTGGCCGCCCCTGTCTCACCTCTTGGCTGGGGCTGTGGGGCACATACATGGAGTCAGGATACAGGGAGGGGGCGGCATGGTGAAGTGAACAGAAGAGAAGTGTGGCAGGAGAACAGAGGCAAAACAGAAGTGAGGTTTAAGTCAGATAAAGAGGCTTGTGGGGTGTCCGACTCACCATAAAGTCACAGCCGAAGTTGTCCTCTCCTCTCTCCACGTCCCCCTCGCTCATGGTCTTCACCCCATGGATAAACTTTCTCAGGATGCCGGCTTGCTCCATCTTAAATTCTGAACGTATCGCGTTGCCCCTTTACTTGAAAAATAGCCTCGCAAGCGGCAAGAGGTGAGATAATTTTAAAATATACAAAAGGGGAATGGGGATAGGGGGAATAAATTAAAATAAATAAGCTTCAGGGGTCTTCCCTGAGAGTCATCGTCGCTTCACAACACCTTTATATTATCGCCCCATGTTGTTTCTCCCTTTCCTTCTTTCTTCAGGGCTCCTGCACAACGCTAACGCTCAGTCCCATATATGAACGACAGCCACCGGGTTTTCAGCGGTACAAACAACTTTAAAAACGTAGTCTAACATGAACTGTAGACTGACGCTTCAATAGGAAAATAAAAAACTAAGTAAAAACACAAAAGCCTAATCTGGTCAGACTACCACCCCTCCCTGTCTACCTCGGTTGCCACATTCACACACTTCGTTATTCGCTACTGGGGAACATCCGGACTGGGCAAAGCCAACAGAGAAAACGGCCCGCCTCTTCCCCAACATAAACGTTCTTGATTGGACAGACCATACCAGAACCTTAGCGTCTATTGGCCGGAATGTATGTAGGTCTAAAATTGGTTGTATATGATTAGTTACATGGTTTGTCTGTTTAGTTTGACATGAGACGCCAGAAACCTATACCCGCTATTGGAAATTGACACAAAAACTCAATAAGAGGTGTTATTATCCTCTATTCTGTCGTGTCCTTTTTAGCAGCATGTCTGACCATTAACATTCATTATAATAAGGAAGACTGAAAGACAGATAGTCATGTTATGGATTATGTAAAGGTCTCAGTAAAGAAGCAGCCATCAGATTAATAAATCAAATAGGCCTGGTAGACAACTGGGCTACATAATCTGGAAAAATAAAAAAATAGAAAACAAAACAAGCAAAACAAAAAAATATTATGAGACATCCCAGCTTCCATGTGGATAGCAATCTAGTGAGGCTTATTCCAATTCTTCCTATTTGCACTTAACCTATAGGCTTACTTAAGCTTTCTAATATAAACATATATAATTTATTTATGTTAAATGTAGTACTAACAAACTGCTGCAAAATGCAGAAACAGAGGGAGAAGTAGGCTACAGTGCAAACAGTAAATTGGTATTGTATAGTTGTCAAGAGACAGATTCAATAAACACTTGATAAACCAACAGACATGCACAAACTTAAGTTGAGAGCAAACTCAAGTGACTTTGTTTCCATTTAATTCAGTGACAACAAACAAGTCTTTCTATTCAGCCTAAGCTGAAGTGAGAATGAGCTACAACACTGTCACAGAGCCAATACTCCTGATAGACAGAAATGCACTCAAACAGCTATTGTGTTTCTCGTCTGGAAACAGACTTGCTTGTTGCTTGTTATTTCTAGTCGATGTTATTATTCTCTTTTTCTTGTTGTCTGTATTTGCCAGTCAGAGGGGTCGCAATTCATTTTCATGTCTCCAAGCAATGCTTTTGAATTTGAATAGTTTTGTCATGTCTCTCTGTGTTACTTGGCACTTTTAGATTGACAAAAGGGTAATGACATTTAAAAGATGTTGTCCATGTTTTTTGTTGATCTGTAAAACAAATAAACCAGAGTACATGAATATTTTTGATTTTTGATAAGTTTTTAAACATTTGCAACATTTTATTTATTTTTTTGTAGGATACATATTAGCAATAACAATAAAAAAAGAAGAAATCAGGAGAATCACAATAATCATGTCTCTAAAATGTGTGCTGTCATTACCTCACAAAATATGAACTATACCATAAATTACTGTATATAAAAGATCAGCAGAGATTGTGGTTGTCTCTAAAGGAGAGCAATTGCTTTTGTTTTGAAAAGATGTTTGTCTCTGTTTGGTGTTGGATGAGTGTCATTCCACAGATCAGGTGGAAACAGGTCAAGCAGACCAAAGAGACACAAAACAGTCCTTTACTGTACTCCTTATGTCTTTATGTGTTTGTGTTCACATGTTTACTTGAAAGAATATTATTCGTAAGAAGAATTGAATGTCTATTTTAGATACACTGCTCTCTCTCTCAATTTCCTTTTCCCAGCACTGGCTCTAGTTACTTTGTACTGGAGCAGAACCTGACCCCTGATCTCTCCAAAGGAAAACGAGGGGTAAGCTAAACAAAATAGTTACAACAGATTCCTATTACATGCCATTCCTTGAGCCCAATCTCTGTCTAATTGTGATTTTGTCTTTTCACTTTCTCCATGTCAAGCTTATATACCTTTAGTCCTCTCTCATTCTCTTGTTTTTACCCACCCTCTCTTTCTTTATGTCTTTCAGGAATGTACTGTTCAGAAGCAGCTGAGTGGAGGAATGTTGCTGTAACAAGCCTATACACAACCCCAAGGGAGGGTGGCTCTCTTTATGGCCCCATCATTGGTTGTCTTCCTCACTGCTAAATGCTGACATCTCTGTGCTTAAAAGACAAAGCAGAACATGAAACGGCTTGTTGGTGAAAAAGCATGATCTAATAAGTATATGTAAATGGTCCTGATACAAACACACAAAGCAAACAAGAGCCTGCCTGTAGTTGTCTAAAAAGAGTATGTTGAAAATGTTTTCCCTCAGGCTAGCTGAATCACTCTGTGGCAAATTACCCAGGGTAGTGTATCTTTTATATCGCATCTTTTAATAGGTTCAGTTATTAATTTAAATGCTAACACATGACAAAAGTCAACCCACAATCAATTTGCAAACTGCATAATGTTGGGGACTGCATGCCAGACCTTATGCCCTCCATGTTACATAGAATGTTTTTTAAGGTTAAATGTAAATTAGAGGCTAGCCCATGTGCAGTTCTTGTAATCATCTTTCAAAGACACTTGATACAGTAAATGTTTTAAATGTCTTATTTGTTTATCTCTCATTTAAATGACCAATGTCTGTGTCCAGCTGTATGCTGTTAGTACAATCTTATCCGGTAAACTCCTTGCAGCAGATTTGGCTGTTGACTATGCTGTAACGATAAATCCAATAATTTAGATTCCCTTTAGGTGCTGCAATACTCAGTCCGCACTAAAAAATATACATGTACGTATGCACAACACATGGACAAAAATATGTACAGACAACCTTTACAATCAACAACTGGACAATAAAAAAATGGCTCTACATTACATTTTTCTCAAGTGGCCTACTTAAGAGGAAAGTTCCTGTAAAATGTCTTGTATTAGTCCAGCCCTTTTTTATTTGCTATTGTCAAACAACATTGATGGTTAAAGAGGAGTGTGCACGTTTCAACTTGGTTTACTTTGCTAAATTTCTCGGATGCTGAGACTGATAGGGAATGGATGTAAACAGTTGAAGAGTTAAAGAAGAACCCGGACATACTACAAACAGAAGATGCCAGAGTAAGCTTTACTGATAGAGAAATGTATTTTTTAAAATTTTATTTAGAGACTAACAGATTTATGATTAAGATTTAAATGCCTTGAAAGCAAATATCAAATGGCCAAAAAGTTACCAAAATTTAAGTTGATGAGAGCGTGTGAAGGCACAGTGCAGGTGAGTTGGTGATGCAGCCCTGTTTGGCCACTAGTCCCGTTTGCTGAGTATAGCAGCAACAGCCTCAGTATAACCCTTCCCTCAGACAGCCTGTCTCGGTCTTCACCAGTGTCACCCTGCAAACACACACTGACATGCACACAGTCACACACTGGCAGCCAGACATCAGTGGTTGGACACTGTCAGATTTAGACACGTAATTACTGTGCTAACCAATGAGAGCTGTGGATGTCTGTGTGTGAACCATATATTTATGTACAGCAGTCTGTTTTACTCAGACTATATATACTATATGAAATGTGGTAGTGTTCTTCAGTGGGGATGTTTTTAGTTTTATATATAAGAGCAGTGAAGATAACATTTACAGTGAGACTGGACTTTTGTGGACTCTTGTGTATAATAATTTCAATTCTCTTTGAATGACTTATCAGAAGAAAACTATATAAAAACTATTAGTATGCACTTCCACTAGGTATGTTGCAGCCTAGTTAGTACTGACACTGGCTCCCCCAAGTGGAGCAAGCAGTCTATTCAGTTTTGACTCTGAACATTAAGTAAAACATTTATCAATGGTCTCTCCAGCTTACTTTTACTCATCTAAGGCACTTTGTACAGAAAATAATGCTTTTAGCTTCTTCATGGACATGTTAATATAAATTTAAAATTTATATGGTTATGTCATTTGTTTCTAATTTATATTACCAGTGTATATGAGTGTCACCAGCTTGCTGCTAGTTCTTTCTTATCCACTAAAGTTTTGCTGGTCCACTGGGTTTTTTTTATTTAGAAATTAACAATTTGGTGTTCTGAGGTTTAGTTAAAGATTATCAATCCATTCAAATGTTAAGACCACTCAGTTCTATTTCTTGTTTTCTTGGTGCATTGTAAACTTACAATGAACATTAAAATTTGACTATAAGATAGGAACAAAATAAATAACCACTTAAATGAAAATGAGAAACTCTGAATAGTTGCAGATACAACATACACAAAACATTTTTATACCAATTCAAACAATAGAAACTAAGACATGACAAAAATGAATGTATGGCGGTCTTTACAAAGGCCTTTTTGGAGTTTATTTAAAAAATGTTTTAATAGTGTCAAGGCCAGACATATACTCAAGTCCACACAACTCATGGCTTTGTGGTAGATTATCTTAAAAAGACACATGCACACACAGCCTTAAGTAGCTTGTGCCTGAAGAATGTAAAATCATTTACAGTGAATATAAATTTGAGAGCGAATGAGCAGGTCCCTTGTGTCCTCTGCTTTGTAAACAATGAACACCACAACAGTTATTGTCCAAAAACTCATTTCCCCATGTCGGGTATTCCTCCTCCTTGGATGTTGCCATCTTGTCTAAAATGGCTTTATTGTGAAGACATGATTCACAATCCTGTATAAGGAAAAAAAAAAAAAGGTAAGGCACCAGTGTTTAGAGATCAAAGCATAAACAGTAAACTACCTTTGCTGTTTATGTAAGAATGAATATACTGAGTAGATTGGACACCTATTATTTTCTAAAGTCACATACTATTGCAAGTTATATGGTATTTTTTGATTGCTTCAAAATATATGTATGTATATAAAAGATAGAATTGTAGGGTATTTCTTACTTCCATTCTCTACTCAAGCCTGCATCAATGGGTCACTGCCAAATTCTTGCACAGACTCATCAGCCCCATCATCAGCTGCAGGAGAGTTTATGTATTTGTTGCCAAATGCTCGTACCATATGGTCAAAAAACTTGCATTCTTGCTTATCTCCTCTGAAAACATAAAACCATTAGGGTTAAAACAGAAATGATGGAAATTGTTTATGAACACCAACCATACTTACTTCTTGCCTTCTACAAAGCTTCGAAAGTTGGCTCTCAGCCTCTTTATCCTGCTCTGACATTGATCAGGAGTGCGCATGAATCCCTGGCTAACCATAGCCTTGGAGACCTGGTCGAATATGTGTTTATTCTTAGTGTTGCTCTTTAGGTTCACTTGAATATCCTCACTTCCCCATATGTCCAGAAGGACTTTAGTCTCTTTATCACTCCATATGACCTTGGAGCCATCTGATGACCACACACCTAAAACTGCAGAGAACAGGTACAGAGAAGTCTTGTAAAAATAATAAATTTTGTATTCTTTTGTAATAATAATGCAACATTTTTAATTGAGAAGTTAAAATTCATTTGTTGGACCTTTGTTTGGACTCATCAGAAGTGTGCCATCATCTGGATCATCTACCAGGTCTGCGAGGGACATTTCTGGAAGTGGCGCATCTTCAACTGAACTGTCTGCTTTAAGTTCCTTATTTAATATTTCCTCCATTTCCATGTAGTACCTAAAATCCTCCCTGGTTTAAAAAAAATAATTAGCATCAATCAGTCTCTGATATTTTATCCTGCAATGCCAAAATGATTTCCATTGCCACTGAGACATGCACAAATAAATTAATACTCAAAAATTCACTGACTTTTCATGTTGGAACCCAGACTTAAGACGCTTAATGCGTGTGTAGCACTGCTCTGAGTTCCTTATATAGCCATAGTCGCCCATCTTTCCAGAGATGTACTCGTACACATGCCGGTTCTTCATGGAGCCTTTGAGAGTGAGCTGGATGCGATCTTCACCCCAGATCTTCAGTAAAAGCCGGGTCTCTTGGTCTGACCAGGGTGTCTTTCTGCTCTGGTCTGACAGCAACTGACTAGTTGAAGGTTGCTCATCTACAATAAAGAAAATTGGATTTTGATCTGTCAATTCAAATTAAGCTACCAGATTTGTGTTGAGAAACTCAGAAAACTGTGGTTAGCATCTAACTATATTAAAGATCATTTTTAATATTTTGTCCTTACTTAGACATCTGTTTATAAAGCTAACAGTGAAATTAATCATCTGAACTTAATTATAACCTAAAACTATAACTTAATAAATTAATCTTGGACATCAAAGTTCTGCAACCACTAATGTGGTAGTGACGTTTTTCAAACCTTTACCAATAGATAGGTAGTTAATAAAATACAACATACAAACATCTAGGTCCTTGTCCATAAAGGCTTCCGGGTTGGAGTCAAAAGCAGTCGCATCAACATCAGCAAACCCAAAGCCAAAGCACTGGAGCCATTACATGAAAGTAGCGAAATGTAGTCCTACGTGATCCACTCCTACAATACATCAGTTAAAGTTTGAGATTTGAAGAACTGCACATGGCTGGGAAAGTGTAGATTTACAAGTGAAAAAATGATCAATTTAAAATAAAAGTATGATTATATGTACCTGCGATTGTTGCAGTAACGCCTATAAGCCTTCTTCAGTTTAGTAATTTGGTCATGGCACTGATCTGCTGTCTTCTGGTATCCTAGAACAGCCATCCTCTCCGATATGTCAACATATATGCGTCCATTACGGGAGCTGGCTTTCAGGATTTGCTGAACGTCATTTGCAGCCCAAATCTCAAGGACAGCCTGCACCTCATCATCTGTCCAAACTGTGTTCACATTATCTGCAATAACTGCAAAAAAACAGTAAATAAGGCATGATTTAATAGAACATCACTTGGTTACGAGTGTTTTGATGGCTATACCTGGATCTTTTTCTGCCTCTTCATCTTTTTCGTCAGGCTCATCTATCAAAACCGGTCCAAATATCTGTTCCAGCTGGTTATAGAACCTGTATTCTACTCTTTTACCAGCTCTAAAGATGACACAAAACACATTTTGTTATACTGGAGTATGTTTTGCAGAGTAGATGCATTAAAAGGCAACAGGATAAAAGATTACTTCTTTCTGTCACAGCACTGGCGAAAGGTGTTTCTTAGTGCCTTGACTTTCAAGCAGCACTGCTCCGATGTTTTAGAATAGCCAAGGGCAATCATTTTCTCTGAAATGTTGGCATAAACCTCTCCATTGTGGAGATCACCCCTCAGGGATTTCTTTATTTCCTCTTCAGCCCAGATGTCAATTAAAGTTCGAACCTCCTCATCCGACCATAAACCAGTTTCTGTGGACATGGTTTCTGCGTCTGCATACAATAAAGAAAGGAATGGTTGGTGCTTCTTATGGAATTAATTAAAATATAAATTTAAATTTAATAGTTACTTGTCAGTAAAGCCATCAAAACAATCTTTCTTGAAACATGAAAACATTTAAGAAACTTATGATATGAAAGCATCATAAGAATGTGCAGCGAGGATAAAGTACAGGATAAAATATTACCTGTTTCAGGCACAGAGTTACTATTGGAGTCTTCAGATATTTCAATGGTGTCCATCCCTTTTGATGAGGAGGTTGACGGCTGTGTGTCCAGGATTTGTTCCAGCATGTTATAAAATCGAATGTCCAATTTATCAGTTCCTTTATCTGATCCAGATCTATAATATTTATGTGGAAGTAAAAGCACTGTATTATGTTTGTTGTTGGAAATACAGTGGTGAAAAAAAGTTTAAAAAAAAAAAAAATTCATTCAAGTCAGTTTTCAACATTGTTGGTTTCAGAATGTGTTCAAAACGGAACAAAAAATAAATAAACCATCACATCAAATTAATATTTAGTAGGCTTGAAGAGTGATTCTTAATGCATTATTTGGGGTGTCCAATAAACTTTTTCCCACCACTGTACTATATATTCTACAAAAGCAAGGCATTTTATACTGTACACTGTAAAAGACAAATGCCAAACTTGAAGACATTAAAACTGGAAACAGTTATGGCTTTGCAGAGCCATGATCAACAAAAGACTACCAACTTACCAAAACAAATAGACTGACATCAATAGGAAACACGATGAAAAAGCATTAAACGTAACACATTAAGAATTTACCTCATGCTTTCTTGACGCTGGCGATAGGCAGCTTTGAGACGTTTGAGTCTGGTGTAGCACTGCTCAGCGCTGCGCCGATAACCACAGGCAGCTAACTTCTCTGATATCTCACTGAAAAGGTGACTGTTGTGTGGGAAGCGTTTCAAGTTTTGCTGGACCTAATTTTGAATGCAAATTCATATAAAGTGTGTGTCAATTTAGGAATAATAAAAGTCCTTAGTTATTAAATTATCCCAAACTAAGTTATACAGTGTTTTTTTTTATTTTAATAAAAAGTGCCTTGCCTGAGGATGCCCCCAGATCTCCAGAAGTATAAGGGTTTCTTTGTCAGACCATGGCACTTTCTTCCTTTCATCCTGAACACCAAAAAAAGCATCTGGAGGAAAAACAAACAAAAATTACATATTTCATTAAAAAAAATAATAATTTTGTTACAACAGATTAGATAGATACTTCATTGACCCCAAGGGAAATTGAAAATATGGGTTTACCAAGATCCTGATGGAAGTAAGTAGACAGGTCCTCATCCTTTAGTTCTTCGAGTGCCTTATCCACTTCCTCATCTATAGAGTTGTCTCTCGCCAAAATCCTGGCGAGCTCATTATAAAACTTGCACTCGACCTGCACTCCATTCTTTAAACTGCAGCAAACAATCAGATGTTTCATTGAATTACTAAAATTTCTCACTCCGTATACGTTTAGCTTTAGGTCAAGTTTAGTTATATAGCATGTTTACTTACTTGTTCTCATAGCACTGCTTATAGCTTGACTTAAGTCTTTTAACCCTCGACTGGCACTGTTCTGGAGTTCGAGAGTAGCCCAAAACCATCATCCTTTTAGATATTATGCTGAACATTTGCCCGGTTCTGTGCCCGCCTCTTAACCCCTGCTGTATTTTGTCTTCACCCCAAATGTTGATGAGGGCCAATGTCTCTGGATCAGTCCAAGCAGTTCGACCACTTGAAGAAACTAAAGCAAGCAAGATATTACTTACTTTATGATGGCATGTGCTTGGAACTGTATTTGGTCTATGCAAATCATTAAATACATAGACGCTTTATATGTCATACTTATATCCTGGGGAATGTCCAGGGGCAGGTCCATGGGCATGTTCTGGGCAATAAACTGCAACTCGTCATCCTCTTCCTGGAGGTCATCTTCATCAACCTCTTCAGCATCACATGAGAGCTCAGGATCCGAGCTTAGTATCTGCTCCAGCTGGTCATAAAACTTGCACTCCAGTTTGGCACTTCCGCCGGTGCTATTAAGGAAAAAAATACTTTAATACGGCCAAAGTTCATTCCACAGCTGAGCATAAAGTATAATGCAAGGCTGGCATAAACCCCATTTTAATACTCACTTGCTTATTTGTTCAAAGTATTTCTTAAGTTGTTTGATTCTTGTTTGGCATTGTTCAACTGTTCTCCTGTAACCCTGTTCTGCTAATCTCTGTGATATTTGTGTAAACATGTGGGGGTTTTTCCAGCAGCCCTTTACAGCCTGCTGCATTGAGTTCATGCCCCAGATGTCCAGCAGTATGAGAGTCTCTTCATCTGACCATGGAACCTTTGTGTCTGATCCGAGAAATGCTTTTGAACAATCTAAGTGAAGGAAACAAAAATGTATTACTCAGAGCCTAATGGCTGTAAAGCATGCAATGTCTACTTTAATAGTACATAAACTGCACACACCTGTATAATCTCCCCATATTGAGATCAGAGGAGATTCAGTTGAATTGTCATCGTCGACTGAGGAATTTCTAAAATGGTTCAGTAAGTAATTTAAACAGAAAAGGAGTAAAGAAGATAAATTTAATAAGATCAAATCATAGAAACTAGCTACATAGCTACAATTGTGCTCTTAAGTTTACATACACAGGCACAATTTGTAATTTGGCCATTTTTCAGATAATATGAATGATAACACAAAAACTTTTCTTTCACTCATAGTTAGTGGTTGGGTGAAGCCATTTATTGGCAAACCAATTGTTTACTTTTTAAAATCATAATGACAACAGAAACTACCTAAATGATCCTGATCAAAAGGTTTTCTTAATACCGTGTATTGCCACCTTTAACCAAGTTTCCTGTGTTTTTTTAGCTCACATCCCCAAAACATCAGCGATCTACCTCCATGTTTCAGTGGGAATAGCATACCTTTCAGCCTTGTTGACTCCAAATGTAACATCAATGGCTGTGAACAAAAAGTTAAATTTGGGTCTCATCACTCCACCTTTTTTCATAGAGTCCTATATTTCAGCTAAAGTTATTTGCATCCTGATTAATTTTCCTGGCAGTTTCAACACTGCTGATTGGCATTCTCAATTTCTAGGAAATAATGTTTTACACAGTTCAATTACCTTTTCCCACAGATCCTTTAACAATTATTTTGCTTTCCCCATGGCTCAGAATACAGAAAGATTAGTGCAGCACTGGATGAGAGATGCAAGGGTCTGTCAGGAGCCCAGAAACTCACTGAACTTTTATACACACACACTGATTACAAGCAAACAGATCAGAGGTGAGAATGGTTACCTTTAGTAGCCAGTCAAACCTGTTTGTGTCAACTTGTGTGCATGTTATCAGGCCAAAATCACCAGGGTATGTAAACTTTTGATCAGGGTCATTTGGGTAGTTTCTGTTGTCATTATGATTTCAAAAGAGTAAACACAATTGTCTGACAATAAATGGTTTCGCCCAACCACTAACTATGAATAAAAAAAACTTTTCTTTGTGTTATTCATATTCCCGTGAATATCGCCCAAAGGAAAAAAAAAATTCTGCCATGCGAGTGTGTGCGCCATTCTGTATGTGTAAACCAAAAGAGAAAAAAAATCTTACAAATGAGGTAAGGCCTTTGTTGGCTGTTTACTAGGAATGTCTACAACTTCAGTAATTTTCCTCTTCCTGAGGACCCGCCCTCCTGCTGAGCTTTGGCTGTGTCCATTGGCTGCTGAATGTCCATCCTCAGTCTCTGTAGATAAAGTAGGATGTATAGTTTCATCACTCGGGTGGTTATTTGTTTTCCTAAATTGAGAAAGACTAGGATTTCTATTATGTATCTGCCTACTGCTTGCCCTTCTGTTGTCTGCCTGCAAGTGTCCTTTAAGCGCTAAAAGATTTGAGTTTGCGGCAGGTTTGGTCCCAGGAGGCAAAGCTAGAGCAGAGAGGATGCAGTCATCCATTGGCAAGAGCCTGGAGTCTGTAAAAGAGAGTAAAGATGATTAATGATGAATTATTTTCTGACCCTAAAATCTGTGATGTCTAAAATTTTATTGAAAAGAATCTTGTTGAAAAATTACTTATTTAGTCCTTGGCCACATTGACAAAATTACAAATCTGAGAAGTACAATTTGTTTTTATAACTTATATTTAAACTGATAAAGGCACTCCCTAAAAAAAGCCTTCAATTAATTATTAAAAAATAAATAAAAAATAATAAATAAATAAAAAAACAGTACTGTCAGCTATGAAGAATAAGTCAATTATTTGCAATATTAACACCTCTTCACTGGCTGTGATAATAAGCAGGCCCTGTCATATCATCTCTCTAATAATTTGGCATTTTTAGATTTTGTAAATGTAAAATGGGAAGCAGAAGTTCTTTATATTTGTGATTGTCTCACAGTTCTGTGCTCATTTCACTTCACTGATTTTTTATGCAACTAAATTTTGAAAGAATTCAAAGGGTTACGTGGAATCAAACAACAATCACAGCAACTCACCTTTCTTGTCAAAAAGGCCAAGATTTCTGTGATGTTCAACAACAGCTTTTATGTCCTCTGGAGGAAAAAAGGACTGTAAACAGTCTTCTAGTAGGCATGGAGCATCACTGAGTAAAGCTGCCAACTGAGAAATTAAATAAAGTAAGTCACAGCTTTAGTAATCCTTTTTAATGCATCTTTTGAGTAAGAAAAAATAAATATTGAAAAGTGGTCCACTGGGACTGTGTGGTGCATCTGCGTGCAGTTAAACCTCCTGTATATCCTTCTGTGTGTCATTAGTTCAAACTCATGAGAATATTTCTTTGTGGTGCAGTCACAGAAACAGATAGACATCACAGTTTGATATCGCAGATTCTCACTCGCATTGTGGCTTCCAGACTCGTTCACATTTCTACTGTGCATTGAAGTACAGTATGTGATGCATATGTACATAGAAATGTGGTCATAAAACCTAACCACTATAGAGGCTCAAATTAAGATGTTTACTAGGTTATTAGATCAAATACCCTGTGCATTAGTAGTGACGTCTAAATGACAGCAGGTGGTAAAATAAGTGTAAGAAAACCTGAAAGGTTCATGCAAAAGAAACATGGTACCTGTGTAAAGTCTGGAGCAGGCAGAAGTTCCTCCAGCCTTGTAATGAACTCCCATACAAGCATCTCAAGAGCTGTGTCATACTTTGGCCCAAAATGCTCCGGAAAGACCTCCTGCAAGCAAAAAAACAAGTACACACAAGCATATTAAAACCATTATATGGCAAAGTAACAGATAGCAATTTACATATGCCAGGATAGCTAGAAGAAAAGCATAAATACAACATCTCACCTTGAAAAAGTCATCTCTTTTGGAAGGATCCTCTATTAAAGAATGCACAAGCTCGACAAAATTAACTTCAGATTCTTCTACCCGGTTAATGGTTTCCTGTTGATATCATGCACAATACCTCTTTAAAAAAAAGGACTGCATATACACAGTAATCATTAATGCAAACATGAAACAACTATGAAAGTCTGTTCCAAACTTACGCGGTGATCGTTGGCAGTGGTAATGGGAGCTTTAATTTTTTCCAGATGTGGCTGAATGGCTTTTATATCCACTGGCCCATCTCCTCGACACATCTCCAGAACAAGCTGAAATATAATTATAGACACATTAGATTCTAACTAGCAAGGGCTGTAAAGCAAAAACCACAATGAATGCTTTAGTTATTGCAGAGGCGCTGTAAATTCACAATAAACCTACAATTTCCAGAATGAAATCCTTACTGAGTGGGCCTACTTTAAAGAAAGGGGATTACTGACCCTGGCTCTGAGCCCCAGGATGAGCTGAGCCCTCTGGCTATAGCTCATAAGCTCAGGGACTAGCTCTGTCACCATGGTAACAAACTCCTCCAGCATCCCATAGTGATCCACAAGTCCCTGCTGCACAACTTGCCAGATTGTAGCTGACAAAAGCTGCAGGGGTGGGGCCAGGAGGCGAAGATAGCGCATTGGGAGACCATTACCTAGTAAGGAGAAACATAGACAGAATGCAAATGTGGGAATTAAGAAACATGCAAAATATGTTTAGGGAAAACAGTCATCAAACAGTACCGCTGATTGACAATTTGCATGCTGGTATTATATTGTCTAGACTAGAGCAATAATCTGCTTACTCCAAATGATGGTATTTCACAACCACAATGCATGCTTTAGTCATAAAGAGCTTTGTCAAAGCTTTAGAGAAAGAGGCTAAGGTTACTTTTATATCTCTATTTACAATCCAAAAGTGCTATTATTGTTGAATAAATAGTACTATAGCTTTACCACCAATGTTAAAAAACATGGGAAGAGACAGAGGAATCAATGTAATCATTGGTGCTGAGCATTTTCAACCTTTAAAAACAAGCTAGTGGCATTTTTACACCATTACAATGACAAAATAACGCTGAGGTCATTTATTTTAACTGCATGTTATACAACCCGAGTTATTAGCAGCCTCCTGGCGTACGCATGCTAACAGCAGCATACTGAAGGAGAGAACTTAATTTACTGAAGTACCAAGCTAATGTGCTCGGTAAAACAATGACATGTTAGAGCAGCTCTTCGACGATAAAGCACCCACTAAATCCCCCTTTACTCTCTTAAGCATGTTGTGGGCGCCTGTACGAGCCTAATCAGGTCTGGGCATGACTCAATTGTTAAAGACAAGCTACATGCATCGGCTAACAGTAGCAGCGGATGAATAGCGACCGATGTAACCCACTATTAGCACCGTGTAATTTAAGTGGCCCTTTAAAAAGCGTCTTTATATGAATAATAAACGGGTTTACAGAAAATGTACACGCACCTCGTAGGCTCTCATTCACAACTCCGTGTTTTGTTTCCATTAGCAGCTGACAGAAAAAGGATCAGATGTCCCTGGGTGGGTTGTGGCGATCCACACACAAACGTCGCTCACAGTGCTAATTTCTGCGGGAAAACTACAGCCATTAAAGGCGTACACACACTAATTCAAAGCTATCTTTTTCTCTGAGCATTTGTAGGATTTTGTTGTGGGTCTCGGAGGAGGAGGGGAGTCAGAACAAAGGTCTGTAGTCTTATCCGCCTGAGTACAGATCATGGCAAGCCCTCTTTCCTGGTTGGCTGTTGGCTGTAGACCGGATCAGCTCTGTGCTGCACTGCTCCGGCGCTGTTCGCCAGATGGAGCCACTGGACTGATCTAGAGGCGTAACTCTGGGAAGTGCAGACTGTGCATTGTACTGGAAAGACCATAGAAAACAGAGACTGATATCCTGAAATAGGCTCGGTTAAATTGACTTCAATGTAGTCTATTTTCTTTGCATAGACAAACTTTGAGATTTGCGCTAGGATATGAATATTTTTTTATTCATATCCATACCTAACATACAAATAACAAGTGTATATATGCTGTGTATTGGGTTGAGTCCTCTAGCTCTGCCTTGTTTCTTCTTTCTTTGTACCAAAAAATGTCCTAAACAGTTGTGCTCATAAGTTTACATACCCTGGACATTTTTCAGAGAATATGAATGATTACACAAAAACCTTTTTTTACACTCAGTTAGTGGTTTGGTGAAGCCATTTATTGTCAAACAACTGTGTTTTACTCTTTTTAAATCATAACAGAAAATAATAAAGTGTCCCTGATGAAAAGTTTACATACCCTGGTGATTTTGGCCTGATAACATACACACAAGTTAAAACAGGTTTGGCTACTAAAGGTAACCCTCCTCACCTGTGATCTGTTTGCTTGTCATCAGTGTGTGTGAGTTTCTGGGCTCCTGACAGAACTTTGCATCTTTCAGCCTGCGCTGCACTGACATTTCACCCACTAACTATGAGTGACAAAAGTTTTTGTGTTATCATTCATATTCTCTGAAAAAATGGCCCAAAAAAATTCTGTCATTTACTCTTTTGATAGATATATCAAAATATCTTTATCTCTTTTGTATAAACAATGACTGTTGATGCACTCATATGTACTGTTATGGCGCTGTTGTGGCATCATGGCACGGGCTAATTGCCATTTATTTCATGTTATCAGAGAATAAACGGAGCACGCCTCCAAACGCAGTCCCTGTGTCTTGTGGGTCCTTCAGCTTCCACCACACACACCAATAAAAACACAAAGCAGAAGTCATTTTGAGTAGGGGGATGTTGAAAAGAAAATGCTACTATTAATAATTAGTGTAGCATATATTTGTCTGGCTGAACATTAGCTGCTGTAATCAGTCAGCAACAAAGCACATTAGCACTGAGTGAATAGTTAAAAAAAAGTATGTCTAGTATCATTCTGAGTCCTGCAAAACAGTTCTAAGGTGAAGGTGAGGTGAGAGTCTAGGCAGAAGAGAGCCACTGAGCATAGATGCATGTTCATATCTAACACAAACTACAGCCAACTGTCAGTCACTTTTCTCACGTTTGCAAAGCATGTAGCCTAACAGCAAATAACACCCAGATCCAGGTAAATGAAAAGCACATTAACACCACACCTCAACTACAAGGTGTGCACAATTATTGGGCAAGTTGCATTTTATGAGAATTCATTTTGTTATTGTACAACTACAGTGCTCTTGGTCAATCCAAAATGTTAACAAACCCTCAAACCTGGACATTTAAGTAGTAAAAGTGAAGTTTTGGCTTTCTTAAGAGAATATCTCCATGTACACCATTATTAGGCAACAATTAGTGTGCAGAATTATTAAGCAACTAAATAAAAAACAAAGATTTTCCCATCTCACTTGTTTATTTTTACCTGCTAAAGTGAGAATAATAAACAAACATTTAAGAAATTAAAAAATAAGTCCGTGACCAAAATAGCCACCCTTTTTTCGATAACAGTCACAAGGCTTCCATTCACGGAGTCAGTCAGTTTTATGATCTGGTCAGAATCAACCTTTTGTGCAGCCGCAACCACAGCCTCCCAGACACTGTTCAGAGAAGTGTTTACCTTCACTGTGAATTTACTGCTTAAGAAGGGCTCAAAAGTTCTCAATAGGATCAGATGAAGGAGCTAAACATGTCATTAGTTTTTCATCTTTAAGGCCTTTACTGGCCAGCCACGCAGTGGACAACTTTGATGCATGTGATGGAGCGTTGTTTTGCATCAAAATCTTCTTGAAAGATGCAGACTTTTTCCTGTCCCATTGCTTGAAGAAAGTGTCTTCTAAAAATTGGCAGTAGGTCTGAGAGTTAGTTTTGAGTCCATTTTTAACCCAAAAAGGTCCAACTACCTGATCTTTAACAATACCTGCCCATACCAGTACCCCACCTCCACCTCGCTGGCGTCGAAGTGGAGCTCCCTTATCAGTTACTGTTCCAACCACAGACACATCCATCTGCTTCGTCAAAAGTCACTCTCATCTCATCAGTCCACAAAACCTTTGAAAAATCTGTCTTCAGATATTTTTGGCCCATTCTTGACATTTCAACTTATGTGTCTTGTTCAGAGGTAGTTGGGTTTCAGCCTTTCGTACCTTGGCCATGTCTCTGAGAACTGAACACCTCGTACGTCTTGATACTCCAGTTAGGTTGTGATTGTGGAATATGGCAGCATTGGAGGATAATGGGTTCCTGGTAGCTTCACGATTCTTCGCAAATCTTTGGGGGTTAATTTGCGTCTTTTCTTCTCGACACATTTCTTGCGACCCTGTTGACTATTTGCTACAAAGCGTTTGTTGTTTCTGGGATCACGCCCTAATATCTTAGATATTTCAACAGTGCTGCATTCCTGTGAAAGAGTTTTTACAATTTTTTTGGCCCATTTTTCCTGACGAGAAGAATCTGCCTAATAATTATGCACACCTTGATATAGGGTGTTGATCTCCTTAGGCCACACCCTCCGTTGTTACACAATACACATCACCTGATATGCATTAAATCCAATAAGGATTCAAGTTTATACAATTTGGAGTTGGCAGTTATGGATAAAACGATGATATGGTCAAAATCACCACTTGCCTAATAATTGTGCACAATGTAAACAATAAATCAGAAGCATTTAACCACATGTCCTGTTGGGCCCAGGGTCACAGTCACAATCACTGCAGAAATCCAGCTGTAGTTAGGTACTTTTGCTGATCTTTTGTGATTTAGTTTCTTCTTATAAGCCAGTCATCTTATAAAATCCTCAAAAAACGTCAATGTCTTTTACATCCACTACTAGCATCATATTGACTTTGTACCAAAAAACTTCTTGCTAACGCTAGCCTATATTTTCTACATTTACCGCCATGTACTTTTAAATGTTTTGCTCAGAAACAACGTCCTTACAACAACCTACGAATATCCTGGTATACCAGACCGTTTTTAAATTTTTTGCGTTTCACCAACACTCATGAGTTTGTACAAATAACCACAGCTAAACCCTATGAACATGGTCATACTGTACCTCATTTGAAAACTTTGATTCTCCACAATTCAGTTGCTAGATTCATTTTACAAACAGAAAGAGCGCCTTAGTATAATTAGCCTACTTAATATTCGCCAACAGCATATAAACCAAGCCTCTCGCATGTAACTCCTAAAAGGGGCCTTGATTAAGGGCGCGATATAAAATATCAGTTGCTCAACTCAGCTATGTTATTTAGAAATTCCCGAGACCACACATATTTTGAACATTGTGCTAAATGAGATTTCAACTGTGGTGATAGCTGTGTCTCCAAACTGGGAGTGCATGTCTGTCTATCCATTTAAAGGAACAGTGTAACGTCTTACCTCAAAATATGGAGCCTGAAAACTATTAAAATAACCATTTTGATGGTTTTTAGACATAAAACGGGGAGAATATTTTTGGAAGAAAAACACCATGAAGTTTGCAACAGCATTCGTTTTCTTATTGTCTCAGTGTATATCCTGAAAAGTTATGCAGTGACACTGGACTTTTATATGTTCCATAAATCTTTTTCTTTTTTACAAAAAATAAAGTAAAATAATGCATGCCATGATAATAATGATCACCCTAAATTATTGTCTTCAATGTGGTTTTGTAGTTTTGAGTCTACTTTGGTCTTTTTCAAGTCACGTATGAAGCTAAGGTATAAGGAAATATTCCTAACATCTTAAAATTTCCTCCAGCAGAGGGAGATATATACCTGGTTATTTGTCGTTGAAAACTGTCAAAGCCACGCACCCACAGCAGCCCTGAAGAAATTGCTTGCACTTGCTTAAAACTTCCCTAATGGCTTCCATCCCAGGAAACAGAGCTCAATAATTCATAACAGACACTCATAAATTTCAATGAGTTTTTAATTAGGAGCAGCCCAGAGTAATTGTCTCTGAGGAAGTTTTAACTGGAGGGGGATCATGCTGACAGATTGACAGAGGCCTTGTGGCAGATTGCTACAAATCACCTAATTATAAGCGCAGGTCAAACTTTAGGCTCTTAATGATGATTATTTGGACATTACTGGATCATTTTACTACCCATAGCAGATATTAGAGAGTTGAGTGTGAGATTAGTTGTGCCTCTCTTTCCCATTCTTGCCTATTATTACTTGGCATTTTCTTATATAGCCACCAAATTCCTTTAGCAGAATGTTTTGTATTTTCTTCTGTGGGAGTTAATAATATTTTAGTAGACAATTTTAGGGCAAATGACAGTTATGCATATAATCTGTATAAGTGTTTCAGTTTTTGTCTGATAAATATTTAAATGCTAACATTGTTTCAGAAACAAAAGTATAATAACACACATACTCAGGGGTCTTCAGAGGTTTTTAAAACTGTTCCATCTATTTGATGAGTTACATTTATGGTAGTAACAGAACATGTGAATTTAAGAGTGAACCTTGAGATGACTGTTGTAGTATATTTGGCTAAATGTATTATATTCGACGACTGAACTGCCATACATACTGTGGGAGGAGGCACAGAACAGGGCAGCAAAGCAGACTTGTGCAATGACAGTAATCACTTAGAGGAGTCCATTTGCAGCAGTAAAACAAAGGTCAGTGACGGCCATCCGGGACGTCTCATGGACATTAGGCACTGTTTACAGACAGGGGATAATTTAGTGCCAGGGCCCTTAAGGCCAGCGGCTGGTGCTGTTCAGGGACGTCCAGAGGTATTTTGTATGTGTGCGAGCGCATGAGCTTTGGCTTGGCAGGAGACACTGGACAGGTGGATGCTCAGCCAGCCAAAGTCCCATTACTCGCTGAGGGCGCAGCAGTGTGTGTCTCTCAGTGTGTGTGTGTCTTCTATGTGGTAATTACTTTTCGAATGTGTGTGTGTACTTTGAGACGGCGGTGATTAGAGATGGGTGGCGGGTGGAGGGCTTGTCAGAAGTTATCTTCCCATCTCATCTCATCATAGGCAGTCTGGCGGATTCCCTCGATGGCTCAACAGCCCGACGCTACACTGCTGCTGTCAATCGGCCCGTCAACGCCTGCAGAAATCGATGCCAATCTCCCTCCATTTCTATTTTTAACCCAAGCTCAGCACCCAGGCCTTTGATAAGGATGCTGCCTTCTTTCGACTCTCCTCTTTGCCTCGGATGAGCGCCCCCCCTTCCGAGCCCTTTCTGGTCCCCTGCTGATGAGAGGTGATAAGAGACACACAAGGAGCAGCTAAAAGCACAAACCTGCCTCACACTCTCGGTCTGACAGAGGCTTTCTGTGAGCCTATTACAGGTGTAAAACTGTCAGAGAAGGCTGGTGTTACACTTAATAACATTCATATTATGTCCTCTAGTCCCGTTACATTGTTCTTTCTTTTTACCTTCTACCATTAAAAAGTCTCTCCTTCAAAACCTATCCTCAAAATATTTTATTACCAACAGATCTACAACATAACCAATTAAAACAGTGTTGCCTCAAGTGCAAATGAAGTTCATTAAGTTCATAGAAAGAAACAATTATGTCTCACACTATTGAGGCTTGTTAATCACCTGAGGTCTCAATCATTATGTTTGCTCTGCATTGCTTTCTTTTTGTAGTAAACCTTGCAAAGGACCACTATGTACCAATAATAATTTTGATGGGTTCTTGACATAAAAGAAGAAAACTATCTCTTCTTTTAAAATCAAAGTGTGCCTGCTTCTATACAAATACTCTCCTTAGTGGGTATACACCACAAAAAGTTACATAATCATGTTGCTTTAACAATGAGTCATAGTTTCACACTTTATCTTATATACCATTATACAATGTACAATGTGCAGGGAAATTCTTGTGTACTAGACATCCATGACAACACAAATGAACAAATACAGTGTATCCTGAAGTGCATACTGTATATTATGCACTATATGCACATTCGCACTATATACTGTATACTGTATATTTTCGAAGTAACCATGTTTCCCACATTCTCTGCATGTAACCCTCTGACCAGGGTTACTAGAGTGGTAGCATTCCAACAGAGCCTTGTTCTCGCATCTCGTCCATTTCTCATCAGCACCGGGCAACGTCTTGTAATTTTGGACCCACATTATATATAAATATATATATATATATATATATATATATATATATAGACTGTATACTCTGCACAGATGTTCCTGTACACTATACCAGTCACTTGGTTATGGCCTTCCATTTATACTTTTGCCAGCATCTTATACTCTGTGCAGTCATGTGCTGAATTGTCTCAGGGGCCTGTTTGCACAGCCTACACCTTGGGTCTTGTCTGGTGTGGTAGATCTGGGCCTCCAATGCTCTGGTGCTCAAGGCCTGCTCCTGTGCAGCCATGATGAGTGCCTCTGTGCTGTCCTTCAGTCCAGCCCTTTCTTGCCATTGGTAAGATTTTTTGATATCAGCCACTTTAGTTATCTATCGGTGGCACATCCCATCCCTCCTGCACCTCTTCTTCTTTCTTTCCTCTGCCTGATACATTCACTAAGTACTTTGTACATCGGGGCCATTTTCCTAATGTATTCAAGGATCTTGCAGGTTTTATCCTGGTAGTGGTTTGGATACTCACTAGTCCTCTGCCTCCTTTATTGCACTTAGTGTACAGTCTCTGGGTGCTGGATTTGGGGTGGAATCCTCCATGCGTGGTAAGGAGCTTCACCAGGGTATCTGATGAATGGCAGGGCATAGCTGTTAATTGCACTTAGCTATCTTCAATGTCTGCTATTTTGTCTTCTGGGAGTGAGACCACTTCAGTAAGGACTACCTTCCCTCTCTTGGTCATCATCCAGCCACACTTCTCACTCGCTCTTGGCGTACAGCTTGATGTCCTCCATGTACAGAAGGTGACTGATGGTATAGCCACATTCCTGAGTCGGTATCTATAGCCATTCTTGCTGATTAATTGGCTGAGGGGGTTCAGACATATTCAGAACAGCAGTGGGGACAGAGCATCTCCTTGGTATATTTCACATTTGATGGACACTTGTGCAATTGGGTTGCAATTGGCCTCAAGGGTGGTCTTCCACAGCCTCATCGAGTTTGAAATGAATGCACTTAATGTCCTGTTGATGTTATATCTCTATGCATTCCACAATCCATGTGTGTGGCATTGAGTCGTAGGCTTTCTTGTAATCAATCCAGGCAGTGCACAGATTGATCTGCCTGGTTTTGCAGTCCCGAGCGACTGTTGTATCTACCAGCAGCTGGTGTTTTGCCCCTCTGGTGTTTCTACCAATGCCCTCCTGTGTTGTGCTCATGTATTGATCCATATGCCCACTTATCATAAATATAATAATTCCGTTATTTTTTATTAAGTTCTCATACATAATATGGCTCTTGGAGATTTAAGGCATGAGAAAAGTAAGCTATTTGTGTCCTTTATAAAGATTAATAATAATAACAAGCCAATTGGATGGAAAGGATGTTTTGGTTTACAGCATGGTGTGTTGAGCATCAGAGACCAAAAGGATGATTGCTGCACCAGATTATAACGTAAACCCAGCTCTATTGGACTCCATGTCTATCTAAACCAAAACAATAGTTATTTTTTTCTTCTGACTGTGGTAATAATGCTGCACTGTTTACTCTGAAACTTGGAAACAACTACGGTGGTGAACCATGTTAATTAATCCCTGTGTAGTTATATGGGATTAGCAGCAGAACTTCAACAAAGTAGACAGAACTGGTGAGAGACTCAAGACTACCAATTAAAGGAATGTGTTGAGGTAATGAGTTTTTCAGTGGTATTTCCGTCTCGGAGCATCTACAGTGCACCTGCAATAATGAGAGTGCTGCGATTATGGTAATGTGACCGCAAATCAATATCACAATTAATTCAACATTTAACATGATAACTATTAATTGAGTCTTGTTTGTTGCACTCACAGCTCTGTGCTACTCGCAAAGATTTGAAGTACTGTATGGTCCCAGAGGTGTTTCTAACAGTCCCCACATGCACCATGTCACGTTGTACAATCACTGCTACACTCGTCCTAGTGTTTTCGGTGTTTGCTGACAGAATGGTATTTCCTCTCCTCTATATGGGCTTCTCGGATAGTGCTTTCTCACGATTCAGTGCATGTAACAAGAGGAACTAGTGGAATATTAATGTCCCCCTTGGGTTTTACCTTCAGGTGTTTGCCAATAATAAACTCTATTGCCCTGTGAGTTGCATGTCAAGACCAATTATGTGATGTCAGGAGTGGAGTGTGGAGAGATGGTGAAACAGATTAATTGTATTTAACTGGAAAACTTGTGTTTTCATGATAAATTTTGGCCTATTAGTTTTTCAAAAGGATGTGGACGCTTTGATGATTTCTCTCTGGGATTTTCTCTACCGCCCTGTCACTAATTTAGCTTTATCTCACAATTAAGTTGGATCATTTTCAAATAAAACAAAAGATATCTTACGTAGGCGTATAAGATGAGCTAATTACCTCTTTTCGTATATCCGTGACTTTGATGCAGATACAGCAGCAGTGAGTAGGGAGCGCGGCCTGCTGGGTAGACAGAGCGTTATGTAACATAAACAGGTCACAGGTTTGATCTGTAGGCCACCAGTGATTTTGGAACCCAGCTCAAAGTAGCACAAAGTTCTTCAAAAGCTCCTCCCAAGCACATAATCAGTTTATAGACAATCACCTCTTATTAGAATGCATTGATAGTACTACCACTCCACATATCCACTCTTTTTTATTGTACACATGACTATTTTGCTTCGAGTTATTGGCAGAATCAAACATTTTCCTTCTAATTGGATGTTTTTGTGGATGGTGGATTAATCAGCCGCAGGGTATTTAATGTTGTTTGGGCAGCTGAGAGGTAATACAGCCAAGCTATTAACATATCATTAAAGAGTCCTAAGCAGTGTAATTGCAGCCAAAGCGCTGACGCTACATTCTCATTAAGTGGACTTGGTGAGGAGACGTCTCGTTGTGATGGTTTTCAGTGAGATGTCGAGGCGAAAATCTGTACAGCTCAGCACACTGCTCTCACAATGGGACGTCTGTGGGTCACGCTGTTAGTGCAGATCATTTCCAAATATGCTGCTCAAGCTTCTGGCGAGGAACCTTAACTTTCATCTGTAAACCGAAGACTAGAGCCAGTGGCAGTGTTTTATACAGTTTGAAATTAGTTGGAGCAGTATTTTCCAGTTGTAATCTTGTTCTCGGTAAATACAAGATGGTATCTAACTGTGCTGGGTTTTATTTGGGAAAAAAACTCTTTATCTGTAGATATTGCTGATAGTGTCTCATATTCTTGTGCAACTCTTGCTTTACTACTGAAACACAACAAGCTGGTGAATGTGTAAAGCTAATCTTTTCTGGCAGAGTTCACCTGCTAGATTAAAATGCTCTTGTGCTTTAAGCTAACTAAACAAAGGGGATTATCTGGTCAAAGGTAAGAAATGTTGACAATATAGTCAGTTTTCTTCTAGAGGTTGAATTTTATTATGTCCAACCCTGTCCTTGTGCATGAGGCTTTGGATTTAAAACCTTCCCAATAATGTTGACTCATCTTCAGTATCGGTACGCCGCAGGCCTCGTCTGTGTCAATATTTGACAGACTTTAGGCTTTAATTACAGATTCCCTTTAGTGCACTCGCTCAAATTTCAGGGATTATCCAATTATTGCTTGCATGCCGACAAACAAGGGGCCCTCTTTGCCTTTTGCTAATTGGAATGAGACGAGGTGCCCTGCGCTCAAAGGAGAGGCCCATCACTGAGAATTATTGAACAGAGGAGGTGTAAGAAAGGGAAAAAAGGATGTGTGGTCCGCCTTTGAGCTGCTTGTGGATTTCCTGTGATTTCATCAGAAAGGAAGATGGCTGAGGCGATTCCCCCAGACAACAGGCAGCTGGTGTGTGTAGGCGAGCCCAAAAATCTCAAAAAGAAAGTAAAAAAGATTCACGCTGTGCCTCTGCATCAGACTTGGGCTAAAGAATCCTTTAGCTCTCCCGCTGCTAAGTGACTTTGAGGGCTGACACTGTGCAGCGGTTAATGATAGCTGTATTTATGTGGCTGTAATGTCATTCCAAGGCTCATAGCAGAAAACATATCATCACTTCAGAGTTCATCTAAGGGGCTCTTGCCGTTTGCTAATTGGGTTTATCAGACATCTTATGAGAATGTACTAATGCTAATAACAGACTGTGTTCTGCAGCTATTCCCGGAGCCGACTCACTCATTGTGTTATTCAACTTGTGTGGTCAAAATTAACTAGATCGTTCCTCTTTTGGCCTTGATTTTGATCGAATTCTGTAGATTTGTGAAAAAGCACAAAAAAGTAGCCATTTATATTCAGGCTTGCAAGTGCGTGTGGCATTTGAAAATAAATAAAAAACAGTTTGACTTTGAATGAAACACGAGATATGTGGCAGGTTGAACAGGCATGATTTATAATTTATTGAGCAGCAACAACAGGGAACAAATGAAGCACACAACACAAAAGAGCATTATTTATTACAAGAAAATCAAAGTGTAGCCTGCGGGTGGGTGGCTACTGTAGCTGCACAACAATTGCACATTAAGCCCACTGTACATGTGCACAAACGTCAGAATTACAGCTGTATGGTAAAAATCCCCTTGCTCCACTTGTGACGATGTTCATGTTCTGTACTTGAACTTGACAATAACATGACCTTGTATATCTCTATGCTATAAAAGCTCTTAATTGCATAATTTAAAAATGCATAGCTGTCAAAGTAAAACAGAGGTTGTGCCTTCTTATTTCATATCACGCTGTCATTTTGGAAATGCAGGTGCACACAGCTTCAGGCCAAACACAATAATCTATTCCAACTACCCCTTCACATTTTATTGTAAATAATGCATGCTCCTTCCCATAGACACTCTGATGTGTGGATCCCACCTTCAGCGACTTGCAGAGCCCTGCTGGTGTGGGATCCAGTCTTTTTTCAAGCTGCGCTAATGTGTCTGGCCTGCTCTGCTATTCTCTTAGACCTCCTTGTGTTTCCATACCCAAGCAAAAGAAGAAGAATCTATGTGGGAGTGGGAACCTGAAAAAATATATTAAACTGATAAAGCAAGCACAAGCATCTTCCCATCCCACCCACTGAATATTAGATCATAACTTACAGCTATGAATAAATCATTAAACCTCAGCGGACCCCATCTATTGCATATTGAATAATTAGCACTCTCAAATCAATGTGCGAGTAATGTCACACAACTGCAAAACTGTGTCAAAGCCTTGTAGTGTCTTGGGATTAATAATTCAGCTTTTGGTTTCTGACAACACACCATTTAATCTTTATTCAGATTTTGTGCAGCTGTGAGTGAGTAGTCTGTTTTACTGCAAATACAAACAGAAGGATGACATTTTGTGTAAAACTGGACCCAGCAGAATCATCTGAAATACCTCCCTAATTGCTTGCCACTGAGTTCACTTTAGGCATGTAGTTAGCACCAATAGACGCCATTAATAGCAAGCTGGAGCTGGACCACACTGTCCTGGACCCAATTTAAGGGAGAAGTGATATTTAAGAGGGTGTGAGATGATTTATAGTTTGCAGGATGTAGCTAAAGTAAAGGTCCTGTGTGGAGCAGAAATAGCCCCAGTTCTAACCTTTAAATGTGGAGGCTATCTGCCCTTTTACAAGGATTACATACTGTAAGTAGAAAAGTTTTCATTAAATTAATAATGAGCACTTTAAATGACAATAAATAATAAAACAAAAGAGCAACATTCTCCACAGGATGTTAAGCAAACCTCCAAAAATGTGAAATGAGATGATTAGTGTTATCCTGTAGGAATTTAATCCAGCATTTCTTGACGTTTTCAGTCCACCAGAACCGTTGGTCACCTTTTAGCTGCTGTATGTGCAAAGAAACAAAAACATTTGGAACGCTCCACCCTTCAAATTGTTACAAGCAGCTAGATTCTCTGAGAGTTTGTAATGCTTTTTTATAAAGTTCCTAATACTAGATGTTATGTGCAGTGCTTATGTATGGTGCTTGATTTGCATGAATGGGTTCAACGTGTCCAAAAGACATCTGAACATGCAAACCCTCCAATTTCACATGGGAACTATCTTGTGGAAACCATTTGACCTGAGGTAACTTATTAAACTGAAAACCAGGTTTGTATTGACGTCTCTGCTTTGGATCAATGGTCCATGCAGTAAACATTGCATTATACAGCTTAGCCTATGTTCTCACTGTGAGTAAAGACGCTGTACATTATTAAACAGCATTATTGACCTACCTCTGCGAGTTTCCTTTCCAGCGAGGCATCTTTTTCGCCCTCATCTCTATTTTGAGAACTTTCCTGCTCTGTTTCTTTGTACAGTGACAACCCGGGTGTGGATGAGTCGCAGGAATGCGTTTGATATTCAGGGAAATCTCAGGCAGCATGCATGTGGGAAATCTTTGGTTCTGTTTGTTCAGATTGATTTGCCAAACTCACTTAACACTCCGCTCCATCCAAACCACTTGTTAAATCAAACCAGCACAATCAAATTAACTTTCAGACCATCTTCTCTTCCCCTTGTACTATCTGCGTTCTTGTTAATGTGCAGGACGGTTGATGTGAGCAGGGCAACTGTCATATCCACAGGAATCTGGCTGCAAACGCTGGCCGCTCACCGCGTGTTTAGTGGCTTCTACTCCTACATGAACCCATCGACCATCACGTAGGAATAAAAAGCCATAAGACACAACAGCAATCTCACAGGAGGGAAAAAAAAGGATGGAGGCAGGAAGGAATATTAGCAGGAGAGAGAGGGTCCGTGGCGTGGAAAGGAGCAGTGCGTTTACCCTAAAGGGCTGAGGGAAAGAGGGAAACTGTGGAGAGTCCCAGAGCAGTGAATAAAAGTGTGGCTCAAAAGAAAGAGGATATTTAAAAAGCAAGGAACGAGGGAGGGAGACAGAAGCAGAGCTCATTTCACAATCATTCAAAGCCAGAGGTAACCCACAGGTGATTCCCATTCTTACAAGGCCACGCTTTGTGATTGTTTTTCTGTCTGTTTGAATATGTGTTTGTCGGATTTGAGAAGAATACACTGCACTTACATTCCTCTGAGTGTTGTAAGCTATATTTAATATGCTTGAAGCAAAGTGCTCTGATGAACTAAACAAACTCTGCTCTACTTTGAAAGGAGAACACTTTCAGATGTTGCTCCTATTAATATCCACTTGATAGTCTGTTCATAGAGCTGTAACGCTCCATCTCCTTCAGTGGAAAGCCGGTCACGCCTTCGTGCTAAGAGGTTACAGTATGAGTGTACGCCACGTCCAGATAAATATGTATGACTCTGCCGCAGTAGGTTTCCTGCTTTGTATGCTAATGACCTTATACAAGTTTAATAATGCAACAGTGGTGCGCAGAAGGTGGGTGGTTCAGGGAAGGGGGGGCGAGGGACTGTCAGGCGTGAGGAACCGACCTGAGGATCCACACCAGTGTCGGGCAAAGAGAGTCTGACTAGTGAGGCAGCAGATTACATTTAATCTCACTAATTAGACGCCAAAGAGACTCATTGCTATGCATTGTGGAAGAGGTGCACTGGGTAATATATTACTGTAGTACAAGTTTCTTAAGAAGAGTTCAATGCTGGTCAGGAGAGTGAAGTTCATTTCCCAAATCTATTTAGGCTGCAGTTTAAATCAATACAGGCAGCTTCTATGTGTTAATTGATTTGGCTCCTGTTTCTAACTTTGTCCCCTACAATGTCCATGTAAAAATATACAGTACCTATCTTATTAAATGTGATGAAGATCAACAAGAAATCAGTGTTGATACAAAGCAATAAAACTGAGAATTGGTAGATAGGAAGTTTACTGGGGAACTAAATAATTCAGCTACCATTGCAAATGATGTTGGCTGCCTTTACAACAGCTCTATCTTACAGTAAAGATTTCCTATAACATTTGATTTTTAACATTGTCTTATTTTTTTTCTTTCGGATACCAGGAGGAAATTCTAGTTGTCATACTATTGTGCATGTCGGCTCAGTTTACGTCTGCTAGAAGGATAGGAATGAGCAAGATGGTTCTATTGGACTTGCTTTGTTGATGCTGTAACGTTATATTAAAACTTCTTATAGGGTGAATCCTCTCTTTTACATGTGTATATTTTTAAGTTATTGTTCTTGTTTGTCTTTGTCTCTCTAGTGTTGCACTGAATGAGAACAAACCATGAGAAAGAAATATAAATAGAGCATACATTTGTGCATGTATGTGAGCATGTATTTGGTGCGAGACATCCCAGACTCCAGACGCCAACGTAGTCGAGTCTCCCGGAGTCACGGCTCTCTGCATCACATCTTCAGCAGCCTGTATTGAAAATGACACACAAGAGAGAAAAAGCCGGCGTGAGGAGCCTTCACACAGAATATTAATTTAATCTGAGGAGAGAAAAACCTTATTACTCCATTGCGGCTGTTTAGTTATTTAATGAGTCAATCTGATGGCTTTATTATTAAATCACAGCTCATTATCTTTGGTTTGCTGGATAAGTCTGATAACAACACAGCACAATGAAGTGTCTGGGAGTCATTCGGAAAAGTTTCACAAGAAGATTTTAAACTTAAGGAGCCACAACTTAGAGGCAGTTATTTACGACAAAGCAGTTGCACCCCGCATTGAGCCGTTTCTTGATGACTGGCGGTTTAACAGTGCCTAATGAAAAGTTAATATCGAGCACACTCAGACGTTTGTGCACCTGCTCACGTCTCCTCTGAGATGCCGACAGTGGATTTCTAAAACTCTTTCTGCAGTTTGTCTGTCTGACTACTGTACAGACTGCCCTTCACTCCTCCGAAAAACTTTTTAATTTATCATAAAAAGAAAAAAAAGGTTTGTGGATATTGTTTGGGGGGTAACAGTCCACACAATGAGCTGTGACATCTTCATTGAAAAGTGATTGATGGGCGTGTCAGAGAGTGAAGCCGTTTTACAGACAGATCACTCACAACAGTCAAGCTGTAAAAGCCCAATGGTATGATGAATGGTCTATTTACCCAACAGATGAGCGAAGACTTGCATAACGATTAAACTTGTAATGTTTGAATGTGTTTTGGTCACAGAAAAGATGTGGAATTTCAATAATAGATGTCTCTCTTTTCACTGTCAGAGCAAGTTGAAAATGCTTTTTATAGGACTAATACGGCCTAGCTCGTTTATCACTTACAGCCACAAAAGATCTCACTGCTACAAAATATATGACTTTATTGATTATGGTAAACACATTTCCCACGTACAATGTCCTAACAAGTTATGGGGGACAATGGTCTGGAAGATTCAGAGTGTTTAAGCGTTAAATGTATTCTTTATGTGCAGAAATAAAACATCATTATGGTCAAATTATGATTCATTCCACAATGTTTCCATTCACTGCTTGTATCTATATCGTCATGTATCATCAATGGACCATTTAACACGTGAAACTCTGTTAAGTCACTAATCACTTAACCAAACAATGTCTCCGAGGATACATTGGCGTGTTGATAGAGCGACCTAATTTTTTACACATAGCATGTATAATTGATGCTGCATACACTCATCGGGCTCAGATCTGATAGAGACCGCTCTCTGATGGATCTTCTGATAGGCTAACGCGGGGGGAACAGATGTAGAGTGGCGCCCCAGAGAAGGGATGGGGTACGCCTGTGATCGTTTCCACCCTGCCGTGAACAAAATAGCCCTCATATATCCCTGTAATCTGCATTAGCGCCGGAGCACGAGCCAGGAGACAGCGCAGAGGGAGATGAGTAATGGGCCAACCGCTGATTTGGCAGGCCTATATTACACCTCCAAAACAGAGCTGACTGGTGAGAATATGAAACACGGGTGTCACAAATAAACATCATGGCCCTGAGTGCACTCTCTATCAGGCCGTGTTAGACCAAACACACAGACGCTTATTTGAGAAACAGAACTTGGCTTTTTTTTTTGCCATTTCTGTAGTGGTTTGATACAGAAATGCTGTTTTCGACTGCCGTGGCTCTGTTTGATTGGTGTGATTGCCAGAAACCCAGTAGGTATTTGGATGAGTAATGGCCCAACACTGGTTTGGCGTCTTGTGTATGTAACCGTAACCAAAAAACCACAAGCTTGCTGACTGGCAACAGGATTAACAACGACCCACAGCCAAAAGTGCTTGTCTGTCCAGTAACTCGAGAGGCGAGACTTAGTGGACAGACAGAATCACCATCTAAATTATTTATTTAATCCGCCAAAAACCCTAAAGTTTATCAGTGGATTTATATTTCAATCAAAGATATTTGATCACAAAAACAATACAAGCTTTGTTTGAGAAAAAAAATCCTTTTGTTTTTTTGTTTTTCCTTTTCCTTCTTATCTTTTAATGTGAGGATTATCTATCGTCCAATCAACAGACTGCAGTTTTTAGCTCCAACTTTTGGACTTTGGAAACAAAGGACTAAAGTATTCCCAAATGTTGTTTTTGTTTTTTTGAGGACCTCTTTTATATGGACTGAAATATTATTTAAATATCATTTAGGAATACTAAAATAGTTTTTATTTTCTATTGCCTGATTGTCACACTAATTGAACCCATTCCCTGTTACACTTAATCCCAGTATGGGGTGTCAAGTAACTTAACCATTCTAAAAAGCAATGACGTGACTCAAGTGCAACAAACTTTGTGTCTCACTTTGTGTGAGATATAGAATCCTGGTGTGTAGCTGGAGGTACAACTGTTTTCTGCTACAGTAAACCACAGACTTATTCCCAGCTCGCTGAACATTAAATTCACAAAGCCGTGACATTTTCCTACAGTTTAGGGACTCACTATTTAATGAATAAAACCGGAAGCAGCTGTTGCCAATAAACAATGTTTATTACAAGAACCCAAAAAAGGGTCTTTTAATAAAACCTTATCGTTTGCTTGTCATTTTCACCCCAGTATGGTTGTAGAAACGGGCTTAAGTTTACAATGACAATTCTCTGCTCTAATTAAACATAGCACTGTTAAGACTATTATTAACATTCTGTGACCAGTGTGTCATTATTTCCTAATTCTGTTAAGTGTGCAGAGGTCTAAACAATGCTCAGCTAATGACTAACTTTTGGAGCTACAGGTAAAGGGGAATAAAACAGAGCTTGTTAATAAAGCGCAGCAGAGGAACTAACAGGAGTGAGGCTAAGGGGAATAAAACAGAGCAACCTTTGGCGGACCACGTTAACGATTAAGACAGTGAGGCTAGTCTAAACAGCGAACAGAGCAGAATACACATAGAACCATTTAAAATGAATAGTTCTAATTATTTGAGTTGATTTGGCAAGAAACTTGTGCCAAGCTTAATAAGTGAAATCAAATGTTTGCTCAATCTTTTCATCTAATCTCAAACACAGCTAAATCTTAAGAACTGATGCCTGTAATTGAGAGCATAACAAATAGCGTCCCTGCACAGCGACTAGCATTAAACCCTTGTAATGGCTCGTAACAGGATATGCTTACTTGCTATCTGAAATTAAAGCATAGATATAACATCCCTTGAGGCCAATCAAGTACTTATGTGTATTCTTGTGGGACGTTAAAGCACTGTGTGTGTTTGTATCAGCAGTTTACAGTTTAATCTCCTCTCATAATTCATGGTTTCCCATATTAATAGACTGATTTGGGTGCACTCCTGCCTCTATTTACAATTAAAATATCTCATAAACAAAATCCACAGCTCAGGGAAAGAAAACCAACACACTCGCACTGTTACTCTCCTTCTTTGAATAGGAATTGATTAGAGAGACAACATAACAAATGGCCCGAAACTTCGACTCCTTCATCAGACGAGAGAAAATCATTTAATCAACAGTGACGCCTGGAAACATCAGCATATGGTGGTATTAAATTTACATCATGGAGTGATGTGCAGTGGGAGAGTCGATACATTAACACATCAGTTTGTTTGCTGTTCTGCCTTTGTTTGAAAAGCACGCTATTTTTTTCATTATCTGGAGATGGAAAATGGTAAAAAGGTGAGAGCTTTAAACAATGGGAGGCCCCTCACATAATCACCATAAAGATTGTGTCCATTTACGTTAATCCCTCCTTGTGCTTTTGGTGCTTTCTTCACAAGGACGCTCATTAAATGTCTTACTCTTATTGAATCTGCACTAGCTAATGTGATCTCACTGGACTTTGAGTGTACGTCATGTAGTGCACGCTCAGGTCCAAATATCATTAGGAGCCCACAGGACTTTCATTAGCGCCTCGTCTACGTGTGGAAGTGTGTGGTATTCTCTCCTCCTCTAACCTTGGTGGCCTCTGCGATTCTGCAGCTGCAATTTTTTCTTTTTTTTTTACACTCCATTGCAGGGCCAGAAGAAGATTGATTTTTTCCGTTTCATGTGTTTGGACGATAAAAAGTGCTGGTGGAAGCCTTTTGTAAAGCAGTAACAGATTAACTTGGGGTGTAATGCTCGAGTTGAAGATCTGACTAACCCACAGAGGTTAAAAGTGGCAGAAGTCTCTCTGGATAGTTTTCATTTAGATTGGTAGGATTAGTCCCATGATTAAAGCAGTGTAAGCAGTTTTGTTCTGTGGCTAGATCAGCTCCACATTAATATGTACAGGACATTTTGTTTCCTTTGAAGGATCAAACCTTAATGCAATGTTTAAAAATGTGAGGATCTAAACAGGTTTTTGGTCTGGTTGTTGCCATAATGTGTAAAATCTCATTGGTATAGTATAAAGTATTTAGGGTCAGAGTTCAAATAATGACATGTAATGAAACAATGCAAAACTGAACTATCACTAACACTTACTGCACTTAAAACCTCTCCATTCTGTGATCATGAATCATCTGTTCAATGTATTGTATTTATTCATTGCTGGAGAAATACCCAAGAACTTGCTCAAGTTTTTAAATTGTGTTATGTATCAGGAGATTGAAACACATTTTGAATACAGCACCTGTATGTAATGTGGAGCATTGAGTTCTTCCAGTCACAATGTTATGCACAAGTTCTGTTCAGTACAAAATAAGTTTGTGTGGCTTCTCACAGCTGTAAAGACCACATCTTACTATACTCTCGACAGGAATAGAAGCATCTTCTTTGGGAAAAACTAAGGAGTTGGCATTATCTGGTAAGTTGTTAAAACATTGTGCATGTGTCAGACTCAGACGCTCAACTTTGTGCCAATGTTATTAATGAATTGCAGATTTACAATAAAACTCCATCATTTCAACTTTTTTATACAAAAAAGGGTATTTTGAAATAAAAAGCACTAAATTATATTAAGCTATAATCAGTAAAAAAATATATATATAGAAGATAAAAATACTTCCACAATAATATTTGTCCCATGTCCCAAGATGGCATTTGTATTTTATCACGGGTCATTCTTACATAGTGAGCCTACTTTGGTCTTGCCAGAGTGCACTACAGTATTAAGACTTGTTTATGTAAGGCATCTAAATGAAGAAACTAAGAACGGTCAAAGAATCATACTCCACAATACAAAAACAAATCAGCCTTATCTGCTGCCTCCCTTTCTCCCCATTCTCCTTTTTCATTACTCATCCCAAGGTTTTTCCTCTCTCCCGTTGACTCTAAAGTGAGCACATTTTTGCAGAGGCAATAAAACGCTCATCAGCAAAAGGCTGGAATGATTTTTTAATATGACGACATTTTAATGAGGACTGAAGGAGATGGCTGCTGGGGTTGATGGTGGTACCTCTTTATCAATGAATGGCAGGGAACAACTAATTGCACTGTCTCGTTATATCTCTCGCTCATATATTCTTTATTTGTATAAACTAAATTAAATTTCACTGGGATTCAATTATTGTAAAGATACAGAGCGCTTCTTCTTTGCTACTCTAAAGATTACAGGGGGAACTTGGTGGCCATGTTTGACCTTTTCAGAACACCACCACCTCTGAGTGTTTACGTGCTTTATCATTGATTGGAATTTAATCTGAGGACTTTTCAGTTTAGCTGTCAGGGAGAAGCTGTCAGATGAGAGAGGAGCAAGTGCCAAAAGGTCGTGTTATTGGTCTTGAGAGGATCATGATGAAATTGCAGGTAGTGCCAGTCAGGGTTCAGTGTTTGAAATACAAGAGTCAGAACTCAGGTCTGTGAGTAAGAAAAAGCCTCTCAAAATATCAGAATTTTTATCTGGGTTGAAGAAGTTTTTCTCAAAGATTTAAAAACTCAAGTGTACTTTTGGCGTGTGAAGAAGACGTGTTGTAATTTAATGTCACGTAAGGTGAGAGAATATATTAAACTGGCAGAATGTGTTAAATTAGAATGTGTTTTGAATGTGACTTTCACTTGATGCCTTGAACCGTAATGAGTTGTCAAGCAAACGAACAAGCCAGCGCTTTGAAACTGCGATAAACAGCAAATGAATGTCAGAAGGCTGTCACTCACTTAGATGCCTTACTCATTACATATTGTTGTGTGATAAGTTAAGTGCTTTCTACTCTTTTTAAACGCTTGGGATTTTGTAGTAAGATTTTTTTTTTAATTTCAGTGAATGGTCAGACTTGGCTGACTTTGCGTCCCAAGGTCAGGACAGAGAGCTTTTTTGAGAAGAGAGTCCCGAGGCCACCAGACGCTACACAAAACCACTTCTCTGCTTCCTTCCTTAAAGCATACAAGGTCGACTCATGCTGGTTACGCCTCCACAATTAGCATGCAGCCTGTGGCGTGGCCTGTCTGCGGGCGCACACGCCAGCGCGCCACTCTGCTCTCCTAATGAGATGCCTGTCAGCCAGCGCGCCCATGGGACACTAGAAATACAGAAATTAAAAAGATCCTGGGGTGTGATTGCAACGTTTGATGGGCGCTAAAGGAGACTGAACTGAAGTGAGCGCTCGACTGGGACAGTGCAGGGCAGGCCACTCATTTTACATAACACACACAGAGTGTATTGGATACTTTCATCTAAATCGGGGCACTCTACCATGAAGGCACAGTGCGTTTTTTAGCATCTTCAGCTGATGTTGTGGCTTAAGCACTTATATTTTCATATAAATATTTTCAGTGAGGAGGCAGCAGCTGTGGGGAATCATTGCCAAACATAAAATTTAACTGCTGCACAGATGTCAAATCACCAAATCAAATAAACACGGGTCACTATCAGAAGCTGTGAGCAACATTACTGTGATGAATTGTGTCACATCTCCACCAGTTTGCTTTTGAATCACAACCATTAGGAACAGTATTATAGTTGTGTCCAATGTTTAAGTTGGTTTTACTTTAACTGGATTCCCACATTATATACACACCCTTTGATGTTTCAAAGAGCTGGAAAAAAAAAAAAAAATAACCTCCCACTTCTTTTTGGACCCACTATCAGATCCCCTGCTTAGTGCATCTGACAAGTCTGCAGCCTCCCAGGTATGAGCCTTCCTTTAGCCTGCTGCTAATTGCCGTATTATCTGTTTCATTCAGAGGCAGGCTGTGTGAATACCAGCTGTTAATTATTTCTCTTATCAGGACCAATTTGGCCAATTACAACAGAACTAAAATACAGTGAAGGTAAGATAGGACAAACAATAGGAGATTAGGAGCACTATATCCACTTGCATTAATGTGCGTTTTACTTCCAGGGGCAACTATAATGACTCATTACAAGACTTTTTTTGTAGAAACAGGTGGCCTGCACTACAAATGAAATGCCCCAAAATCAAGTTAAGAGTGCAGCATGGGTTTTTCAGCAGGCTATTCACCACCTATAGACTAACAAAAAAAAAAGTTCCCAGTGGTGGTAAAATATTCATCCCACCACTGTGGTTAGAGTTTTCTTATATTACTGAATATTAATAGAGCCAGGCTATGAATGCATTGAGTTACTGCAGAGTATGTGCTACTACTCAACGCTGCATAAAAATCACAGAGGACATTTCCCTACAGTGAGGAAGTCATTTTAATGCCGCTCCTGACTCGGGTGCTGCCTCTAGCAACAGGAAGCTTTTAGGAAGCATGAATATCGGTTTAAAACCAAATCCCACAGCATAATGTACTAAAGAGCTACGATTAAGGCTTATTAAATGATTTGAGAGAAGACACTGCATCAGTATAAAAACAGATGGGTTCAAATCGAAAAGGTTTTGTTTGTGGCTCAGATCTAGGTCTGATCCTCTGAGGCCTATGTATATATGTTGTGTTCTGCCCTAAATTGCTTCTTTCTCTTCTGGTGGATTGATGTAACTGGGCCTAAGGGAGATGTGTACTGCATGTTTTACCCCGTGACATGGAAGTGTTTGTTGTAGTTGGATAAAAGGGACAGTTTAACTATAGCAGTCGCCTAACATCTGTAAGTCTATGTGACTATCTGGGAGCCAAAAGGTAAAAAAGCCCTCCACAGCTGATGGGACACATCTTAAAGTACCCCCGGAGGCGAAAGGCGTGCGGCACGACATGCCTCACAACCCCTGGCCGGCTTCCTGCTAATGGCCCCCTGTTTGTAATGGCATCCGTATAGCGGCGCTTGACGAGCTGCCAAAGGGGGTGTTCTGTTATTGCGGAGCCAATCACCCACTAAGTATTGCCTGGCTCCTATTTCCTCTCTGCTAATGCGCGAGCCTCCCCGATGCCGCAGCTAAATCGACTCTTTATGCCTGACTTGTCAACCCGCAGCGCCACGGAGAGAATCCCAAAGATGCATCGGAGGGACCGGTCCCCATGTCGCTCTCCTGTTTCCATGGAGACGTTTATGGGCCGAGGGGATGATGCGGTTGGGCGGGTTACGATGCTTTTTACTGCAGCCCTAAATCACAGGAAGCGATGGCGCCGGATGATTAGGATGATGAAGCTGACGTGACCTTTGCAAGGGTGTTGTTATGCGGTGATTGTTCACTTTAATGTGTGTTTGGATCCGACACGTCACATGGTGTGTAGGCAGAGGCGAGGCTGTGTAAACTGCCTCACTTCAGAGCCACATTCATCTTGAAAAAGACAGCAAGGATTAATAGATCAAACCTTTGCATATTAAAAATGTGGACAGTTATTGCTTTTATAGATGTAGCGTCAGTATCAAAGCCAGTAGATTTATTTGAGTTTAAAAGATGCAGCACATTTTTGGTCAAATAGCCTAATTGCAAAATGTAACTGCTGCCATTTTTAGAAGTGAAGCTATTAAATGGGGTCACGGATTATGTTTGAACTCTACAAAATCATTTAATGGTGCTTTTGCCCATGTTTTTTTTTTAGGATCCACTTGTTTATTTGAAAAGTTTCTTTGTAAAACTTCAAAGCAGCCCAAGGGTGTGTTCACATTTGGTTCTTTTAAATCCAAACAAAACAGAATTGATCTTTTTATTTGGGTATAAAGTCACAGTCTGCTTTGTACAATGACAGCACAACAGACGACCTTCTAAAGAAACACACTAGCTACGGCTGCCAATAGAAGGACCTAATTTAACATTTGGGAGGACATCTCGCCACATTATTCCAGTGTTTTGTGTGTTTACATCTACAGGGTTTTGGCCCACTTGCTTGGTGAGCCCTGAGATTGGGATGCCAGCATTAACACATACAGAACAATCACACCAAAGTTTGTGCAACCTAACTGGATGATTTGTTTTTATAGGCAGACTTATTCTAGAAAGAGTTTTCAAATAAATTTTATGAAGCCAGGTAGCAGTGACAAGCTTAAAAGTGCAACTGCACAGTAAACATAAAGGTGTCTCGCTGATAAGAGCAGTAAAGGCAAAGCAATGAAAGTGAGCAGCAAATCAAGTCAGAACGATGGGCATCATCAAGAGCCCTGTGTGGGAATAAGGAATACGTGAAAGCGAGTCCTCAGTAAAAAAGGCCCAGACGTACTTTGCCCCCCGTTATCGGCTCGCACAGATGTGCCTCAGCCTCCACTGCAGAGCTCCCATTCGCCACATCCATCACACAAGTGCACCTTGGGAGATGGAGAGGATGGTGCGAGCGCCAAGCCCACCATCTGCCGCCGTTTAGAAATAAATGACAAGCCCAAACCTAGTGGGAGCTCGTCTCGTTCCACTGCCAGCATCGTGCAGTGACGGCTCCGCCCAGCCTTCCCTTTCGCCTCCAATCCATGTGTGAGACCCCTGCCAGTCACGCTGCAGTGTGCCTCGCAAAGAGCCTTGGAGTGGATTTGGTTGGTGGAGCACAGCCCTGTACTCAAGGGAGCGGGCAGGTGGAACAGTGCAGTGAAGGCAGCTGTCTCCCCACTGATTACAGAAGCCAGCACCAGGAAAATTCACGGGCTTCAGGAGCCTCAGACCTATTTGATTAGAACTTTACTGATGATCTTCAGGTAAAGAAACTATCAGCTGGAACAAGCTGAGGTTTATAGACTGTCTGCAGGCTGCAAACAGTTTTCAACTAATTGATAAGCGCTTCATTTCTCACACAGGCAGAACAATGTGAGCAAAGTCTGAATTGGAGGGGAACAAAACGCCACAATTTAGCACTTCCCAAGGTGGAAATTAAGGAAAATGAAGTAGTTAACTGAACCAAATGGACAACAGGGCTACTGCGCTGAAAGATAAACGGCACTACTGGAATCATAAAACAAAAAATACAAGGCAGAAGCCTCATCAGGGTGAAAAAAATGCATCCCAAATTTCATTTGCCACAACACAAAAACGCCTCGCTGTTTGTCTTTAATCTCCCTTGGGCTGGTTTCCTGTAGCTTTTCTTTGCCAACTGTAAGAACAGGCGAAAGTACTACTTCACTGAGTTCTCGAATGTGACAGCTAATATAAGTTTGGCCCCAGAACTGAGACGGGAGGTAGACTTTATTAATTTCATGGATTTGAAAATGAGCCATGGTGATAAGGCTATCACTCTCTTATCTGGGGATGGCGGAGGCGTAATTAAGCCGATAGCCAGCCATGATGAGGAAGTGGTGTGAAAGAAGCCGTGGGGATATGAGGGTGGATTCTTCGGGGCTCGTTTACCAAGGGATGATTAGATTGGGACTTAATTGCCACCTTTTCTATTTTTAGGGCAAGAGGCTTTCTTACGAGCCACCCTCCCCCACTCCTTATTTTCCCCTTGTTGTCAAGGTCAGTTCGGAGAGTGTCCCTGTTGATGTTTCCAGATGGGCTAAGGTTAAGTCAAAAGGTCATGTGATGGGTTACTGTGTAGTCAGAGTCCAGATGTAATCTCACATCACCCCTCCCGCGTCTTAGTACACGTCTGGAAGATTGGGGTCAAAAGTAGTTGGACTGCAGTGTAATATCACCAGACAATGTTTGCAGCTAATGGTTAAGTTTCATCTATTGAACTTTAGCAAAGGACTTGAACTCTGATAATTGTTTTGTGGTGACAAACCAGACTTACCAATCAGTTCTTATTGATTCCTCTGCCGCACTGTCTCACAGCAGGTATGTTTGTGGCGGCAAAGCCTAATTTAAAGCCTGTGTTGTCTCGTGAATGGTCTGAATCCTATTTCATGTCTGATAATGACCATGTCGACTGGACCAAAGAATATAGCCTGACTGTTCTCATGCGGCCAGTGTCCTCAACATTTTTCCAATCATGATTTCACAATTACTTTCAGGATAATAATGGCCAACCAAAGTGTATTAATCCATCTGAGGCATGAAAACTATACACAACTGTACTGCCTCACCATAATCAGTGACAAAACTAATCATATATAATCAATAGATACAAATGTAACTTTAAACCCACACTGGTCAGAGGTATGATTGTTTATTTTTTGCTGTACCAAAGTTTTTGGTCCAGTTTAAAGGGACACTCTCTCAAACGGATGCAAAACTCAGACTGTTGCCACCTGAGACTTAAGTCTAGATGCAAAAACCAGATTTACATTTGACTTGCTAAATGTTTAAATGCATTTTTCTTTTATAATTTGTGGAAAGATATACGTAGTTTGGTGAGGCTGGCAGCTGGAGACTGGAGTTGCATTTGATCTGAGGTGGTTACTTTCAAGCATTAAAGAGGTTTTTGCTATAATTTGCAGTGAAGTGTCACCAAGTGAGTTAAATTGCTCATTACAATACATCATAAGAGACCGAGCGGACTTCTATAACTGTAAAAAGTACTTTAAGAATAAGGGAGACTATATAAGGTCGACTATAATTCTCCTTTAAACGAGCATTTAGCAAAGAGCAAGTGAGCCAGTTGTTCATCATTTTTAGAGGTTTGCTCTTTTCTTGTTTGACTATAGTTTGTGCATTTTTGCATATTGGAAAATGTGGAAACAAAGGATAGGATATGGATAGAAGAGAGGCATGAAATATAGAAAATTGTTGCAGTAATCCATAGAAATTTCACAGCTCTGTTTCAAAAATGCCATGTATAGTAGGTCTATTCTCAGGTTGTAGCAATACGGTGAATAACTGGACAAAACAAATTACCTCTTCAACCTTGAAACCAGTGTATTTTCAAAACTGGCATGTCTTTAGCAATTTAATACCCTCAACGGTGCGTCTCAGCTCAAATTACCTGTCCACAAAGATATGAGGGCACAATGTGATGCAGGGCCCAGACTAATGAAGACCTTTGTGCGAGACAGATGTGAGAATATTCTCCTGGCGCTCGCTGACACTCGTGATACCTTCCAGTGTAAACAGTGCAGCCGGCAAAAAGGGCTGCAAATCGCCAAAGCTCGCCTGTAAAACCATAATCCCTGCTCCTCAGATACGCAGCCGAATAGAGTGTTATCACCCCTGGCTTGACACACTCCTCTGTTTTCTCCCAGCATCCTTGGGGGTTTATCACTCTAGCATTTCATTCCATTACCCAGAGCACACCGGAGCTGTCCTCGGCCGCGGGGAAACCAAGATGACTTGTCTGGGTCGCAGAACAAAGAGGGAGCATGTCGAGCACAGGATTAGACCGGGACAGGAAGTGTGAGGAGGGAAATCAAGGAAAAGGGTGATGCAGACGGGGGAGACGGGGAACACGAGGAACACGAGGGACGCAAGAGAGGAACAAGGGAGCAAAGTGAAAGGAAGGACAGAGACAGCTGTACAACTTCGCTGTCTCTGGCATTAAGTGGATTTCTCCCTCGGCTGAATTTCTGTTTCTTGACTTGTACTTGTTTGTACTCTTGTTTGGCAAGAAAATATCCTTTAGTTGGTAGCCAAACATTTGCATATGACACACAGAAAGCCACAGGAGGAAAAGCGGCATTTCATTTAATTGTATCCTTTGGTTGATGCTTGTTTGTCGAATCACAAGAGGCTGCTATGCAAAAGAACAAGTCAAATTTTCTATGACTTTTTGTCTCATGATGTACAATAGTGGCATTTCCAACTCAGAATAACAATAAAAAAATTGCAGAAATTTGATGCATTCTTTGCAAATGTAAAGTAAAGTTGATAAAAATGTAATTAACATTTTGCCACTAAGTTGTATTTTGTATAAGTGTATATATCTAGTGTGAAAGTGCAGTGTAATTATACACACAATACTCCTCATTTTCAGAGCATGTGAACAGCTATGATTCCTCACAGGGACATGCTGCATGCAAAAACAATGAAAATAGGTCTGATGGATAACCACTAGGGTTTTATATTATTTATATAAATGACCTACACTTTAATGCAAGACTGTGTGCTCAACATAAATAAATAAAACATGAGTGTTCTTCTCTCACAGCAGTGCTCAGTTTGTCCTTAATGGGCTGTTGAACTGGAAGTAATGGAGCTAAGATGGCTCCTTCCACAGGATTTAGCTTTTTAAGGTGATCATACTCTAATGGAAAGTGTGCAAATTTATTTAACGATCTACTGCATCATTTACATTTTGCACTATTGCGCTTGTTTTCAGTATTTGGCTATTTTTAAATTTTAATAGAGATTTTTGGTTTTAAAATTTTAATTGTGTTGAATTTAAATTAGACTTTGGGGATTTTACTTTTTCACCCTCTTCTCACTTTACTTCAGTTTGCCTCTCCTCTTGAAAGGTCAGAGTATTTCATGAACATGCCCCTCATTACTCTGACGCCATATGAAATAATCTTCAGTTGAAAATGTACGGGATGTGTCTCATGCTCGATCAATGACTCATTAGAGCCGAGGGTCCAGAAGACAAAGACCTTATTTAAAAAGTGCATCTGCATGTCCCCCACACACCTTCACACACACAGGTGACACATCATCCCACAATACATCCCAAAAGCTATAAGACTCAGACAAGCGCATGCAGCAACCCCCAGATCCCACACTTCATTAGACCTCCAGCCATCCCTGACTGGAGTAAATCGATGCAGGATAATAGCCAGCGCCCTCACCCCTCCATCATCGTATCTCCATCCTTCCATCCATCCATTCGCCCTGCTGTTTATACGCCCCCCCCTTTTTCTTCACCTTAACCCCTTCCAACTTTGTATCCTGACGTCACCTCCATCAAGGCATCTTTCCTTTCTGGGATCTTCTCAGTAACAACCCCCTCCTTCCCCTCCATCTCGCCTGTCTGTTTTCATCACGGCCCGCGGATGGGTTCTGTTATCAGAGCCGGGGTCTGTATATATAACTTGTCTGTTGTGACACTAACACGGATAATAACCTCATTCTGCATGTGCTCCTATGTCGCTTCTGTGCGCCTTCATGTCATTTAGGTGTGTTCCATCTCTGCGGGCTCGGAGGCGTTATTAGTCCACAGAGGATTGTCTGCGGGTGTTTAAAAATCCCATTTGGTTAAAAGTGTGGGCTTACATTTGAGGTTGTTAGATATTGAAATGGCTGCATTAACTTCATTTAACAAACTAAATTGATAATGGCTGGGACTTAAATGCCTGAGGAACGGTCAAAGTTTCTGCGATTCTTGAAACAGGCTTTGGAAATAATTTATTATGGTTAATGGCCCACTGTAAGGCTTGTTGCATGCAATTAAAGTTGTGATCCATTATTGGTAAAAACAACAAAATGGCCTGTCATGGTTGCTTTATTCACATTCCATTTAGACTTTGCACCTGTTGTTGAAAAGCAATTCACTTTAATTTGTTGTATGCAAATACAGTTAGACTTTGTGATCATTTTTTCACAGACTACTTTACGTGACCATACTAATTGTGCTTTCATGTGGTGTCGGTAACATTTGGATAAACTATTTTCCCGGTAAAGAAATGGTTATAAATTCCTGCTTAGAAGTCAGAACAACACAGATTAGATTTGGTGCACAACATTAAATGAGATGGGTTGTTCACACAGAATGATCTAGACCAGTTAGAAATAGTTTAAAATAATAATTAGTACAGCAGTTTATTATCTTCCAACGTCAATTTATCACTTTGAGTCACACATTAGACCTGACCCAAAGGGAGAAATCTATAATAAACAACATTTCTAACTAAACATTGAGTTGGTCTGGTCTGTGCTAGCAATATTACACATCCACACTTTTGTTATTATTGTTATTATGTTATTACTATTTTTATGTGGCAAATTGGTTCAGTGTTTTTAATAAATTAAATGTTTTTGTTGGGAGTGGGGTTTTGGAAATTGGAAGGGGTTTTCCAGCAACTGCATCTTTAATAATCTAGAGACATTTAGGTATTTATTTGCATTCAACCTTGATTGAATGAGGACACTTTGAACCTGGCTTGAATCGTTAAACGCTAATAAATAACTTAGTAATTAAACAATTAGTTGGTCTGTGATGAGCCACATTGACATTCAGCCTCTAAAACCACACGAGCGTGAGCACTGGGACTATCAGAACATGGACATGAATGGAGGACAAGTTACGTAAAGAGAGAGTGGTACACATTAATGTTTTATAAACCAGTCTTCTGCTTGTGTCTGCATCATTCACAGTGCGTCACACAAGCAACCTCTCTTTGCTGTCTGTCAAAAATACTGACTGATCAATAATTAAGCCCTAAAACAAGGGCTCTGTGTGTGATTGCGCTACTTTTTCCGGTGACTAAACAGGAACTGTGAGTTGACAGAAGTAAAAAGAAGGGTATGAAAGATTTAACACTGCAATAAAGAAACTGAAGGGAGACAGCATTCTGAGAGAAAAAACAGAGATCAAAAACCCCTAAACCTCCCCTCTGCAAAATGTCAGACTGAAAAACATTGCTGTGGTCTGAATCAAATATCCCTCTTCACCAAGTTGTATGCTTCAGTGTCTTTTTGTAAAGCTGCTTATGGAGAGAGAGAAAATGGCTGTGTAAGTGCATGCCCATTGTACTTACTGAATACTAGAACTTAACTGAACACTGTAATGCTAATGGTATTAAGGAAACCACTATTTATAGCCTTAGAGGATTTCAAATCAAGACTAAGCAAGACCACAACTGATTTATTCATCAGCATCATTATTACTGATTGGATGGAAAACATCTTCAAATGCAACCACTACTGTTTTTTTTTTTAAATCACTGATTAGCATATCCTTGACCAAGACCTTGCAAACATGTGTTTTTTGTTGGTAGGAGACAGGACTTGTGTTGTGAATTTTAGAAATCTGTCTCAGCATCTCTTCCCATTTCATCAACTAGTCTTGGACTTCTCTCTAAAAGTCTGATCTTAAAGCTCCACTACCTGACTTTCTTTTTGCCATCCCTGTCTCAGACTGCCTCACCCCCAAAACCAGCCTAGGGGCCTCTTCTGCTTCTCTTTTATTAAAAAAGTAAAACCGGAACAGTTTTTCCTCCACAAAATACTCCTTATCGTTAAAAATCAAGCGATTAAACTGAAGGTAGTTATATGCGTTTTGTGTTGCCTCCCTTTTCTCTGTTGGTGCTTTTCTTTTTTGAGTTGTTTCACTGTGTTAAAAGAAATATTCTGCACTGAATATACACTTTATCAGGCGCAATTAAACTTCCTGGAACGTCATAAGACACGCCAGTATCGACCAATGGGAGCGCTTCTTTTTTGAGTGTGTGATAATGCGAGCATGTGATTAACCAATGTTTTTTGTACTTGAGTAGAGGTTCTCATCTATTAAAACCCCTCATAATAAACAGTAGATGGGCTGTGCAATTTTGGAAAATAATCTAATTGCAACATTGCGATTATTTATGCAATTATTTTCTGTTTTTTTAACATGTCCATTATCAATAAATATGACCGACACTTAAACTCATGTTTCTTGTGGCCAGACATATACAGTATATGTTATTAAGATATTAGATGTTGCATGAAATTATAGGAATGACATATTTTTATTTAACCTTTTAAATCACAGGACTGAATATAGCCATGGGAGTTTAAACCCACTTTTTCTCTGACAGTAATATTCAAACGGTGTCTTTTTGTTCTGTTTTAGTTCCAGTCATGGAGAGAAAGCTGCATTTCCTTTTTAGTCTAGATAAAACTAAAAAGTATATGTGCCAGAGATATTGAGTCTCAAAAAACACATAAGATTGCCCCTCCCTCCCAGACCTTCCTAAAAGGGGGCCCTAAATATGGTTGTATTCCATCGGCCCCCACCACAATCTTAGACCTCTCAGTTATTTCCTCCACAACAAAGCAGAGCATAGTGTCTCTGGTTAATCATAAACTTCTGTTTCTTGCCACATGTGTAACATGATAAATAATTGTTAATTTGTGACAATAAATAGTGAGACCCTAAAATTTTTAATATGGCAATTTAATTGCAAATGTGATTAATTGCACAGCCCTAGATAGCATCATAAAGCCTGTTTTTTTCACAAATGATTATATTTGGGGTTTAAATCATTTCCCCCAACTAAAAGAAAAAATGTCAGGTATTCAATTCTAAGTTATGACCTGAATAAGTGTGGTCTCGACAACACTATTATGAATGGTGCTTGTAAATTGTAGTACTGTGCAAAGGTTTAAGGCAGGTGTGATGAAATGCTGTAAAATCATTCATTCTGTAAAATAATAATTCTTTCAAATTTCCAAAATGCAAATCCAAAGTGAGTGGCCCCAAACATATGCCATAGGCTAATATTGTAACAGGGCATTATTGTGGCAATGTCCCACATGGAAAATCTATATTGCAAATACAAAACAACCCAACAAACACACCAGAAGAGTCAAATAACAATGGTTCAATGACTTTACTGTCAAACCACATGACGTCTATGCTAATGACTACACTCCTCAGTTTGCCTAAGCCATAGAATTTTACATGTTTTGAGGCGTATTCTCTCGAATAGGCAATGGTAAGAATTCCACATTTCATATTCTCAAAATAATGGAGTCTGTCTGGGATTACATGAAGAGGCAGAAGGATTTGAAGCAGCCTACATCCACAGATCAGTACTGTACTTGGCAGCATTGATGGTGTTTTGAAGGCAAAGGGTGGTCACAAATTTTGTAAATTGATAAGAGCTTACTTTACACAATTTATTCACACCTGCTTAAACTTCTGCACAATACTGTGTCTAGTAAAGACATTTGTAAAATATAGTGAGTGGATGGTGTGATAAACTACAGCATATACTGTATAGCACTGTTTTTGGCTTTAATAAAATTGGCAATCATGACCCATTTAATAAACCAGCCTCACACCCACAGGCCAATCTGCCAGAGCTGCAATGTTCACACTAACATTCAAATATTTACTCATTTGCTGGCTTTGTGTTGTTGATGCCCAAACTTAAACCATCTGCTCAGAGTACAAGCTGCTAGTGGAATCCCTCATTGGCTCGGCTTTTGCTGTAGCCGGGTAGCGTTTGGCGACACTATCAGAGCCAAGCCTGACGCCAGTGTTTATGTACGTGCCTGCTGTAGATCACATCAGCATTAAATGATTTCTAGTTGTCTCAAAGTCTATTTATTCTCCTCGAGCTAGACCGGATCATGGATTTTTACAAGAGTTATCACCTGCAGACATCGGTTGTACGGAAAAGAAAAGTTGTCTATTGAGCAACGTGTCCATCATATAATAACTGCTCACAGATTACCACGGCAGCTTCTACAGCTATCAGCAAATCAGACAGTGCACTATGTAAGACAGAGCACAGTGGAGAAAAGTACTCAGATGAACTATAGTAACTCTAAATGAAAGAAATAGATAGAGATCTAGAAGGAAAGTAGCCATTTTGTCCAAGTGATAATGTGATCAAGTGAGGAAGTGTTCCTGGATAGATAACATACTTCTCCTGTGGTTAGCATGCTAATTACATTCCATTTATCACTCCTCCACTCATCTTAAAACTTGAAATTATCTCAAGTTATACTGGGGGCAACCTGCCGTGCTTTAAAATCCAATGTTCATTACGAGAATGTGCCGGCGTCCTGTGGCTCCGTCGCGCTGATGCTAACAAGGGGGATATGAAGAGGGTGCAACAGACGGAGACTGAGGCAGTGCAAACACTGCGGCACAGCTGCTCTCTGCAGTACAACCATTAAGACGGAGGGAGGTAAAGGTCCTTTGAGGAGACACGGGATAAATGTGCACCAGTGGCACGCCTTGACATCTGGTCTAAACCTGTCAGGCCTTCACTGACATCCTCATCCCTGCACAGGAATACATCTATTAATATCATATGATACCTTATTAAAAGCTTTATAGATATATTATAAAGCACTTTATTTAAGTTTAGCCTACTGGTGGTATGCTCGCCATTTTGGTGGAATGCAGGGATCTTGAGATTTTTTTTGTTATGATGAATTGACCATTAACAATACAATTATATTTAGACTTATTGTTTTTTACTATAATAAACCTGCTGCTTGGAATCAAAAAAGCTGAGGTGGTTTGTAGATGAACTAACTCCAAAAGACAAAAATATAAATAATTTCATTTATAGAGTAATAAAGATCTATCTATATATATATATATTTTTTTTTACATTTATTTGTATTATTTTCCTACTACTAGAAACAGAAATTCTTATATTTAATATGAGGTAAGCCTGTCTTTGAACATTAAATTAAACATTAAAGGTCTAGCTGTTGCCTCTTGGCTCACCTAGTGCAGACCACCTCTCGGTAATGCTCTGGGTTCAGTTCCAGACTTCTTTCTTTGCACTATGACTATGCATCACAATCAAATAAAAACCCCAAAGCAATTATTGAATCAAGATGTTGGTCTTCATTCTGTGAGGAAAAGGTATGATAGTATCTCTGCAGAGAATGGTGGAAACAGAGAGAGTAGTAGGAACATCCCTTTTCCCCCTGCTTACCAGACCCCTCCTTCCCCCTCGGCCCTCCATCCCCTTACAACTTTTCTTTGGGGGCTTCTTATAAACCAACCATCTATCTCCATTATGCCCCCGAAATTGCTATTTGTCGCTTTGCGGGGAAGAAATAATCAATATGTCTTGTGGGGGCAGCGAGCGCATTAGAGGAAGCAAATTGATGTCTCTCGCCCCAGCGCTCCTCACCCGGCACACACTGCACCACAGCTAATGGGAAGCCTCACCGACTGCCAGACAGGGTGTGTGTGTCTGTGCACATGAGTGAATGAATGGTGGTAGGGAATGTGTTAATGTAAAGTGAATCCCAGTGTTGGGCTGTATGCGTATGTGTGTTTTTGTGTGTGTCCGGCACTGACAGAGCCTTATCTCTGGCAGCCATCCGGTTTCAGGTCTTTGGCCTGTCAGCGGCAGATAGCCCTGTCACTACCCAGCATCCCCTTGAAGGCTTCCTATACCAACTGACACTGGTAGAAAATCCCCACCTGATAAGTGCATCGCAGACAGACGTGCCGGGCCGGAGCTCTATACACTCCCGCAGCAGCTTTTATTTCATTACTGTCCTCTATCACAAGCAAGAGAAAATAAACAGCCTTTTCTTGAGTTTGCATAAATGCCACTTTCAGCCTCCAACTGCAATTTGTTAAATCTGTTGTGTTCATTGTTGGTTTGGGGCTTGGCTATGTAGTGGCCTTGAATGTAATGCTGACTTCAACATTTGAGTGATATTCCAATAGAAATCCAAATTTTTATGGTACACTTGCTTTTCTGCTATTGTAGACTACATCAAAATCAGCTAAAATATAGCTGTCCAACACATATTCAGTCCCTGCTAGTAATGAATCCCCATGTTTTTAAACTAAACTAACTAAACCCCATTTCCACTTGAGTAGAACAGTATGGGTAAGTGTTCATTGCCAAAAAAGGTGTAATTCAAAATTTTAAAAAAGCACCCCATGGCGAAACATAACACCTTGGCTTTTGGTTCCTTTAGTGTGGTCCTCTTTCGAAACACTGCAGTATTTTGATAAAATACATAAACCTTACTTGGACAAAATCGAGACGTGAAAGAAAAAATACAATGGAAAAAACAGAAAGCTGACACAAAGCTGAGTATAAATTGGAAAACAATCTTCTGCTACTGTTTTTTGCAGCAGTGTACAGCTATACCACCAGTGTTGCACCTTTACTCATTAAGATTTACTCCTTTTCTTCTTCTTTTCTAAGTCTGGAAAATGTGCATGGTATAAAACACAGATTGTTGCTTTTGCAAAAGTATATTTTCTCCTTCCTTAAACGGGAGTGTGAATGCTTCAAATCTAAATCTCAAAAGGTTACTAAAATGTAAAGATATTATAGTGTGGGTCTGTTATACCAATTTGAAATGGACTATTTTTTAGTTTACTTAAGAATAAAGATGTCACAAGCCTAAGCGTTTCCCAGCATTAGCTTTTGTTTGACAAAATCTTTCTATACATCAGAGACCTTTGTCGAAGAAAAATCAACGAAATGATCAATATAGAAGCCCATATGTTACAGCCAAACTTGTCCTTTATTCCCACAATTTATTACAAAGTGTCTGCCAGAGCGTGGCTGACATTTGAAGGGTTTAAGCAGGATTCAGACGACTTACACCACGTCTGCTTTCCGCTACAGAGGCGGCAGCACAATAATGTGACTGACACCGCATTATATTACGAGAAATGAATATGTAAATAGTGTGACTGATACTATGGAAGTCAGACAATAAATTCATCTTTCTGTCATTCTGTCACAAACATACTCACAAACACAGACACACACCAAAAATCAATCTGCGGCTGTGTCAGATGGCTACGTGTCTCATCTGAGACACAGGACGGGGGGCATCACAACAGGATTCTCCATTATCCATTTATTCGCTGCAGAGGGCATTAGGGGCCTGTCAATCCTCATTTGTCCACATCACCAGAGTGCACATGAGGAGGGTTACTTTTAATATTAGAAACTATACAAAAGTTTGTGGCAGAGGCTTGAGAGTTGATATTTGTTAGTTCTAAGTCTGTGCCCCAATACTTAAGCGTTGTTTGTCTTTTTGTTGTAGGCTTTGAGAGAAAAATAAATAAATAAATGAAAATTGAATACTGATTCTCTTTGCACTTGAGCAAACTTGACACTCAAGAAATGATTGTTGAGCAGTTTTATTTCTGCTTATTAAGTAAGTAATACTATTTTAAGAAACAGACCTTTTACAGATTTTTCTTTTTGTAAATAAACACCACTATTTGCAAACCCAGCCAGGACTTCTTGATAAAAAAGTTATACTGTTTTCCTGATTTTTAAGTTCGTAGTTGCTGGGAAGCATCCAAACAGACTGTTCTTATTTCTTATTAGCAGCACATATAGTGTACCTCCAGGCTCTGATCACTTTGAATTAGTCAAAAACATAAGCCATATGTTGTATTGAATGGTACTGTCCTACTTTATGAACATCTAGCCCTTTCTAACAATTCAGCTTCACTTTTACAAAATCCTCTCAGATTCACACACTGTCGTCTTTCAGCTGTGGATAACAAACTACCATTTATCATGAATTGCTGGCGTGTTTACAGCTAATTTTCCAATAATGGAGTCCAGCAACACAAAGCAATATGGGACTGAGGATCGAAACACAGCCCTTTTGTTCTCGTTCCATTGACCACAGTGCAGTCCTTCCCTTTCAGGGCTTTTCTTTTTGATAAACTTTGTGAATGGCCTGTCCCAGCGTGAGCTTCCTCCAGGTGCTGCAGTGCAGAGACATGCAGCTTTGGGGTTAATTGGAATCTGCGTGTTAGCTTCAGGTGTGGAGTGAAATATTGTTTGCTTCTAATAGACTGTACCCCTGTATACCTGCATCAGCATTAGGTTTATGGATAGGTGGGAAGAAACGTTTGTGAGTGGCCCTGGTTGCAATCAGGCTTGTTTTGTGTGTACAGGTGCAGCACGCTCTATATAATTACATAGAATACATGGGTAATTATGTCATCATTGTTTAATCACTCTGAAATAATTGTGCTTTCATTAAACACAATTTTAATTCAGCTCACAATGAGACATTAAGGCAACACTCTGCTTTGAGAATATCTGCTCAGCTACAAACACAGGCTGCATTTGAAAAGATTGGACTTAAATAACTTTATTAACACTTTTTGCCATAAATAGGTCCTTAAACTCTTTTGGTCTGGTGTCCAACTGTCTAGTGTGATGTTGGACTTACATTACACAACACTAAAATTTACAAATTATACAAAATGTGTTGTAATATTGAAACTTGAAGCCACTCTGCATAACTTTAAGCTCAAAATATATTTTCTCAACATCATTTAGATGGTTCTTAGTCCTGAGAACATGCCTGTCTCACTGACAGTACCCTCAGCTGGACAGAACCTTCAATATAATACAATATAATTTCCTGTCGCTGGGACAGTAGCATAAGGTGAGAGATGACGTGAGTGAGGCGCTCTACCACACTAGAAATATAACAGAGATATATACAGAAATCAGACCAAAACTCTGGACCCCAGCAGAGTCCTGTTTGTGCTAAATACTCTAAAATGACCCTATTCAGAAGACATGTTCTTTCTTCCAAACTTGCTGTCTTAAATGTCTGAACTTGTAAATGAAGATGACGCTACAGTTGCACAGAGAGGGATCAGTGCCCTCTGGTTGCTAAATGTTACACAGGATGGCTTTAATTATTGATAATTTGCTTGGATCACATATAAACACACTCCGCCACACGTCATTCAGTGCTGTTGCTATGGCACCTGGTGTTTGGGCTATTTTATCATTTTATCCTTTGTGCTTCTTGGACTATTCTGTAGCATAAGTGTGGTTGGTTACATTCTGCAATTTTACAAAAAGAGGTCACGAAATTGTGCAGAACAGATAAGAAACATTCAGGGAAGCCTACATTACAGTACCACTTACTTTTTGAAGACAAATTCACTGTGAAAAGCTGCATTTTAGAGTCAAACAGGTGTGTGCACAGGTGGAGCGGAGGTGGAGTGGAACATCAGTGAAAAATCACTACATACAGTAAACAATCTCTCGAAATGTAACACAACAGCATCAGTGTAATAATTCCTTTACCAGCTGCATGTGACAAACAGCACAATCGTGGCACGCTGCAGGTTAATTTGTGGCTTTGACGGATGCCGAATCCAGTCTGTCGCTGCGAGCACTGGAGGAAAAGCGTGGCAATTAGAAAAGCCCTGTGTGTGAGAGAGTTGGCTGCTGCATGCACCGCTGGGCATAAATGAGTGTAGCAGCCCGGGCGACGTAGGCAGGGCTTAAACACAACACTGTGGACACGCCTAAGACTCCCATTGTGCCATGCGCTAATCCATTTCCACCCTAACAAGCTGCTGCTGACGAACCCAGCCATCCAACCCAGAGCCTGTCCACCGTCTGCTGGGCTTGGTTCTGCTCCAGCTCTCAGACTTTCAGCGGCCATTTTATAAGCTCTGTCTCTGGCAGTGCTTGCCCTCCTCAAAACAAAGCAGCATGTTTTAGCATTGAAGTGACGCCACTGTACTAGTCAGGATGTCGAAAGGCGTGCATTTTGGAGAGCTGTGTGTATCTTGCAAAAAAGGGAATGCATCATCCAAGTAGAAAAGACAGCTTCCCTCGGCATGCCTTTAGATTTTATTTTTTCCATCCTGTGTGTGTATTGATTCCTTCACATATCCAGTGGTGGGAAGCTCAGGAGAGTGCAGCTTACCAACAGGGGTATAAAAGGAGGGAAATGTGTCTTAATAAAGCAGCTGAGGCACCACAGAGAAATCAACAGAGCATTTTCTCCATCGAGCCAGAGCACTATTTATTGCCCTCACATCCGCAAACATTACCTGAGGTGGAAAGAGCTGAGTGGCCAACAAATAAATAAAATTAATAAGAGGGCCGTGTGTACGCTCCGTACCACTGTGAGAGCCTCGAAAGAAACAAAAAGCATTTGTTTCTCTTAACGGTTTTCAATAAAATCCAACAAAAAGGATTTTCTTATTCTCTCTATTCATCTCAATATCCCAAATCAAATGTGTCTGTTGTTTCTTTTAAAAACACAGAATATCGATCCTCTGGAGGAAAACATCTTGTATATACGTTCCAGATGAATGTTTATTTAGTGGTTTGGGACGTCTAATGAATTAAACTTGTAAGGCACAAGGTGGCTGTGTAAAAGTCTTTTAAAGAAGGCAAGAATTACATCTGATTATGATTAGGAAATATAGGATTGTGTGTTGTGCCGACTGAAATATATTAAATATAATAATTACCTGTTATAAACAGATTTTTAATTCATTATATAACCCCTAAACCAAATGCCTAAACTTATAACACTTAAGAATCAAATGTTTTTTGGACAATCTCTAGGCTTTATGACCAATCCACTGCCCAAACTTGCCTTCAAAGCTTTTAAACCCGACGATTGGACAAAAAATAGAAACCTGTAGCCTTTCACAAAAAACGCTGATTTAATTGAATCTTTTGTTTGTGCTGGAAACGTTACTTCAACTCCCTGAGGATTACTGCAAAATGAGAACAATATCCTCAGAGACTTTGTTGTCTTTGTCATTGTGACAAATATCCCTCAGCACTTATCCTCCACCACAAAGACAATTGTTGACGGGAAATAAAATATGATTTCCGAAACACAGCGAAGCACAGAGGCTTGTAATTGTAAAGCAACACAGCTTCAGGTGATCCACCTGACTGCTCTGTTCACAATGTATGCTAACACAAACAAGATATTTTTAGCTATTTCCTCTCATCTTTCATCTCTCTCCGGTGTTTTCTGTTCCTTTTCACTGCCGTCTGTGTGAAAAGCACAAATGCCATCAAAGGAATCTCATTTCCAGGAAATGGCAGTTACGTGTATCTGAGGCTGGAGGCTACTTCTGGAGGAAATTTCTTTTAAAAGGCAGTGTGCTGTTTTTTGATCCTCCGCTAAAGGGAAATATCGTTCCAAATGGCCACTCAGGGCAATGAAACATGAAAAAAACATCTAAGACTAAGAGGATGCACCACAAACATTTCACTAGGGGTAAAAATGTGATGCCCATATGCATTTAGAACACCTTTAAGTGAAACTGGAGGTCACAGAAGCCACCGCTCTGTTGAATATAAAGTGTGTGCCCAATTCTAGCATATTATATAAAATGTAAATCAAAGTCTGGGACACTTTAGCTTCTATTTGCAAAAAATATTCCTGGTAACTATATTGCAGCAGTGTGCTGAGGCAGTGTGATTGCTCTTGTTTGACTCATAAATAAAAGTTTTTAAGTATTTGGTGACTGAAAACTTCCACAACTGCTGCGTTAGTGAAAGCTATGCTCAACTTCTCTAACTAAAGGCAGCTAAATTCAACTATAATTGGCTTTGGAAACGAAGAGGCATTTCAAAGACACATTTGTAATATTGTGCTCTTCTATTAAAAGTCTGACTCATATTCAGATGGGAAGTAATATTTTAAAATTTGATAATGAAATGGGGGCAGGCACACTTTTAAATTGTGTTTCCTGCTCTGTAAGTTGCCTCTTGATGATTTGGCATCGCTCGCTCATGCTCCCTCCAAATGAGCTGCTCATATTTTTCTGCACACATTAGATCGAAGAAACAAAGCGAGGGTTGTACCATCAATTTATGAAAATGATGAGAATACGACGTGGAGCTTGTGTAAAAAGAGTTAAAGGGGATGTGTGCAGAGCAGATATCAGATTTTTACAACATATTTGGTGGCTGAGGTTCTTCGGGCGGCCCCTGTGGCTCGGAGACTGTTGAAAGAGCGGCTTCTTGGCACAAAGTCAGCCACAGTGAATATGTACGGAATAGACTGCAGACAATAAAAAGCCAGTGCATCAATAAGAGCCGGGCTGGGCTTAGCAGGGGGGCTTATTGGTTTAATTTTCCAAATACACAGAGATGGGACGAACAAACAACTGAAAGGGTGTGTTTGGACGGGTTTGTGTGTCTAAGCATGTGCTCTGAATCCAATCTAGCATCTTCTTTGACGCATACGGCAGAGCAAGTGCAAATATTAGCACTGCATCTATTGGGAGACAATCTGGCTGTCACCATATTGTTGGAGGGTTGTTTTGTTTTTTTTCCAGTTGAAGCGTCAGTAAATAGACACAACACTTAATGTTGCCTGGTTGTGCAGCTCGAGGAAGCCTTGTATCTGTAATGAACAGTAAGTTCAATGGCTTTTTTTCCATCCTCGCTGCCGCAGCGCCTTGTGTCGCCCGCCTCGTGCACTCTACTGGAACAATAGCACTGTTTGTTTGTTGTTTCGCATGAATTTCATTCTGTTTTGGAGCGTTAGCACAATGAGCACAACAGTAAAGGGTGACACGTACAAGAGTAATTCTATCACTTGCTGCTACTTCCAGCTAATCGCCTTCTGTGTTCGCTTTTTACACTTCCGTAATCTAGTTTTGATTACATTTTGTAATTGGAGAGTTGTTTTGATGGTTATCCTTATGTTCTAGTTGGAGTTTTGTGTAGTTAGAAGAAGTGGGAAAGAATACAGATGTAGCATATGGTGAAAGTACAAGGTAGATACAGTTTTCAATTTTGTAGTGTGTTGTGTGTACCTCAACCGTGACCTCACTTTAACTGAAAAAACACTTCAAGCTCTGCATATTTCTGAAAAAGGCCAGTTCTAGTTTTACATTAAAGCAACACAATGCAACACTAAAGGACTAAAGGAGACAGATGCTGCTACAAACAAAGAGTATCTGCATACAGATGCATTTTTGTCTTTAAAAGAATGGTTACTTACTCTTTTTTTAAGAACCCAATTCAAGGCTGCTATTTGGATGATTTTTAGGGTTTATATCTGATACTGCTTAAACAATTGTGCATCATATATAAAAGCCACCCTGCCTCCCCAAAACAGATATATCTAATGTTTACAGAAACTTCTCACTCTTCATTTGTCAATTGTCCAAGGCTAGTCAGATTTAGTGTGCTGTGTTTTACTGTATAGCTGCATTAATAAATGACATTAACCACACCTTACTTTGTGTAGGGAAAGACAGCTATAGGAGACTTAAAATGTATAGCTTTAATTTGAATGAAGTGGTTTTTACTTGGCTATTGGAAATAGCTCTATGATTTAAACCACACAATCTAACTTCTATCTTCCTACAGCTGCACACACCCAGGTGAAAGTGTGGAACAAGGCGGTGGAGTTGTTGTAAAGGTTCCCAATCGAACGGATGACTTTGCTGCGTGATAATGTGAAGCCTCTATCTCAGGCTGCGCGCTGACGTCTATTAGACCTATAAATCATATTAGTCCATGGTTCGGGTGCAGCCACAGCTCAGGGTCGTAAATCTCATTACCCGGGACCCCCACCCTGTCCTCAATCTCGCACATTATCAGCTGACCTTGACCGCCAATGCAGACACTTCCACTCAATCAGGCCTCTGTGTGTGTGTGTGTTTACCTGTCATATTTAAGACACCCCTCCCTAACGCAAATAAAGAGGTGTGGTTTTTTAATGAAAATATCAACGAGTTCCTGCTTTGGGTTTATCATCATCAGCTGCTTGTCAGTCTTTGTTACACTTTTTTGAATTATACGTTGGTGTAATAAATAATAAAAAGAGTTAATCTGGAAAATCCCCCTTCAATACATAATCACTAACATGAGATAGATAATAGCGTTAAAGGGCAGCGTGCATCGATTGATACAATGATGACCTACAAAGGTGATCTTTAGGTGATGACATTTGGTATAGATTTAATGTGGCAGAAAAAAGTTTGGCAGTGTGGAGATTTACATTTAAAATTTGCAGCCACCTTCTTATGCAGCATCTACACTACTGAGCCTTTATGAGAACATTTACAACACACAATGAGTTGTATTGTGTTAGTCTTATCTTCTCATTTTGTTGGGTTTTTTATTTAAGGCCTGGTGGTCCATGGTGAGAACTGTGGTTGAAAACTGGGTTGTGCTGGAGTGTGGAAAGGCAAAAAGGGCTGCTGTTCTAAAATGAAAATGGATCAATGTGATTTGGACATATGTTTTTAATTAGTATTGAAGAGATGGCTGTGGCCTTCAGTACAGCTTTCTGCATCAATTTCTAAACCCTACCCTAGTACTTCCAGAATAGGTGATGTCTCTGCAGGTGAACATTTGACTTCAGTGACAGTAGCAAAGGAGCCCGGTTGAAGCAGAACTATTGTAATTACATGGCATGTGCTTTGCCAACTGGATGCAGCTGTTCTGTGTTTTAAAACAAAATGCTACATTACCGCTGTTTATAAAAGCAATTATTCACTTGAACTCGCAGGGATTTGGCGTTTTCCCCGGCTTCCTTCTCTCACAGTGGAGCTTAAGTAAAACTCATAAGGCTCCACCTGTTCGCAGGGCGAGCCGGCTGCTGCTCAGGGAGCACAACAGCCAACAATCACAGCATGCGCTTCCTCTTGGCAGCTGCACACATCAACTTGGTAAAACTTTGAGAAACAAAGTAAGTCTCACGCAGGTCACATTGGGTGAGAAGTCTTTCTGTTGTGTAAATCAAGCCTCTGGCATTGCCCTTGGTCGGCCTGATGTTTGGTAGATCTCATACAGCACTCTGACTAGTGTACAGCACATAATGAATGTGAGGGTTATACGCCCAGCGTGGGCTGCCCACATCCTCAGCCTTTCTCTGGCTGTGACTCTGTTGGTGTTTTCTCTCCGCACTATGGCTAGTGGATTTGCAAGACTTGTATTGTTGATGCCTGTCAACTCAAGGATTTCAAATATTTCAGTAAATCTCATGCCGCATCATTTGAGAAAAAGCATTACTGTTTCATCTAGTATATGATTTCTATATATATATATATATATATATATATATATATTTTCAACCCTGTACAGCCTTGAGTACTAACACAATGCACATGGGATTAAAGACTTAGAAGACATAAAACGAGCACGATGGTCTGTTTAAATAATTTCATTTTTATCTCACACATCTGCATTTAAAAGAGAATGAGCCGACTGTTGAGAGTTGGGGATTTCTTAAGATGTCTGCATGAAAGGTGCACATGCAGGGCCTTTGAGTTAAGCTATGTTATTAGCACTTATTAGGTGTTTTATACAAAAATAGTATTTCACTCTGACTCCTGATACACCCCTTGTGCAAATGACAGAATGACCTAATAGTTTTGCTTTGGGGACATGTTGAGCTACTTATGTTTTTTGTGTTTCAACCATTTGCCTTCTATAATCTAAGCAACTTAAGTGACTTTGTTTAAGATAGCATTATTTACTTTGGGGAACGTTACCAAATACATCAAGCCAGTCGAGTAATTCGTAACTTCATAATACGTATTTCACTTGAGAAACATAAAAAAGTAGTACATCACTGTAGTCTTTCAAAAAGCTGAACTGATTTGATTGGCACAGAAATCATTTCATTTGAATGAATGAAATGATGAGGTGCCTGGTTTGGAGCCATGATAATTCTTTCTGCGTCTCGTCCTCCTTTACATCGTTTCTTCAACTCGTTCACAGCACAAGTCTTCCTCCAGTGCATCTTAATGGCTTTTCACGCCCGCAGCGGATTCAAGGCTGGAGCTGCTGCATTGTGGTATATCTGGCTGCTTCAATAATAACTCATATGACAAGACTGGAAGCTATCACACAAGCCCCGAACCATGAGCACGTCTCCACTGTGCCTTTGGGTAGACAAGTTGAGCCTGAATAATTTAGCCATGCCAGTGAGCAAGGTGTCTGCCCAGAGGAAGTTCCTAAAAAGTGCATCATGTTTGCCCCCAGGCCTGAATCATGGGACGCTGACAGCTTCAGTCATGTCTGAAAGCTGAGGATGTGCACACCACTAATCACTTGTAAACCCAGGTATATGAGGCCATAATAGAGCAGCTGACCCAGAGCTTCTCTCTCTCTGTAGAAGCAGACACTAACAAGGAAGTCACTTCAGGAGCCGTCAGTCTGCCGGGACAGCACTGACTCAATACTGCTCCATACAGACCAAACCTCCGCTGTAAGCTATATTGTCACAGACCTGATATAAAATGACAAAAAGTGGATTTTGCTTGGCATTGGTGCCAACATTTTGACATGTGTTGCCATGATTTGTAAGTCTGTCCATGGCATACTAAGGCCCTTCTAACCCTACAGTTTGGCGATGTCTAACTAGTCCCTTTAGACTGTGGATGTGGAAACATGAAGCTTAAAAACAATCAAAACTTTCACTAATTGGCTCTCAGTAGAATGTGACTGCTGTATGCTGAATTTAAAAACGGCCTTTGGTGCTTTCAGTGGTGATCTAAAATAAATAAGGTGGAAATGATTGCACATAAAAATAGTGTGCAATGATAAGATTAATATAATATACATGGATGCACTGATGTAATTGATGCATTGAGTCAGAGCTAGATTCAAATCCAGGACTGAGAGTTTACTTCTCATCTTAAGAAGCAGCTGCTGGTCTCTTGCAAAGTTTGAGTTCACTGAATCCCAGAAATCCAACTTAAAAGGTCTGCGATTTCTAGTTTGAACCAATGATGTGTCAGTATTAGCAGTTAGTAATGAGTGTGTTTTGGGTTTGACAACAGTGACTCTTGACATGACTTTATTTGCAAAATGGTGTTGCTCTGATGAGATAAAATGTCCTTGTGATAGTGCTCGCAGGGAATCTGAAAGTACTTGTATTTTCCAAAAGGCTTTCTGTGAAGTCAGTTGCGTTTTTAGTTATTATGTTTATTTGCTAAAGATAAATTGTAGTAGACTTTAGATTCTAGATATACATTCTGGGGTATACATATTAATTATTCATAAAAAGTCACTATTTTTACATTTGAATGACAAAATGAAAATGAATGAAAGCGTGTGTGCAGTGTGTGTGTAATGCGGGTGTTACATGATAAAAAGTTCATTCTGCCTTTAGCTGAAAAACAACCAGCTAGAATCATGAGTGGCATAGTAATAATCCCATTTATTAGCCATTCATGACAAACAAAAAGGCATGGCTTTGTGTGCAGCAAAATTAATAAATATTGCAGTGCATATTAAAATAGGAGGTGTTGAATTAAACTGAATGTTTTGTTTACTCCTGTAGGACCCCACTCCAACACAGTGAAAATTAAATATTAAATTTTGATAATGAAAAACTCATGACAAAGTAGCAACAGTGTTTAAACAGTGCTTGTAATTAGTTGTACATGGGGTTATATTAGGTGTAGTGATTGGAGCAGTGTCCAAATAGGAAATGCTGAATATGTTTTTATAGATTTTTGATACAAATGGTGATAAGGTTGATAATAAAAACCTACTACTTTTGCTCCAACACAGGCTCCAGCTGGGCCCTGTTCTGTTCGGGCTGTCTCTCTGGACTACCTGAGGGGACCACATCGCAGGTTTGTTTTTCCTGTGCATGCTCCATCAGAGAGAAGCAGGCCTCATTAATATTTGGCCCCTGTAGAGTCCTGGGGCCTCTAACCCACCCAACCGACCTGCAGTGGCCCCTGGAGCCCTGAGCCCAAAACAACAAATCACTGAAACAAAATCGCGAACGAGAATCCCTAATGCCTGAATCTTAACACTTCAAAAACACGATTATGCTAATGCCAGGAACCATTTGCCATTCCAACTCTGATTTAATGCGGCCTTTTAGTGGGGAAAGCTAATTAGAGGCTTTAATTAACATGTGCGACACAAACTGGAGAGAAGTGTGAAGGAGCCTGTCGATCAACGCAGGAGCGCAGCGAGAACAGTGGAAAAAGAAGAGTCTGAAAGCTATGCAAATGAGACAAGGCAGGCAGCGCTGTGGGGAGGTGTGCATCTCCGCCGCTACAACACGCTCCGTAAATATCACCGTGACCTGTAGACACACTGGAGTCATCTCATTAACACAGATTGGACGGTGTCACCGAGGCTCAGCTCATGAGGGTCAGGGCTGACACTGAGGGACCCGAGCGGAGTGGGTCTGCCGTCATTAAAACTCGGACACAGCCAAGGGTTTAGATTATGAGCTGAACATATGGTCAAGTCTTGTGCAAAGGCCTGTGTTTACGTTGTGTCCAAAGCACCTGAATTATTGAAAAAAATGAATTTAAATGGTCAAGTACAACAAAACACATCACAAATGACCAAGAGGTCTACATGAAAATGCTATGAAAAAGCATGGAAGAGGAACCAATAACAGGGCCAGAGAGTGAAAGTCACATGACATTTTTGTGGCAAATTTAGTTTTGACCCTGATATATGACATTCAGAATTTGGTATTGGTAAAATCACCTAATTTTAACTGAATGGTAATAGACAACACTGACTACCAGTGTACGTCCATGCTCTATGCAGTGTACTTATAGATGCACAAGGTCTGAATACATTCGTAGTCTATTTACAGGCCATTTGCAGTGTGCAGACTCCATGGCAACATGTGGACACAGCAGCCATCTCATTATTGCACGGCAACTACCACCATTATTGTGGTGGCTCAGGATATTGTCATCATTACAGCAGGTATGACACCGCAAGTAATCACCTCACGGCTTGGCACCGCTGCCATTTTTCAGGCTGGAAATAAAGCGACTGGGCCAATTTTAAAACAGAAGCCAGAAATAGTACAAGATGGAAGAGTGGAAGTGTGGCCATTAATGTGTCTCATTCTGCTAAAACATGCCCTGGTTTTATTCTGTTTAGAGCGAGGTGCATCTAATCAAAAGTTCATTTTATATGAGGGCCATATTCATTTGTATGTCTGTGGGTTCGAGTGCTGTAGACAGGCAGAGAAGTGGTTCCTTTTACAACTTCATTAAAGCACATTAGGTAGGTTAGCTTCCATTTCCTTTGTTGATTTATGGGACATTAGTTTAATGGTGTATGAATAACTCTTTATTCACACATCCAGTTCTGTGGACATGTTTTAGGCAGGTGTGGATATAAAAAGTAAACTATAAAGTATGTTTTTTTTTTATTAGTTTACAAAATGCAAAGTGAAAGAACAGAAGACAGTTCTAAATCAAATCACTATTTTATTTTGCCTCAAACCAGCAACAGGTCTCAGTTTTTGAAGGATCTGGGAAGGTTCTGTTCCAACATTTGGACAATCCCAGTCACAACCAGGACAAACAGGACAAACCAGATCATGTGATTCCAGCTAGAACCAGGAGGACTCATTGTTCTGGGATCACTCTCACTATTAAAGTTTTTTGTCTGTTTACTCACAAAACAACAAAAAGCGTCATTATTGAGAGTGATCCCAGAACAATGAGTCCTCCTGACGAGTCTGGTCTGGTTCTATGGGATCACATGGTCTGAGACAGTGGAACTACAAGAACTATTGCTGTTTTGAGGCAAAGCAAAATAATGATTTGATTTAAAATGGTCTTTTGTTCTTTCACTTTACATTTTTATTAATAAAAATATACATAATTTATAATTAATATTTTTTTTATATCCACACCTGCCTAAAACCTTTGCAAAGTACTGTGTGTGAAATACTTTTAGCATGGTTGTATTTATACAAGTAAATGTATGTTAGGTGTTATATTGGTAAATTCAACATGCTAGATGTGGTATAGTATCATCTGTCTTGGAAAATACAAGTAAAATTAATCCCTACTAATATTAATGTTTTATTATAAATAATTTAGTTCAATTTTTAGGCTATTGTCTTGTCTTGTCAGGATTTGGACTAAAAAACTTTAAGGACAACTGCAAACACACATGGGACTCTTTGTTTGAATCTTTCTGTTGATTTGGCGCTGTATGTGTTCTCTTTAGACAGTGGTGTGCGCTGTCAATCAAAGTTACATTGTGGAGTATCTGTGAGTGGTCTTTGTCGACTAACGACAGAGTTATTGGGACTTTTTTTATGTGACGGAATCAAAAGAAGCTTAAATATGTACCCCAAATTAAAAACAACAAACAGCTCTAATTCTTATGTATTAGACAGTTTTGTTTGTCTTGTTTGGGCTTATACATGGGGGATTCTTGAAAGAAGGTTCTGGTTAGTTTCTGGTGATGAAAATACTTTAATGAATGCATGAATAGTGTCAGTCATGACTCTTTTTGGTTGGTGTTGTCCTGACTACAGTGGTACAATTTACAATATATAGACTGTTGAATTACTCTGTGTGAGTGAATAGTAACAGTAATAACTGCATGACTAAAAGGAGCCAAACTGTAAAAGAGGTTAACAGTGATTTGCAGTGTGTCTGTGAGTGTGAGTGTGTCAGTGAGTTTGTTCTGTCAATGCAGCCTTACTGTCCCATGACATTTTGCATAATTAACATTTCACTGTGTTTGTGACTCAGAATCATTCATCATTTGTCACACTGCTACTTAAATAAGACAAGCCCCGGTGTCTCTTTTCATAAAACATAAATAATCCATAAAATCACTTGACGTGTCCTCCCTGACACATCCAATACCACTCCCATCTTATAATAACTTGCCTAAAGTTTGGCTTGTCATCCATCATTTTAAAGGGTCGAGTAATATTCTTTGAGTAGACACATTGAGAGCGACGCTCACCTGAGTGCAGAAAACTGTGGCTCTAGTGACAGCGACAGGCTTCACAGCTCAGGGATCTTCTTGACCTGCAGACAGGATGTGGAAAATAACCAGGAGGTTAATAGGTGCTGTAGGTTCATCCATTTTAACCCAGTAGAACTAAACCATGACTTATTAATGTTTAGCAGATGTGTTGTATTGTATTTTTAAGCCAGACAGTCAAGAACCGAGATTTGTGTCACATAATTCCAATGATTTGACAATAATTGGAGAGATTTGGAGCGAATGTTACTATGTGCTACTAAATTTCACATTTTAGCTGAATTAAAGTCCTTGACTACAGCACTATTTATTACCATTAACACTGGCTTTTCCCACAGTTGCCTTTATACATTCGACCAAATCTCTAACACACATTGATTAACTGCATACTATAGCAAAACATCATTATCTTGCGTCTTACTGTTAATCTCTTTTTTGTCATGAGGCTTTGTGCAAATACATTAAGTACACAATATGTCTGCAGCCCCAATCAATCTAACAAGGTGCTCTTGTTTAAACGCAGCCTGAATGAACAATACAACAAGGCAACATTCATATGCATTGGGAACATTACTTCCAAGGTCACTGACTGTTAAGTGCTTATAAAATATGTTCCTCGCTGTAATGATACAGCAGGAGTGTCTTCGCCTGAGGACATCCTCATGAGGTGAGCTCATACCAAGAAAAATAAATAAATAAATAAAAGACAAATCCCAGCAGTGCTTCAAAGGGCACAGAAAAGGAGTGCTGACAGCTGAAGTGATTAGTAATACCTGTTGTGAGGGTTTAGGCCTAAAAGTGGCTGCAAATGCATGACAAATGAGGCCTTGGTTCATGAGTGCACTTATATTTGGATGTGTCCTGAAAGAGCAATAAGCTCCAAAAGAATTCTCATTATGTCAGTAAACAGTATTTCATACAGCTTGTGAAAAAATCAATATAACGTTGAGAGAGAGATGGAGGCGAAAAAAACAAAATGGTCGTGCTGCTGAGGTTGGCATCAGAGGGGCCTTTATAGTGAACTTGATTAAAAGAAAATTGCTTTCAAGTGCTCTCAGCAGGCTGGGAGGGTGAGTAGGAGTGCTCTCGTGCGCAGCGCCGGTGGAGTTTTACAAACTAGGCTTTCAGAGTCAGGAAACAAGATGAAGAAATGCTTTGAAAGCGCCTTAGGACAAAGAACGTAGAGGCGCTATTGTGACATGCGAAAGCAATATGACTGCTATTATCATTTTCAATACATTTTCATTTACTTAGCCCTTCTAAGACTCGGGAGGCGAAATTAATTTCAGACTCTCAAATGTCTGGCTATGATGAAAGAGTTTACATTGTGACAGTTCTCTGCAGGTTGTGTCTAGACATTGAACACATTGGATATGTTCTTTTATGCAACATTCAGGTAGAAGTCAGAATTAGTGGTCATTACCAGGGTCTCATAAATTTACAACTCATTTGACAGTGCTACCGTTGATGGAGTTTTCATTTTGAAACCGTCAAACATGAGTAAATTATTCCTTTTTAATTTCAAAACACCAGTAGATGACCAGTAGTTATTTCCATGAAAAGCTCACCAAATTGGCTTTTAAATGGTGGAGGGAGCTGTTGTGAATAATTTATCTACTTTATCTACTTGAAAGAGAACTGACTTTGGTGAGAAGTCTATTGGAATTTCATTAACTATTCAGGGTACTTTTTTTTTTAAATTTTTTCAACATTTGCATTTCTTTGGATGTAGCTTCACACAGTGCAAGACTTACATTGGCTTACTTGGCGTTTATGAACTTAAAGGGGCTGTCTAATAGTCATTGGGTGGTTAGTTAGGTGGCAGTGACAAATGCCACTCAAGTACATCTTGTCTTTTTAAGGTTAGGGTTAAATTACCTTATTTACATTGGGTGTAAATAATCCTTGTAAGTGACGAGCAAAGTCAGTCTCTGAGAATTATTTTCATGAGTTGTCGAAATAAACCTTCATACTGAGTATTTTGTAGACCAGCAATACAGTAGCAAGCTTTAACCACACCTTGTAAATATACTATCCACCCATTCTGATCAAAATGCATTTACATTAGCTGACTTATGTGTGAGTTGTGTGAGTTGAGTCACATATATTTGAATCCTCTAGACAGATTTGATCTTTTGCAAACAGACAAGTCCATTAATTAAAATAAATGAGCCTAGATTTTGTGTTGGCATCTATTTGTACTTGACAAACATACTGTAATTATCTGGCATTGAAATGCTCTGTAACAGATTTACATGCATTGTTTCTGAGCTGTTATACAACATTAGCAAAAGATTAAGCGGAATGTTTTTTTATTTGAATGAAAACCAGTGAATGGCATTTTCTGGTTGTTTAAAGCCTCTGGGGACTGGAGCCTTTCCCAGCATGCATCACCAGTCTACTGCACAGCTACTGACTGGAATTCTAAATGATATACTGCGTCTTTGGTTATAAAGTTCCTCCGTTGATAGTTCAGTGTGATACGCAGCTGACAGTGCTGGCGAGTGGGCGTCAGGCTGAACATGTAGCCCGCAGACAGACAGACAGACACACTGAGACGAGACGGGACACTTCAGTGACCACGCTCCGATGGGTGAAATCCCCCGGACCGACAAACTCATTCCACACGATCGATAGGCGCGCCGTGACAACAGGCCTTCTCGTCACAGCCTGGAGAACAAGCAGTTGTGAAGGTCTGAGAATGGAAGATAGGCCCCGCAGGGGAGCCTTGATTTACGAGCTCCAGTCAAGATGGAGGCACACTCGCCCACGTTCAGTACACGTCCTTCCTGCCTGCCGCATCAGTCTTCCCCCACCCTGTCTGCTCGGAGCTCCGCACTCGTCCTCTTCCCACTGTCTATTTCCCTGCCTGTTGACAGCAGCAATAGGCCCAATGACATACCACCCACAAAAGACATCTCATTGTTCACCTTCACTCTGGTCCCAAGTGTCACTTTTGCCTTGTTTTACTTGTTGTTTTATTTTTTTTACAAACTTAGCCTAGGGGAGATGCTTGTCAGTGGAGGTAATGCAATAGAGGAGTCTAATTTAAACATGTCATGTATCTACCAAACATCCTGACAAATAATAGAAACAGTCACAGGGTTAACTGATGGGCAACCCTGGAGTAGAAAACACTATGCATTATTTGTAAGGGACACATCACCTTCACGATTGGGCCCACTGGGGACTGAGAGTGCATATATTATGCAGAGAAGAAGACAAATGTTGCTCTAACTTTTGCAAAAACGCACAGAGTCAGTGCACTGTGGTCAAACAGCAACAGTAATTATAGAAAAAGTAAGTCAGTTTGGGGGTGGCTATATTTCCATACTGCAAAAGTCAAAACGAAATGAAGAAAATGGATTGCCATGACATCTTATTTGTCTAAAAGGTCCACTTCATGGATTTTTTTGGCATAGCTGTTTGCAGTGTAGGAGTACTTGAATAATACTGAATAAACTGGATTTTTGCTTTACTGTTAATTGACAACTGCCTACTCAAACATAATAGATCCTAAAAATCACGGACATACACAAAGTGCCGTTTTTGAATCTGTCATAAGCGTAATGTCTGTATATTCTAATGAATCCCCTTCAAATGTACAGTAACCCCATCCACCCCCCTTTCATTTAACAAGGGACTGTTGGTGAGCGAGCGGAGACACCCTGCCTCCATCTCTCTTCTGAGCCATATCAATATTCATGGGTCTGTCGGGTGCGTTTGTGCGATGGCTGTCTCATTAGCCTTTGATCCCTTGCGCGAGGCCTGTCGGAGCAATGCCGTGCCAACAACAGAGCACCGTTTGAAGTGAAGAGAGAACAGCTGCTTGCATTTGATCTCCATATACTTTCTTGCGATCCATGCATACGTACATACACATATACAGATGCTGCCCACAGGCCCATGAATACATGCATCTAGTTGACTGTATGCCACTGTGTGTGGACTTCTACAGACTTACAGAGGCTATTACAGTGGATTTTTTCACCAGCCCACTCAAAATACTTTTTAAATATTTTTAATAATGAATACAAATTTTGCATTATTCTAGTCATTGGCAATGTTTAACCAAAAACATACTGGAATGTTTTGATAATGGATTTGTGGCAGAATGAAATTGTGTATAATATGAAGGCATTATGGGAGTGACAAAATTACATTCAAAATACAGCATTCTTTTTGGTTAAGAAAACATGGACAAAGCTTTTTTTAAATATATTTTATCATTTGTCTTACTTAAAAAAAATAACCATAGTTGTCATTCAAAAGCGATACATAGTACCAGGATCACAAGCACAGAAAGCACTGAAACAACACACTACCATAAGAATGCATGGTCTGTATCAAACATACAGATAATATACAATAAGTCCAGTCCACAAGCCAAAGACATGAATTGCTATTGGATTTATCAATTCTCTACTTGATCGTTACACAACAGCCTGCTTCCTCTTAGCAGTTAATTTTTACCACAGAGAACGCCAGAATGAACAGGGTCCAGTCTGCATTACATCATGACATCTGCATGATCCCCTGACAAAGACCACAATCCCTGCTAAGGTCCTCTCAGTAGTTCTCTCCCTACTGCATGTGCTGGGAAAATACCACAGTAAAAAAATAAAGAGTTGGAGCTTGTCAAGACCATTGTCCTCTGGGAAAGAGGTTAGCAGATTAATATCGCCAATGTGCCTGATAACATTAGGCCGACCTTAATGGCACTAATGAAGAGAGTGGCTGACAGTTACATGGGACGGCTTAGGTCAGATCAGGAGTCTGTTAGAGCTACAGACACACACAGACATGCACAGTCTATTAAAAAGTGAAACCATTCAAAAGAGCTGAAAAGCATTTCTTATTACTAAATTAGAAAACACAAAGAGCATGTACAGTGGTGTATTGTGTTGTGCAGTGCCCTGTGTCCTGTGTGCACGAGTAAAGGCATGAATGAACAGAATGAGTCGAGGTGCCAAGTTTAAGGGAGTCTGCTCAGTGTCCTTTGTAACATCAGGTCACTCGGTGCTGAGGGGGAATCTGTCATCAGTGTCAGTGTCATCAGTCTGCAAATGTCAAAGAAACTACATCTCAGCAGAATCTCCGCTGACATTTTAGATAAATTAGATCTTATTTTGCCCCGTCTCCTCCTTTACACACACATATACTCTCACACACAGAGCAACCTGCTGCTGAAAGCCCCATGCACTACTTCACACCCCCAGTGAACACAGCTGCAACTCTGGCATCCTAATAAAGATGAAAGAGGGAGAGCATAAAGGAGAGCGGTTAGAGGTGACGTACCTCATGGCAGACGTCCTGGTTTGAACTTTGGGAGCTGCTGGGACGCTTTGATGAAACGGGACATGCTCTTCTGTCTGTCTGTGGCTTTGAGATGGGGGCGCGGAGCTGCTCCTTCACTGCCTGCTCGTCTTCATCCTTCTCCGTTGCTCCAGCTCTGGCTCCGCGACTGTCTCAGCCCCTCTCACTATCATACCTCCCTCCCCCTCCTCTTTTTGTTACTCCACCCCCTTTCTAACCTGCTTCCTCCCATACTGCCTGTCTCCTGTGCCGCCCCGCTCCTCAAGCTCACAAAGGGAAGTACTTTATGGCTTTTCACTTCAACAGAATGCTCAGATATTGCAGAAATATGGAGAATCACTCTACACTATTAAAAAATATGAATTATAATTGCTAACATTTCTGTGATGTTTTATGAGAAAAAAACACCATATTCACCGGAGACCAAGTCAGGACAGAGACCAGAGTCTTTTGATACCAAGACAAGACCAAGACCATGACAAGGCAAGACGGAGTTCAAAGCAAGACCATTATAAGATACAAATGCATGGAGGGCTTGGGATTTGATGAATGAGGCAGAGGGACATTTTTGTGATCAATATAATATAAAAAACAAAGGTTTTCATTAAAACACAAGAATGATTCTTTGCTTAGTCTTAACCCAAACCTCAGTCAAATAGACCTTTGAGTCCTGATGGGTTTTAATGCCAACCTTTCACAAATCTGGGTATGTCCGATATTTTATATGTACTTACCAAAATGCTTTCTCCAAATGCGGGGGATACCGGAAATGTAACATTAATGAGATTCCTCAGAGACTAGGGCTCCTTAACGTAATAAAGTCTGAAGAGTTCACTGCGGTTCTTAAATCTGCCAGTGCTCTAAGTGGGTTTTAATAGAAGACATATGCTAAGGCAGACCTGTTATCACTTATGAATTTCTTTTATTAAAGTGATAGAAATCTCAGAGGAAGAGATGCAGATGGAGATAAGTAAAGGATATTTAATATAAAAGATAAGTCAAACAGTCTGTGCAGAAACCTAGCATGGTGGGACTAACTGTTGTTTTTACATTTACAGATTATATCTCATCACATCTGGCATTTTACTCATAGCTTCCCCGCTGCCTTGATAAACTCAGGGAAAGAAAATGATGTACTTGGATGATGTTGTTGTGCTCCTAACTGCTGGTTTCAGTGGATTTCTACCTGGCTTTCAGTGTTATCTGTGTCAGACGGCCAGTGGTGGATTCCACAGCAGCCACTGCCCATTTATTCTCTCATTTTTTTCCTCACTCTGTCTCTTTCCCCCCTCTCTCCAATAGAGATCCCTCCACTGCCTGTGCCCCTGTTTCCATAGTGACACTTTCCCCGACTCCGGCTCGACATAATCGAGTGAACAGGATAGGGGTGGGGGTTGGGGGCCGAGAGGGAATAGTACGATGTGTGTGTGTGTGGGAGCAACGACCAAGATGAGAAATGATAAAAAAGGGCAAACATACAAAGATAAAGGAGCAAATAGTGAATAAAGAGAGTGTCAATTAGGAAGGTTTGTCAGCGGCAAACAGAGCGATGCTGGGTTCACATCAGGTGCTCTGCTAAGCCCTGGCATATGGCTCAAATAATTATCATGCTCATCAAACAACTGGATAGCCACTTGTGCTTTGTGACAATGCTCCCACCAGAGCACAAATGAATTATGGGAAAGAGTTGATCAATGTGAATTTTAATGCAAGTGCTCAGCATGGGCTTACTGCGTGAAGCCAAGCGGAGATGTTGAAAAAGCCTCTTCAATGCAACAACACACAAGAGGTAAACACACTTTACAGGAATATGGAAATTTACAGATACTAGGAAAACCAAACAGCACATTTTAAACTGAGCCCTTGAGTTGTACATATGAACAGTACACAGCTCTTCTGTGTAACTAATAGTTCTCTCTTTGATCAACCCATTTGCTTTCCATGGTATAATCATGGTAACATTTATACAATGGCCAAGTACCTCTGACAAGACTTGCCAAATATTTCAGAGTTAACATTCTACTGTGATCATTAATGAATTTATATAATATTTGTCGATTGGGAGACACCCTAATCCTTGGTAGAGAAGGCAGCTTTGACAAAGAGTTAGTGATTAAGTTGATGAAGCTTTTTTGTACAGTGGAAAGTGGTAGTTGCTTCACTTTGTTACTCTGGATGATGGAGAATCTTTTGAGAACATCTATCTTGTCAGAATCCTCCACATCAACAAATTTACATCAAAACTTATAAAAATAATAATCGTGACACAACAGTCCAGCCTTAAGTCCTGAAGAAGGTTTGCATTGTGAAATGTTACATCGAGACTATTGAATTAAATATTCATATACATATGTTACAAATAAAAAACAACAGGGTAACAACAACAACAACGATTAGAAAAAGATCAGATGTTGAGAAATTAAAACAGACAGCAATTTAATGGGCAAGAAAAGCATAAGTGAAAAAAAATAAATCAAAAAACATATTTTTTTTCATAATGAATTGTGTATGACAAGAGGCACAGCCATCAATTTGTGTAAAGTCTTAAATCCAATTCTGTCATCAGTTATGGTAAAAGTAGCACTAAAGCAAAAGAGAGCAGATGATTTCTCAAGATTAATCACCATTAAATGGGATTACCGTTGACTGCTGTCCTTCCTGTGTGATCAACGAGCAGCGGCAGTACGTCTTGTGAACTTTCTAATTTGCTATTGATCCTGAGCCGCCGTGTTACTGCTGTGCCTCTGCCAGGAGCAAGGTCAGGCGTCAGGGTCAGTGGCTCACAGACCCACAGCAGATTTAGTGATGTGATTAAAAGTATACATCTGCAGTGTGACTTCACAGGCTTTATGAGGATCTGATGAAGGGGACTTTACGACTACGGGGTGGCTTTTCCTACTCTACCGCTTTTGTTGTGCTCAAGGAAAACACAAGTTAAATTCACACCTCGACCTCCCACAGCAAATAAAGAGCTGTTTATTAGGCTTCTCTGAGGCAGAGCAGATATTGTGCAGGAAGGTCTTTAATATTGTATGTGTTTGTGGCCATCCAAAGACACTACTAATATAATCTACAATGGAGAGTTTCAAGATAATGCAATGAATGTCTTTGAAGAAGAGAGCTGCTATTACTTTAATTCAAACCACATGCACACTGAATATAAATGTGACAAAGTAATCTATATGTTAGTATTTATATTACATTTTTCAAATGTAAACATATGAAATGGTCCAAATAATGCAACAAATAACTCAACAGTACCTTTTATTCAACCAAGGCGTTATTAAGTCTAGTCTATATGAATGTTTAAGCAACGTGAGCAACAGGGTACATGCTAAAAATATCACAGGATGCTTAGGACTATGTAATGCTCGGCATGTACAGAACGACAGATAACACCACATGAAGGATCCAGAGTTATACACAGATTGTTCTGGGGTGGGTGCTTCCTGAACAAAGAATGTAAATCTGAGATGTGCCTGAATTAGCATACACATTAAACTTACGTAAAAGGCAAAATGCCATTGCAAGGCTCACATGCAATTTGATGCAATCAAGATAAAAATACATGTAGGTTCCTGACCTGACGCATTAACAATATATAGTCTGAGTCAAGCCAAAACCAAATGTTTCTAACAAAAAGGGACAGTGCGAAGATAAACAAAGCCTCTGCAGCTTAGTGATATCAAAAACAAAAATTGAACTTATGTTATTTTTATTAATTGAATTGAGTTGTATTGATTGTGTTAAATGCTACAGTCTGAATCATCAGATGTACACATCCTGTTCTATATGAATGAGGGTTAAAGGGATATGCACCACTGCTCAGTCTACCTCCTGCTGATGTAAAGTAAGACAAATGGAGGAAACACAATATTTCAAGTCGTGTCAAATGCAGTTATATTATTTTCATATCGTAAATGCTATTATCCGAAAGTATCCGTGGGTGTGCAGATAAATAACTACATTATTTTCAGAAAGTTGGTTGCATATGAAATATTTTTATGACTAGTTCTCAGTGTAGACTTTGTCACTTGTACATATTTGGAAAAAGGAAACCACATATCCCCTTTTCTGTCTTTCTATGACAGCCAAATTGGATTGTGGCTTTCCCCTAACCACGATGTTGGCATCCTCACTATTATCCAATTCGGTGGTAGCCCTGCTTATAAAACTACTACCTGGCCAAGCACAAACTTGTCGAGAAGATTTATGTCTCTCTAACTCTAAATTCCAATCTCAGCCTGTTAGTTATCCCCGGCTTTAGTTTAGTTGGCAGGATGACTGACAGCTGGCTGATTGGGGAGCCGTGGATTTCTGTGTCCTGAAGTCAGATTCTAGAGGGATTCAACCAATTACCGCTCAAGGGCATGAAGGCAAGGTGCACAGGTTTGACACCGGAGCAGGTTTCCTCTCACCCCTCGCGCTGCTGGTGCACGCCACAGGGTACAGAAGGCTGCAGCGGGGAGGAACACCGCAGATTACAGCAACACAATCACACTTGGCAGGTTATGTTTGCCGTAATTGGGCGAAGAATAGCATTTTCAAGGTTTTACGCAGATAAAACAATGAAACTAAAGAAGGTAAATGTTCAGGTGAAGTTTGAGTCATTGTAAGCAATTACAGCAACAGACGCACACTGAAAATATGTTTAGTTTTCTTGAAAGTCCATTCAATGCATGTAGCCTTTTTAGCAGCCAGTAATCATGATTTGAAAAAGCAATATAAAGTATAGGGTATTACATAGTCATACTTTGCCTTCTGAGAAGTCTATTCTGACGCAAATGCCTTCTTAAACTATGAAAGTAATAACCCCTTTTGAAAAGTAGCCACTATATTTTCAGAGTTGGAAAATTGTATAATGTTTGAAGAGAAATGTAGGTTTCTGTTCAGCCTTGTGCATCATGGATAGAGTGGAAAAAAGGAAGCATAAGTAAGTAATTGACTCATAATGGTAGGTTTTCTAATAGCATTTTCAGTTTTGCATGGGAATGATTCCATGCTAAACAGGTTTAGATTGGACATGGCCATGGCAGGGCAATTGCTTGGCTTTATTTGGGGATTACAATGGGCTCATATTCACGATTGTGTGTGTGCTTAATGAATGAGCCATATAGTAATATCCACCACAAACTCATAATAAAAACTAAAACAGGTTTTAGTGAGGAGATGAAATGGAAAAAAAGACACTGAGTGCACTGAGGTAAGCTAAAGCAAGTAAACAATCAAAGAAACACAAACTCTTTATTTTTTACATGTTTTATGTTACTATAAAGTGTTCCTATGGAGAAAATGTAGTATGGTGAAAGAAGATTGGCCAAAGTGTTATTTATTTCATGAGTCTGCTTTACATTTTAGCATCACCCATAACCTATTTAATAAAAGCATGTCAAAACAAAACTGAACATGTGCTTTGCATATTTAGTGCAATCGCTCAGCAGCAAACTTTCGAAAATGAAATTCCAAATTCTGCTGGCACACTCCATGATGTGTGTGTGTGTGAGATAGACACACAGAAAGAGCACAGACACCTACTTGTAAATGATGTCTTTCATCTCTTGACTTCAGATGTGGCTGTCACCCACTTCCATTATACGGCAGCATGAAGAGGAATACACCAGACAGACTGTAAGGCAGGAGTGTGAGAACAAAGGCAGCCAAGAAACCTGCATATGGATACTCAAGCACACACACATAGGCAGTGCTTTAATGGACTAGTCAGAGTTATCATCATCATGACTCATTCTCACTTGAATTTCCAATGTGAGATTGCACGTCGCACTGTGGCGATGTCAATGTGTGGAAAATGAATGAGCAACAGAGTGAGCCCCCTCAACAAACAGCTCTGTGGTGCATTTAAGAATCCATTTAAAGCCTGGGCTGCTCCAGTGGAGCTGCTCAGTGGCCAGCAGCATCAGACTGTAGCTGAACCCACTGAAAGTCTGCATGAATTTAAAGCACAAGGCGGAAAAAGCTCTCTCGAGATATTTTAGAAATCTAAATCTAGCAGGATGCTGGAGGAATGGCAAATCATTTAAGCCAAGGGAGCGATGGGGAGTATATGTCTTGTGGGGGAATTAAAGAGTGATAAAACAGGACATTTGCACATTACAAGTACAGCCAGCCATACTCACCTTGGATGTAACAAATCTTGCAGTAATTCCTTGGCTATCGCAATCACGCCTTATGTTTTCCACTGACAGCTTAAACTGGAAATTGAAATTGCTTGTCGCCAAAGTCCTATTTCCAGGCCGATATCCGTTTGAGTGAATAATCCATGACTGATTGTAATGAGAAAGTCTCAGTTGTTATTAACCCAGGAGAACCAAGCGAGATTATGGATTCAAAGCTCTTCTGTTGGTTTCAATGGTTAATTATTAGACTTTCCTTAATTTAACAGTCATTAAAATATTCCATAAATAGCAGGATTATACAAATATATTTATGGCCATTTGATGAGTGTTTAAATGTTTGTGACTGTTTGACTTGTAGCTGCTGATTGAACACATTGTCATCAGCTCATTTTGTTGTTGTTGAGATACGAGCAGGTGTTAATACCATAGTCCCGTTCCCATGTTTCCCCTGACATTAGCTCGTGTCAATTTTTTAATGCACCATAATAATGTCAATAGGAAGCGTAACATTAGCGCATCCTGGCTGTTTGTTTTATCCGGGATCCCATTAGGTAATGTCAAAGCCAATCACCACTCCTTCGCAGTGTGAGGGGGAAAACACAATTAGAGCCATCTACAGCCGAATAGCCATTCCCTCACATCGCTTTAGCACAATGGTGTTAAATGAGCTTCACAGACATTTGCTTAAGGAGAGAGACAGGCAGAAGAGGTGCGTGGGTTTTTACTATTCAGCGGTCAAACTGATCTTAATGAGCGGAGAATAAGTAGCTCTCTTCACCTTCCATACCACGAGCCGGGCGCGGAGACGGCTTCATTAAGCCAAGCAGACTATGTGCTGTCACTCCTGGAAATGGCCAAGGCGGCCAAAGGAATGGGAAACAACAACACCGTAATAACGGTGACATTTACAATAGGCGTTGGGTATCATATCCAATTTCTCCCTGCACAGCCTTAATTCCTTTTTAATTGCTTTTCCGCGTTGGTTCCGGAATAAGGCTGTCTCTCTTCATTTATGAAAGTGGACGGATGGGGACAGTTGTGTGTCGGGGGACTTCTGATGGCACTTGTCTATATCTATGTGTGTGTATGTGTGTGTGTTAGTACTGAAGAGGGAGGGATGGAAGTGGCAGACAGGGCCAAAACCGAGATAATTGGTAACACTTCCAAACAAATACTTTTAAACAGAGCTTTGATTAAACACTTTAGAGACTCTTCATTGTAATAAAAGTTACTTAAGAACTAAACAATCATGATCGAGATGATTAATTGTTCTCCAGTGTGCTATAGAATAATATTATCCTGGGTTTTTATCTCCAGCATGGCCTGTGTTTAGATAAGATAAATAAGACAAGAAGATATAGGGCCATTAAAGGGGCTATTTGTAATTTTGACAGTCAAAAATGAGCTCAATTCACTGCCACCGGGAGTATACAGAGGGTGTGTGTAAAGCAAGAGGGGTCCATGACATCTCAAAATCTTAAAAGCAAGATAATATTTTTTAACGTAAAATATATTGCCTCAAAATAATTAAAATATCTGGCCTCAAAGTCATTTGGATTGGTCTCTCATACGGAAAAAGTCAGACTCACCCCTCCTTAACAGTTCATCTTATTCACAATATACAGTCAAGTCCATAAATATTGGGACATCAACACAATTCTGTTTTTTTTTGGCTCTATACAACACCACAATGGATTTGAAATGAAACGAACAAGATGTGCTTTAACTGCAGACTTTAGACTTTAGTTTGAGGGTATTTACATCCAAATCAGGTGAACGGTGCAGGAATTACAACAGTTTGTATATGTGCCTCCCACTTTTTAAGGGACCAAACATAATCAGACAGATTAACAATCATAAATCAAACTTTTTAATACTTGGTTGCAAATCATTCATTCATTCATTTTCTACCGCTTTGTCCCGTTAGGGGTCGCGGGTGACTGGAGCCTATCCCAGCAGCTTTGGGCCTGAGGCGGGGTACATCCTGGACAGTGGCCAGTTAGTCGCAGGGCTGACATTTTAGAGACAGACAGTGACGAACAGCCATTCACTCTCACATTCATTCACTAGGGACACTTTAGAGTTGCCGATTGACCTAAACATGCATGTCTTTGGACGGTGGGAGGAAGCCGGAGTACCCGGAGAGAACCCACAGTAACACGTGGAGGACATGCAGACTCCTCACAGAAAGACCGGAGTCAGCCGAGAGAATGTTTGAGTCGGCTGGGTTTTGAACTCACGACCTTCTTGCTGTGAGGCAGGAGTGCTAACCACTCTGCCACGTGGTTGCAAATCCTTTGCAGTAAATTACAGCCTAAAGTCTGGAACACATAGACATCACCAGACGCTGGGTTTCATCTCTGGTGATGCTCTGCCAGGCCTCTACTGTGACTGTCTTCAGTTCCTGCTTGTTCTTGGTGCATTTCCCCATCAGTCTTGTCTTCAGCAAGTGAGATGCATGCTCAATCAGATTCAGGTGATTGACTTGGCCATTGCATAACATTCCACTTCTTTCCCTGTTTAAAAACAGTTTCTTTCGCAGTATGCTTCGGGTCATTGTCCATCCGCACTGTGAAGCGCCGTCCAATGAGTTCTGAAGCATTTGGCTGAATATGAGCAGATAATATTGCCCGAAACACTTCAGAATTTATCCTGCTGCTTTTGTCAGCAGTCACATCATCAATAAATACAAGAGAACCAGTTCCATTGGCAGCCATACATGCCCACGCCATGACACTACCACCACATGCTTCACTGATGAGGTGCTATGCTTTGGATCATGAGCAGTTCCTTTCCTTCTCCAGACTCTTCTCTTCCCATCACTCTGGGACAAGTTGATCTTGGCCTCATCGGTCCATAGGATGTTGTTCCAGAACTGTGAAGGCTTTTTTAGATGTTGTTTGGCAAACTCTAATCTGTTCTTCCTGTTTTTGAGGCTCACCAACAGTTTACATCTTGTGGTGAACCCTCTGTATTCACTTTGGTGAAGTCTTCTCTTGATTGTTGACTTTGACACACATACACCTACCTCCTGGAGAGTGTTCTTGATCTGGTCAACTGTTGTGAAGGGTGTTTTCTTCAGCAGGAAAAGATTTCTTCGGTCATCCACCACAGTTGTTTTCTGTGGTCTTACGGGTCTTTTGGTGTTGCTGAGCTCACTGGTGCGTTATTTCTTTTTAAGGATGTTCCAAACAGTTGATTTGGCCACACCTAAAGTTTTTGTTATCTCTCTGATGGGTTTGTTTTGTTTTTTCAGCCTAATGATGGCTTGCTTCACTGATAACAGCAGATGACAGCTCTTTGGATCTCATATTGAGAGCTGACAGCAACAGTTTCCAAATGCAAATAGCATGAACTCTGAACCTTTCATCTGCTCCCTGTAAATGAGATAATGAGTGAATAACACACACCTGGCCACGGAACAGCTGAGCAGCCAATTGTCCCATTACTTTTGGTCCCTTAAAAAGTGTAAGGCACATATACAAACTGTTGTAATTCCTACACCGTTCACCTGATGTAAATACCCTCAAATTAAAGTCTAAAGTCTGCAGTTAAAGCATATCTTGTTTGTTTGTTTCATTTCAAATCTATTGTGGTGGTGTATAGAGCCAAAAAGATTAGAAGTGTGTTGATGTCCCAATATTTATGGAATTGACTGTACTCCAATTATGCATCTCTGGATGACAGCAGGGAACACTACCATTTTGTGAGAACAAATATTTGACCAAATAAAAAGTCTTTTGGTGAGTGCAAAGACTGTGAAATTACATTGTGCTTTAATTTTGAGTATCATTCTTCAATTCAACAAGCAAAAGCGACAAATACTCTGACACAAACAACAGCAGGGGCAAACTTGGTTAGCTGAAAGAAAATGTCTATCAGTTTCTAATTTATTTAGACCAGGGCTCTTCTGTGTGGAGTTTGGTTCCTTGTTTCTGGTGGGTTTCTTCTAGACTAGAGGTTTCCTACAAACTAACTAATGATATCCTAAACCAGTAAATCCACTGGCTCTACAATTCTGTAGTCCACGATAACAGTTAAATTAAGAAAAATGCCACTTTGTTGTTCTGTGTAATGCAATGGCAGCAGTAAGCAACATCCCTAAGGCATCAAGTCCATCACAGCTCTGAGTGAGTGACGGCACGGCCCAGTGCGCCACACAAGTTGGCAACCGCAGCGCTACTTTTATCCAGCCGAGTGTGTGGTGGTTAATCAAAGCCCCGTCATTTCCATAATTCATGGATGCCCATCTGTTTGCCACCAACTCCCATGCCCAGTGCAGAATAAACAAATTCAGGAGCGGGGCCAAGGGGCTATTTAATGACAGCAGCAGCCATGGCTCGAGCAGAGACACACACACACTAACACACACACACTAACACACGCACAGTCTCATCCATCTTCAGACACAACTATAACTCATTCCAAACGCAATTGTTTAATCTATCTAAGGTGCAACATTTGCATCATAATGTAGAAATTAAGGTTAACTAATTATATGTCATAGATGTAAGACTATTACTCATCCCTATCACACTTAAACCACTTATAAACTGCGCTCAAGTAAAATCTCTTTCTCAACAAGGCAGCCTAGATATTCTTCAGATAAACTAAACTGTTCTGATGTTATTGCAGGCCCTAGGACGACTGGGTGATTGAATCAGCACAACAAAAATAAAGGAAGACACCATAAAGCTCAAAAAGAAGTGGATTTGTTACAACAAACAGGTGCAGACTCTTCATATTGTGTCCTACAAAGACACAACTGACACTTTCTTTTGGTTTGGAGACAGAATGATACTTTTTTAACAAATAAATCTTGTTTCTAGTTGAATGGAATCTATTGTCCACAAAGTTATGTGACTCTCTGCTTAAACAATCTCACTGGTTTTGAAAAAAACGTCATAACTGAATAAGAAGAATAATAGCTGCTGGCTTGGCTGGCTCAGTGTTTAATTCCCTAATAAGACACACTGTATAATGTACTATTCACTACACGTTGAAATGGCAAATAAGACAATGCAACCTGTTGGATGGATGTGTAGAGAGCTCCAAATCTTAAGTATGATCTGGTGTGAGGGGGTCACCGATGTAATCAGAGCCCCCCTGACCCAGCTCTCAGCTCCATTTAAACTATTACAACTGGTATACACAGGGGGCAACCAAGAGACAAATGACTTGTAAGCCCAAGAATGTGATAAGCAAAGTTCTCAAACTTCTCAAAAGTGCTCATCCAAAGTAAGACTGACTGTGGAAACTTTTACTGGTATCTTGGCAGAAACCTGTCGGCCAAAGAAATAGATTTTGACAGTGTTTTGACTTGAAAAGTACAGGTCTAAAGAATGGCACATCTCAGGCTTTCAGCGATTCAAAAAACATTAAAAATTAAGTTGTTTTTTCCCACTGAAGATAGGGATGGTCATCTTACCTTCAATTGCTTTCAACAGCTAGTTTGGCATGCAGCTAGTCCTCAAAAAATAAATGTATTGCCTCTCTTGAGACGGGATGACTGCATAAAAAAACACTAGCTTTTCATTTATGCACAATACCACAGTATCTCTTATCTGGCACACCTTTTTTCCTACAATGATTAGGAGCATGAACATTTCTGCGCAAGAGTGATGTAACAAAAGAGTATCAGTGCATGGTTTTGACCTACCGTCCTCTCTGGCATGTCTGCTGTCATCTGTGGGAGGGGTCGATCTATATCTTGAACGGACTAACGATCTGCTTCAGCCCCTGTTGGCCGCGTATCTCTCCTTCAGTGTGGCTTATTGTCCAGCCAAACTCATCTCGACTTGGACAACAGACTTTTCAAAATGAGTCAGGAATAGCTTCTCAGAGTGTGTGAGGCTCGAGCACAATGCAGGTCAAAGTCATTTCCAGAAACCAGTTGGAAATGGTGGTGCATTGTGAACATCTCTTAGTCTGCTCTTAGTGCTACACAAACACACTGTCTTCAGCCTTCTATTTTTACCATATGGGCTTCCCTACATCCTAATTTTACAATTTGACTCAACACAATTCACAGTGCAGTGTGTGACTATCTAATCACTATTTGAGCCATGAGCACCATGAAGAACCCACTTCCTGTTTTGATCAACAACAGACCATCAATCTGACCCATACTTTCTAACATATAGCCTTTTAAATTGGCAACCTCCCCAATTAAAGCCTAAAAATCAAACACTGACACCTTGTGGTTTACCTACACACTTTCTTAAGACGGAAGCCTGAACCATATTTGCCATTGTTCTAAGAGAGGGCACAATTATATAAAAAGGCAGGTGTTTAATGCATTAAAGTGAAAGGATACTAAAGAAATAATGAATAAAACAGAATCACTGTCACTGTATGCAGTTTATTGATCTCTTGTGTGTTTTAAATATACTTCCAGTCATTTATTAAAATATTTTACATTGTCCTCAGATGGGACCGTTACTGTCCTTTGTACACAGTGGCTAAAATAAATGACCCAAATGAAAAAGTCAAAAAGACACAATATAGAATATATGCATTTGTTTGATAAAGAAAACAAAAATAAAAAAAATATTCTTCTTGATCTCAGCGTTGGATCAATGTGGTGTTAGTTGGCGTGTTAACAGTGAATGATCATGTAAACAATGTAAGTGACCACAGAAACAAACCACTCTTCTCGCCATTTGGATCAAATCAAACAACTTTAGCTGCTTTTATCGCATTGTGTCAGCCCACTGTACAGCGCCACTGCACTCTGAATGAGAGTAAAAACATGATTTAACTTGTCAAACGCCTGAGACATCATAAAAAGCATTTATCCATAATTACTTTGAACCCACTTTTGTCTGGCCTCTCTCTCGCTGCGTCTCTTGAAACAGGCTATCCCTGGGCTGCTGCATTTCTATCACAGCCTTCACTGCCTCTTGATGGCTGCTTCCATAATGGGTCCATCATCTTATTTGGATATGCACTTGGATTAAAAAAAAAGAAAAAAGCTCCACTAATGGCACAAGACAAAGCAATTACAGCCAATGTGTGGACCAATTGTAGTGTCAATGCAGCACTGATATTTTGGACTCTTTGTTTTTCCAAAGGCAAATAACAAAACCAAGAATAATATGCATTTGTTTTGTCTGTATATCATTTAAATGTCACTAGGGAAAAGGATAAAAACAACTAATAGAGAAAGCCAGATGAAGTGTTACATACACACACACACAAACATACAGTAGCTACATGCACACGCAGCTGCCTTGAGGACCGCAGCGTGAAACTCTGCATATTTCACACTTGAATTCAAAAATACTCCACAGTCTCATGTGATATGTCAACATTATTTACATTTTTTTATCTTCGGTAAGGCATGCCATTATTATTTTTTTAAACTCCTCTATTAGCGGTCTTCATGTCACCGCTGAAACTGTTGCCATGGCGACAATACTGCATACCAAGAGAGGAGAAGGAAACCACATCTGTCAGTGAACTTTTTTTTTTTGTCAAGAACAGTATGCCAAGATATGGATTTCACTAGTTTTTAGTCTTAACACTGAAGAGCCATCAGAGAAGGATTCGCTCATTATACATTCACAGCAGCAGCACAATGCTTCTTCTAATGCAGTTTGTGTCGGTCCGCTCCCACAAACGGAAGGGGATCTCCTTTACTCATTCTCTTTTGTGACTAGAAAGGGGTAGGCTAAATGCAAGACAAGCAATGTTTTTGTTCAATTGGATATGCATCCATTTGAAAAAAATACTGTCATCTTTGTTAAACTTATTCTTCAATCACAAGACATCTAGCCACAAAAACAGTGTAAACTAGAAGCAACTACTTGTTTGCATACACAGAAATTACATTCATCTACAACTATCACTAGCTTTGGTTCAGAAAAGACATCTTTAAGTTGTTGAACATGGATGAGTAGAGCCTGTTAGTTCACTGCGTCATGAACACAGTAAATATCAAATGCTTTGAACGAAAAGACTTTGGTACAAAACATAGGTAAAACAAGGGATGAACTGATGCAAAAAAGAGCTTTTACACAGTTAACTCTGAGTTTCATATGTTCTGTTGCCACCCAGTGGTGAGTCTTGGTACTGTATAGTCAAGGCTTCGCCAAGCTCTCATGACTCATATTACTCACATTTCTAAGAATTTCGGAGAAAGTGTCCAACCGTGAAGCAGAAACAAAGATGAACGACTTCCTGCACATTGTGAGGCAGAAAAAACTGCAGCCGGACTATTTCACCAAAAATGTCACACCATTACAGCTCGGCCCATTAAATGTGTTTTGTCTTCAGTTTTTTTGTGTGAAATATGGAAGGTAAAGACTTTCCCATTTGTGTCAAGACTCAGGAAATATGAGACACATTTGTTTCCTCTTTAAATCAATTCATACTCGTATGGAAGAAGTAAAAGCGCTGGACCATTACTGAGTTATACTGACATCAGTTACATTGACTGAGTGGATTTACCTGACTTGATGCAAAGAATTCTATAATTTATATGTCACATAATTAGCTACCTGTTTTAGCATTATAGACATCTGGTTTTAACACCAGTAAGGCATTTACATATGGCTATGGTCATTGCACATGTTTTTTGGATATGCATGTCTCAGTTTTTTATTGTTGTCATCAACACTGTTCATTTGGTTCCAGTTCTCCAACTAAAAGTTGCTCCATAGCATCTCTGAAGTGCTCAGTAAACAAATATAAGAATGCTGGTTTTAAGCAGTCAAAAAGTTGTCTATTAGACTATATGGTTGAATAGTTTTAGTCTTTGTGAAGAGGAGATGAAGGCAGTGCAGAAATGTCTCCTTGCGGCCACACTGCATGGGGCCAGGTCCATTCCCTTCTCCACACGAGGTGTTTTGTGTGGAGAGTTTTATTCTCACTGGCTTTGCTCTGAACATTAGAGCTGTTCATGGAGTTGAATAAAAGGCTTTTCAATGGCACAGAACAGTGCTAGTAACAGCAGCTTGCACCGCTGCCTAAGGCTGCATCCTGGACAGCTTTAGGTCAAACGTAGATGCCCTCAGGGTTGAGGCTGGAGGAAACGGTGCTTTGAAGAGCGCGCAGGTCGCTGGGTAGGAGCCGAGAGGAGCCGAGTCGTTTTAGAGAGCCAGACTCCACTTCTGCAGGAGAAATGAAATATGATGAAGCCTATTACACTACATTTATTTCAAGAATATCAGTGTAGCTTTTAAAAATGCATTATTAATGACATTGTTCATGTGTATCTACCATGTCTATCTAGAAATTGCTTTAAAAACAATGAAAATGACACCTTCTCTGTATATTATTTTAGCATCACTTTTTACATCAGTAACTCTGCACAATATTTTGTGCCAGAAATGTTGTGTAAAAAAGAATAAAGAATGCTATCTTCTTTGTGCTTATGTAGGAGACAAGGAAAATAAATATGTGACAGCACACAACAAATTTACTTTTGGGAATTAAAGTCTTGTGGTGCTGGTGATTCAGACCATGTAATCAGGGCTAATCTGTATTAGCACAACAATCATTCTATAAACGACCACAAGGTGGCATTATGTACAAACTTGAGCCAAAATTAGACACTGAAGTGTATTTCCTTGAAATAAGATTAACTATAAAATCCAGCCTGGTTTTCAGATGTAGGTGGTGATGGGTGAAGTCAGTGAAGGTTTTTAGAGACATGTGTGTGTGTGTGTGTGTGTGTGTGTGTGTGTGTGTGTGTGTGTGTGTGTGTGTGTGTGTGTGTGTGTGTGTGTGTGTGTGTACGTGCCGTTGTCGTTCTCTGGTGCAGGCTGAGCAGGCAGCACAGTGACCTTGGTACCAGTCTGCTGAATGAACTGCTGCAAGTTAACCTGTCGCAGCTCTTTAGTCAACTGCTCCAGCTCCTGCTCCTTGTCCTGTGGCAGAAAACACACCACTACATTACAATAAATAGCACTACCGAAGTTCTTTTGTCTTTTTTCTCTTACCTTTAAAGAAGACACTGATTAAAGATTTTTTAATTTATATAATTGTCCTTTATTTTATTTATTAAATTGCCCATATTTAGTGGTAAGACACTTTTTCAAAAGCTAAAACAAAAATATACCTCTAGTTTAGGACACAAAATGTAAGAATAATTTACGCCTAAATTGCATTCAAAACCCATGGTCACATTTGCAACAGTTAAAGAGAAAGAAGAAGAGTTTGGTCCCAGATGGTTACGCAACTGCATACCAGGATTGTGTACTTATTCAGGCAAAGAATGCTCTAATGCCTCCTCCCTTTGCCTTCTCATTACCTCATGGGCCTCACACCCAACTGGACCGCTATTACTCTATTACCGCTGTACATTCAGTACTTCTATTCATACTTTAAGCATATAAGCAGCCAAGTATCCAGACACATCCCTCCAGGGCAGAGATTAAAGCTCGCTTCACTGGCCACAGCTTAATGAGCTTAGATTTCTATGCTCCCACCTGTGTTTGACAAGCAGCAAACTTCAACCAACTTTTTCAGCACTTTCTCATTTCTAAGTCTATTAGAGCCAGAAGTTTTAAGCCAAACAGCAAGAGGAAACTTAAAAGTACTTTAAGGTCTGTTGAGGGCATGGTGGTATAAACAAAATAAAATGCTTAAGTATTTTCTGACCTGTAATCTCTTGCTGGATTGGCCAAGTGAGCGTTCCAGTGCCCTGCAGCTGCTCTCTAGTCGTGCAGTGTGTTGGCTCTGCACTTCCAGCTCGGCCCGTACTTTCTCCAGCTGGGTTTGGACCTGAAAAATAGAGGAAGAAAATCAGCACAAATCATCATGTTTCAAGTTTTTAGAGGAATATCCACAAATAAAGTGGTATTTCTGGCTCTAAAAGTCAAGGTTTGAGATTTATAAACTTCAAATTACTGTAAATCGTTGGTTGGGTAAAGGCTTTGCCAATTATTATTATTTGAACTGATTGGAAAAAATATATAATTTAGTATGTAGTGAACACAAAGCTCAGCACACAATTTATAGACTGTGTCAAAAGAAATAAAATCTCTTATGAAGATCTTCAAGTTTACGCATTGTGATGACACTGTTTGTTATATTTCCCTTGTGTAATATGTTTTCTGTACCTCTTCCTCGTTGACCTTTTGGTTGAGCTCTGCCTCGTGTTGCTGTCTTTCCTGCTCCAGCTTTGTCTCCATGCTCTGAACAGCACAGTACATAGATATGTCCGAGATGTAATTGTGCAGATGTTTACAGACTCTAGTGTGCATGAGACACTGGGCTCACCTGTATATGTGTTAAGTATTCTGCCAGCTTGCCCTCACAGTCTCGCACTCGGCCCTGGAGCTCGACTAACTGCTGCCGAAGCTGCTGTTCGTTGTCCTGCTCAATCTGAAACTCATTCTGCCAGAATTCCTCCTCTTCCATCTCCACGTTGTTCCTCCTCACCTGCTGCTCCAAACGTGCCAGCTCCTCCTCCATGTTTCCTTTCTGCTGAGAAGGAAATGAATTACATCAATCTTTACACAAATGACCGAAACAGTAAGTAACAATAAGTAATAATTCAGAATTTTGTATTGGTGTTTTTATTAGCAACCCAGCCATTTAACTAGAATTTATTTCACTCACTATTGTGTTCAGTAAGATTATGTATAATAAGAAAGCTCCTGTTAAAAAGTAGTATGTCAATAGAAACAAAAAAAACTTTTGTTGTAGGTAGTTTGACTTTTAGTATCTTTAATAAATCCTAAACCATTAGGGTACTTCTACTGGCAGCTGAGTGTGGACTCACTTGGCTGCCATCGCCAGTAGCCTCCTCCCAGTCCTGCAGCTCCACCTCGCAGCCCTGTAGACGGCTCTCCAGGGCCTGCAGCTTGTCTCTCTGCAGCTGCACCAGGCGGCTCAAGTCTCTGGACAGACTGGCAGGGGCTGACGTCACTCCACTGCCTCCAACCACTCTGCTCAAGTTTAGATTCACACCCCGATGCTGCGTCTGTTTGGCTGCAACCGAGAAGAAGTGTGGGGTTAATGGATGATTATATTAGTACATTACAAATCAGAAGTTGAGGTGTGCAAGGGCAACTTCCTACCTGAAAGTACAAACCAATGCATCAGTTTGATGTAGTTCTGTTTTATACTGTTGCTTTAGTGAACAAATAAAAGTATGTACCTTCTGCATCTTTGCTTCTCCCAAATATGTCCCGTAGTCCTTTGGCCCCTCCGCTGAAGGTCAGAGACTTGCGTTTAGGCTCCCTGCGTTTTAGCGAGCGGTCTGCGGCTGAGGGGCGAAGTTTGGCTAGAGGCGGGAGGCTCTGTCGGTAGAAGCCCCGCTCTGGGATACGAGGCTGGCTGTCAGAGGTGGGCCGCTCGCTGATGGACGGGCCGGTTCTCTGAAGGATGAGCTGGACATCACTGGCGTACTGACCCCACTTGTTGAGGGAAACCACAGGGTTCTCATGAGGAGCCAGGTGGCGCTCCGTGTCCCGCCATTTTTCGATCAAAGTGTAGCGACCAGTGCGTCCTAGGACGACAATAACGCATAGATATGAAAAAAGTGCCTATATGTGTTTTATGACTTTTTACAGATATAAACCTTTGTGAATTGTAATTAGTCTTGTAACCAACTTTTTTACATAATAAACATATCTACAACAGTGCATCCATAACTTTAAACTTTATTAAACAGAACTGATGCCATAAATGTAGAAATATGCTTTAAAAGGTCAAGAAAGGATATAGAACTGATATTATGTAGAGCCATTAGTAAAGTGTCACAGATCTAATGAACCTGAGGGGTTTGGATTGGACAGCACCAACAATAATGTACAACCCTGCTAATATTTTATCCACTTAAAAAAGTTATATCCATTTTAATGTTAGTACAACATGCCTGTGGGGGTTCTTAGTCATCCAGGACTTATTCAAGAAAATGTTTCTAAAGTCAAACTGTTAGTACATGCGTATTTCTTCTTCTTATTTTTTTCTTATGTATTATTACACCAGACAGTGACTGGCATAAGTCTTGACAGTTGGAGTCTGAAAGAGGGAAGAGGCTCCAGCCGCCACAATACTTAAATATAAATGAATGGATGTATCTATTGAAAAGAATTTCACCACTTGGGCTCAAAATATCCCACCACGAAAGTCTACTCAGACAGATTACATTGATATATGACTAAGACACAGTAAATTATTCCACAGTTGTCAGTCAAGGCTAATGATGATGATGAGTGTCTGAAATACCAGCTTAGTGCCACTGAGTCATTATTATGAGTAGAGTAGTGAAGTGTTCTGTGAATGAGAGTAAAATTTGGAATGTATCACAGTATTTCACCCACAGTTTAAAGGTCTTTGATTCCACTTAAATGAATTGTTGCATTATTACTATAAAAACATTAAAACCTACCCACCTTTGAATATCTGACTTCAAAGTGAGTCATACTGAACATGCTGTTAAAATCCTTCTCAACTCTCCCACGCTTTTTTTTTTTTTTTTAGTATAAGAACTTAACAGTGGGAAAATTCAACCCAACAAATACTGATTGTGTTTGGAGAACGGGCGAGGGTTCAGCGGTTCATGGCTCTGTGTGAGTAAGTAGATGTGTATTTTTGCCTGTGCACATGTAGATAAGAGGGAAAACACTCCTCACACCACCCCTTCTTACACAGAGGGTCCCTGTAAAAGAGGGACATTCATCACTAAGGCCATTCACATCAGAATTCACATCAGAATGGCCTGGGCAGGACAAAAGCCAGGGGCAACACAATGGACAGTGGACGCTATAACTCCTGCTGCAGTTTACTATTAGAGACATAGTGGGAATTATGGGAAATCTATCTGTCACGGCTGGTCAGGATCTGCCAGTACATCCATTTTACAGCCAGCTCATCTGTCAGAAGCACTACTCTGGAAGTGTAGTATTTTGAAAAGTGGTTGTATGAGGTTTACCGGCTAAATAAAGGTCACCTATACAATTTAGGGACATATTTTCAGCAATACATATACAGCATTTTAAACGGTCTATATAACAAATTAAGTATCTAACCTACATGTAATTAAAGAAAATAGAGACTATACAATATGCATATTAAAACCCATGCAATGATTAACAAAGCCTGAGTTTCAGCTTCTTCTGTGCAATAACACATGTCAATAAAGCAAAGGCTGCAGCATGACTCATCTCATTTTACGCAGCACAGTTCTAGTGAAAATCTCTGTGTCCTCAAATCACTTTTTATTTTACTGCAATTTATCACGAGTAGTGCTTCTGACAGGCTGCCTAGCCAGTATTGGACACAACCCATATAGCCGAAATCTCCCTGTGGGGATTTATGTGTGACAAAATATCACTTACACACTTTGGGTTGATGGGTTTTTTTGTGGTTGGTGCTCTTTGATATGTTGCTACTTTGCTTTAAGAGTATTTATGTAAATCTGGTAATGTAACCTTCCACAAGACTTTATGCTACATATTTTGTTATTAGTTTTGGTAAAACTAAATTAGCACTCTCCTAAGCTCACCTATGGCTTGGGCCAAAGCAATGACCACTTCCTGACATGTGGTAAACTCGGTGACCCCACAGACGATGCGTTGCACCCCATCCACCCACACTTTGAGCTCCATGGCCTTCATCCAGACGCCCTCATTCTTCTACACCACCGTCCAGTGTCAGTGTTGTTTTAGTGTCCATCCTGAAAGAGAAAACAATAACAATAGTCACAGCTTTAAACTATGTTCAACTTTATGACTTGTAAACAAAAACTTTTAGATGAGCTTTGTCTGACTGATGCACATTTAGTGAACTGCAGCTGCTGCCTGAGCTGAACAGAGAAGAGAAAAAAAAAATATAGAAAATTGTCTTGAATTTATAAAGCATTTTTCAGGACACCCACAGCACCTAACAATATACCACACATCTCATATAATGGAGTTAAAATAAAATTTAAATAACATAAAACAAACTTTAATGTTGTAATTCTACAATTTTTACAAAAAAGACAGGGTTTAGGTATCATTTTATATTCATTTAATTATATTTTATATTCATTATATTCATTTAATAAGTATCGAAACCCCAAATTACATTTAATAATTACGTTTTTTTTATCAGCACATAGCACTGGTTTTAGCCACAGCAGACACAGCTCATTATTTGTTCAAGTTATAACATACTGTCTTTACCAAAGAACACAGACATAGCCTATACTATGATTAATTAAACATTTACTTTGGTTCCAGTGAATTAATATTCTTTTAATTCGCTCCCATATCCCATTAATACAGTTTGTAATCAAACTATTTAGGATAAGAGAATATCTCAATCATAGATTGTATAAATATGGATGATATCCGCCCATTGGTCCCCTATTCACCAATATTGTCATTACGAATGGGCAATAAAATGGCCGTTACATCCGGGCTTTTTCCATAGTAAAACAATAGTTTTTAGATAGCATAAACAAACATATTAATCAAAAATTCAACCCCCCCCCAGAGTTGTCATGTAGTAAAAACTTAGCTCTAGAGACCGGAGCCATCTTTTGTACCAGGCTGTAAACATGAGTTTTACACTTGTAAAGTCGCCATTGGGTTTCTCCTTATATTTCCGCTTTTGGAGCCTGCCCTCTGGTGGACGGAGGTATATCGCTGTATTTCGCTGTAAAATCACCGTATGGCGGCGCCCTTACACAAGGACCATTTTAGAGGTTCCATGGGAGAGGCTTGATCTCAATCTAATTCAAGCCAACAACAGTACATGACAGAATTATACTCTATTTTATGTTTACAACCTTGTGCCTTGTAATACCAGAAAACCAGCCTTCTCCAATCAGTCGTGCAGACCTTCAACACACAACAACTTACTTGTACAGTGCATGTTTATTGAAGTCGTTGCCTGTAATGCTGCTTACAAATGGCTTTTAGATCACAGTTATTGTGCAGTGACTATAACTGTTAACATGGCCATCCAATACATTTTTTATTTGCTGGTGTGGTGTCAATGCGGGAGAGCTTACGGTGTGTGCTTAGAACAAGAACCTTTCCAAAGTGCTGACACAAGTGCCTCAGCAGCGAGGCAGTCATTACAAAGCTGGCAAGGCCACAACGGCAAGCCAACGCAACAGTGCACATCAGAGAATTTGAGAGCAGAGATCAAGCAGGTGTCTAATGCCCAGACTCCCACAGACCTGCAGGGCAGAAGCCTGGCTTCCTCCTCACTGTGCCATCAGCTTTTCTCTGATCCTTGACTAGCCCATATTGCTCAAGGGCCCCCTTATCAATTTAGGTACCTTCCATCTTCATCACAGCTGTTGCAGTTTAACTAGCGGCCCCCTCTAGGCCTTTTTCTAAAGAGACCGCATTAGATTCCACAGCGTACTGCACTCAAGGCATCTGGTGAGGGAAAAGGTTTAGCATTCGGTGGGACGCCGGGTGATTTGTAACTGTAGACAGATACTGCAGGATGCATGTGAACCCAGATGCCTGTTACGGCTCAGTAAATTAGCCTCCAGAATGAATACAGCACAGTAGGACACAGGGGAGGTGTGGTGGTCAAATGAAAACTACAAAGCAAATACAAAGAATACAAAAGTGTAAATAGCAAAATAAAAGGCTTGCAACTTTCCTAGTTTTATCCAAGATACTTCTCACAGAGATTCTTTCAGGTTTTACTAGACACCTATAAAAACAGAATCCATCAAATGTAAAAAAACGAGGGTTGGATAACTATTGGTCGTCAGTATGACTCTTCACTTCATTTATACTTTTTTATTCTAAAACTGTGTTGTGTTACAAAATGTCAACGTTAGTGATGTTGAAATTATGCCAGGTCATTCTAATAAGTCTGAGACCCATGTTGCATAAAGAAGGATACTGTAAATTTGTGTGGTATTTCCTGATTAGTAACTTTCTAACCTGCAAGTGGAGGGTTGAATAAAAGGAGTTACACAACATGCTTGTATAACAGACTCAAATCGATGATGTGATGGTGCCTTTAATTTTCACATCTGTTGTTGAAATGTTGTAATGAAATGTTTGTTGAGTGACGCCGGACACTAGATCACACTGTGGTTTCATGGAGAACGGAGTACTACTTGACACAGCCTTGTAAAACTCATCTATCCATCCTTGGTTTTGTAGACAGGGACATAGTTATCCACACTTTTGCACTCCGCTGTTATAGGCACATGTGTGCAAAGCCAGACTGGATTCATTTTCTCATCTGTGATACTTCATAAACCTGTAAATATAGCAGATGGTTATAAGCTGCAGCTGTAAATGGGTCATTCATTGCCCAAGTCAAAAGAAATGCCACATAATTTGACTCCCTTCACATCTTTCTTGGACACTTATCTTCCCTCGTTCACTGTGAATAACATGTTGGGTCTGGCCTCTTGATACAACTATCACCATATGCCAGCAGGTGTTTACATGTATCAGACGCAGTGCACAGTCTGTACCGCAGGAGCAGGCAGCTGTGCTTGAGCAGATGTTCACATATTTCTGTGCATAAGTATTAGTTTCTGGAAGCAATTCATTTTTGTTATACTGTAACAGCTTAGATGTTCCACTTCCAATGCGGAGTGGACAAACAAAATCATTTACAACTCCAACATTACAAATAAAAGTCTAGGTGTCTCTGGACATTGCAGACATTTTATTCCCTGGCTTGTAACTTTCCACTTTGAATGTCACCTCAGTCCCTTTCTGAGACACACAGATATTATTCCACATTTCATCATTCCATTCAAAGCTTCTCTCTGCTTTGCATCTTTGATCTAAATTACAGCTACTTTGCTCCCAGTGCCACAGTGAATAAATAAACCATTCAGGCTACATGGCGGGCAAGCATGTAGCAATTAGGACGCTGCCACATGTTTGCTTCTATTTCTATTTTCTATTCTATATCTACACTATATATATCTGGGGAAAGTCTATTTTGTCATTAGGTTTGATTTGTTGTTAAGTAGGCAGGAGCTCATCACAGATCAAACACTTTCTCACAGTCATAATTGTGAGTTGCAAATAAATGTGTCTTTGTACAGTGACTTGAAGCTGGGACTCCCTGAAGAGACACATCAACAGAAAGACGGGAAGAAAATGGCACATAAAAAGCCCCAGACATCCAGACTGTGGTTCAAAGTCACCTGTGTTTCTATCCTATAAAAGATTACATAAAAGAAAAGTCTCATGAAGATAAACTAAACAGAGAAGTCTGTCTGTCCAAGGGGTTAATGTTTGGAATAGTCTAGATGAAAAAATAAAGTGGGGTAAAACACTGATTAAGTTAAAAAAGTATTACAAAGACAATTAATATAAAAGTGTTTGGGAATAATAATAATAAACTTTTGCTTACTCAAAGTATGTGAAATAGAATATAGTATAGTTTCTATCATTTTTGTTCTTTGCATTTTTCAAAGCAATAATAGAGTATTACATTTTTCTCAAATGTATGCAATAAAATAAATGACAACAAAACATAACTTACTGTGCTAATAAAAGGGGCAAGTGTAGCTTAGCTGCCAGTTTTTGCCTCCCATTGTTAAAAAACATATGCTATGTTCTTCTTTCTCATTAAATAAAAAGGCAGTTTTGAATAAAGACTGGATAATATACTTGTTTCATCAAAAGTGTATCTCTTTTCCTTTATGATGAAACAACACTGGTTCTTATGGAAATGTGGCCTAGTATAAAGCATGAACTTTTATTCTCAGACTAGTTTTGAAGGAGCTATTTGGATTCAGACATGAAGAGCAGTGCACTGTCTATAACCACTGAGCTAATCTTAGTTGTGACTCGGTGAGCCTCCCCTAAAGTTTCATTCTCAGGATGCCACAGGAAGGCAGAGTCAGGGAGGAGACACTGTCTAGCAATTACTACCTCTTATTTGTAAGATAGGAGGATATTCTGAGGATGGGAAACAAGATGGGAATGTTGTCTTTTTTCCAGAGGCATAAGTATGTAGACTAAAAAATGCAACTCATAAAATGCATCATATTGCTTTGATTAGTTTTGCATGCTGGAAGTCTAGTCTCTTTTCTAATTTGTACTGTTTTGTCTGAGAGGGGTGGGTGCACGTGGCAGAGTGGTTAGCACTCCTGCCTCACAGCAAGAAGGTCGTGAGTTCAAAACCCGGCCGACTGAAACATTCTCGGCCGACTCCGGTCTTTCTGTGAGGAGTCTGCATGTCCTCCACGTGTTGCTGTGGGTTCTCTCCGGGTACTCCGGCTTCCTCCCACCGTCCAAAGACATGCATGTACAGGTTAATTGGAAACTCTAAAGTGTCCCTAATGAATGAATGTGAGAGTGAATGGTTGTCTGTCACTGTCTATGTCTAAATGTCAGCCCTGCGACTAACTGGCCACTGTCCAGGGTGTACCCCGCCTCAGGCCCAAAGCTGCTGGGATAGGCTCCAGTCACCCGCGACCCCTAACGGAACTAAGCAGTAGAAAATGAATGAATGAATGTCTGAGAGGAGCCTGCTTGCAAAACTCCAAACAACAGCTGATGATGCAACCACAGCACAATGTTTAGAGTACCAGGAGGTTGTGGCAGGAAAGAGAGGGGGTCTGCTTAAACAAGGGGTGCGCAGACAAAAGAGCATGCTGCACTGTGTGTGTGTGTAGTGCACCCACATGGCTAGCAGCATGACTGGATGCAAACAATCCCTCGCCATGGCAACACAGCTCTGGCTTTGTCCTGGGCCTTACACAGATGACTGGATTGATTGGAGGGCACGGTCTGGGAAAGTGGACAAAACAATTGGCCACAAATTAAAAGGAACCCGTGCTTTCCTGTCACCTCTGGTTTGTTTTCTCGCAATGTGGGAGGCGAATGGTGGGGAGTACAGGGCTGATGGGAAGTCAAGGAACGGACAGTAACTAGGAAACAGGCACATTAAATACAAGCTTCAATCAGGAAGCTTGTATTTAAACAGCAAAAACACAAATATGTTTTTACAGCATTTTCCTTGAGCATATGGTGTTACAGAATCAAATAAACTTTTGAAAACACTAGAGGAAGTCTTGGCTTTAACTGTCCCAATGATGGTATAGTGTGGACAGACTCTGATTGTCTTCTGTGATTCATTTCCCCAAACAAAACAATGTATGATACACTTATCAGGCTGCTCATTTAAAATTGTGATTGCAGGGTGGACCGAGATCATTTCTATGCTATATTAAAATGAAAACGCATTAGTCTGGCCAGGGCCTGAGCTGCCTCATATTCACCTTGCTGTTCTATGTCTCTAAGTTTCCTCAGATTAAGCAATGTTTTTGCAAGGTGTATTGTGTGGAAACACTTTTTAGAGATTACTTCTGAATTGACTTTGTCAGCTCAGGAGAGCGAGGTGGTGGCAGGTTTAGCAAACACTACAGCCTTAGAGTAATCAGACTTAACCCGCTTACATTGAAGTGCCTTTAATCATCTACTTTCTGCTCGGAAACAGTAGGATTGTTTTTTGTGCACTATACGGTGTAACTAGCTTATACTGTAGAAAGCCATTTCCACTGCCACTTGTATAGAATCAAATTTACTTTAAGTAGAAAATGCAGTGTCCACATTCAACTTTGATATGTGCCCTGGCTGGAATATTACTCAAGCCCACATATCCCATTGGGAGGCCCTGCTGTCTCAAAAGTTAACTAATCAGCTTGAAGGAGGTTGTAAGCCTTTAACCCTGTAAGTCTCAGAGCTTAATTGACAACAGGACGATGAGAGCCTGGGTCTGGATTTACACTGTGCACCTGTGAATTTTTGTTTTTCACTTAAGAAGCATTGGCCTGGTCTATAAATAGTTACATATACAGTATACTGGCGGAATAAGAGCACAGGTGCTTACAGAGTCAATGGTTGTAATCAAAGAATCTGATCTATTACAGGGAAATAAGAGGACAAATTCAACTCAGCATACCTTGTTTAAAACTCAGTGTCTTCAAGTGAGGATGTATCTCCAGTGTTTCAAGTGTGTTTCAGTTTTCCCGTCTGCAAGCAGGTTTGCCCTTGCTTCCATCACACATGCATGGCCAAGGACTTCTCACTGGAACTGTGCGAGTCAGTTTGATTAAAAGCGTTGCTGACGGAGCACTTATAAGTCCCGCTCTATTAAGAGATTCATCATTGCAGGCAGGACTCAGCACATCCACTCACGCACTGACCACTCACTCATTTCCTGCTGCCTCATTGACCACAGAGTAACCATTCCCCATTTGGACATGCATCTTTACGGAAAATAAGGTCAGAACAGTATCCAAGCTCACACTGTTGCTGGCAAAGTTACACAAAGATAAGTAGCTGTGCCCTAATTTGCCTGCTCTATCACATGGTATTACTCAACTGCACATGCTTTAGTTATGACAGTGGCTCTACACAGACCAGCCAGCATTCATCCCAACTGTAAACGTACCTTTCCAGACGCATGTGAAGTGACTGCTGCCTTTAGCGTTGGTCAGGAGTCCAGTACTCTACTTTTCGCTCCGTGATCTCTGCGGAACATGCGTGGGACTTTGTTTATTTCGCGTCTGCATCGGTCCGCCCCAGGCTGCGTTGTAGATGTAAACACGGGACATCCGACACGCAGCCCTCAGGGTCCACTCCGAGCTGCCGTGTGTTCGTGAGAAACCCACACGTCTCGTACATGACACGGGAACAGAACTGGGGCACCGCAAGGCATGACGGACCGCTTAAAGCTGCACTGCACGCTGACCGAGGAGAGCGACGCAGAGTGGACCCCCAACCCCCGCTCTGCTCTGATACAGTCACATTTAAACACGGGTGTTTGGATTCCAGCCCTGGCGCTCCTCGGTCACGTGACTCCCTGCAGTGTCACGGTTTCACAATCACAGACATTGAGTGGGCTATTCACTGGACAAACAAGACAGACAAGGGTTGAACCCTTAAAAAGACGATCTACTGTAGGTCTGTTGAAGAATTAAGTTTGTTTCATGAGTTGGCTTAAAGAAAAGAAACTATAACCTACAGTACTTTTTCAAAGCATTTTGCAGACACATTTAATCTGAAACAAATGGATACTCAGTCAATCATTATCATTATACCTAGGTAACCCTGTTATATTGTCTCAATAACAACTCCAGAAGGCAATATTGTACAAAATGTAAATTCCCATTAATATATAGTAGTAGATACATTGTCTAGACACCTATATTTAATCTTCTACTATGACCTGAATGATTTTCAAAAATACCTCCCATCCATCCATTCATCCATCTTCTACCGGTTATCCGGGACCGGGTCGCAGAGGCAGCAGTCTAAGCAGAGACTCCCAGACCTTCCCTCACCCCAGACACTTCCTCCAGCTCTTCCGGGAGGATACTGAGGCGTTCCCAGGCCAACCGAGAGACATAGTCCCTCCAGCGTGTCCTAGGTCTTCCCCGGGGCCTCCTCCCGGTGGGACATGCCCGGAACACCTCCCTAGGGAGGCGTCCAGGAGGCATCTGAAACAGATGCCCGAGCCACCTCAGCTGGCTCCTCTCAATGTGGAGGAGCAGCGGCTCTACTTTGAGTACAGTACGGTACACCGACCACATCACTGCAGAAGCTGCACCGATCCGTCTGTCAATCTCACGCTCCCTCCTTCCCTCACTCGTGAACAAGACCCCAAGATACTTGAACTCCTCCACTTGAGGCAGCAGCTCTCCACCAACCTGAAGGGGGAAGCCACCCTTTTCCGACTGAGAACCATGGTCTCAGACTTGGAGGTGCTGATCCTCATCCCAGCCGCTTCACACTCGGCTGCAAACCGTCCCAGTACACACTGAAGATCCTGGCTTGATGGAGCCAACAGGACAACATCATCTGCAAAAAGCAGAGACAAGATCCTGTGGTCCCCAAACCAGACTCCCTCCGGCCCCTGGCTGCGCCTAGAAATCCTGTCCATAAAGAGAATGAACAGGACTGGTGACAAAGGGCAGCCCTGCCGGAGTCCAACATGCACCAGGAACAGGTCTGACTTACTGAGACTGCGTCGACAATATAGGTGGAGAACATGGTCCACTGGGACTCAATGTCTCCAACCTCCCTCGGGATCTGGTTGAAGCTCTGCCGGAGATGCGAGTTGATGATCTTTCTGACAGGGGACTCGGCCAAACGTTCCCAACAGACCCTCACAGTAGGTTTGGACCTGCCGAGTCTGTCCAGATTTTTACCCCGGGCATCGAATCCAACTCACCACCAGGTGGTGATCAGTTGACAGCTCCGCCCCTCTCTTCATCCAAGTGTACATACGGCCGGAGGTCAGATGAAACAACTACAAAGTCGATCATCGACCTCCGGCCTAGGGTGTCCTGGTGCCACGTGCACTGATGAACACCTTTACGCTTGAACATGGTGTTCATTATGGACAAACTGTGACTAGCACAGAAGTCCAATAACAGAACGCCGCTCGAGTTCAGATCAGGGAGGTCGTTCCTCCCAATCACGCCCCTCCAGGTGTCACTGTCGCTGCCCACGTGGGCGTTGAAGTCTCCCAGTAGAACAACGGAGTTAACGGTTGGAGCACTTTCCAGCACCCCTCCCAGAGACTCCAAGAAGGCCGGGTACTCTGCACTGCCATTTGGCCCGTAAGCACAAACAACAATGAGAGACCTATCCCTGACCCAAAGGCGCAGGGAAGCTCCAGGGTGGGGCCCCGGTTGCGCCATACCGGGCAAAAAAAACTTAAACTCCAAAAACCATAGTGCTACTTAAACATTTACTAGTGGAGGAACTCGGCTGTTTCTGATCACTTCTGTGTATTGCCCATGCTCTAATCACAACCAAAGTTGTACACTCGTTTAGTCCCAAAAACAAACCCCATAGCGTGTCCATTTTAGAGGACATTTGAAGATAATGTGTCTCCACATGCACCAAATACAGCTGCCATAATTACCAACTTTGCAAACTTGAAGGTTTCCTCCAGTATTAAATCCACTTGTGTGGGTTGGAACGGCATTGAGCTGCACCAGACACACAAACACACTGACTGTCTAGATGGGTACAACCTAAAGTAGTCTACTATTTACTTTTATGAGAGCTACAGACATAATGCGCTCATACTACATTTTTCCATATGCTTTTATAATGCACTGCAACAATCTTTAATTCATACACCCCCGCTAGTCATTCAGGGACACAAATTAGAAATTAAAGCAGTTCTCAGAGTTTACTCTAGATGTGAGTGTGTCCTTATCTGAATTCCAGTCAATACTCAGGTCTCTGTCTTAGAGCTTGAATCTGCAGCTTCCCGTTGAGCAGGCAGAATCAGATAAAACTTTTCACTTTACTGCACATATACCACCGTCTTCTTCTGACACAATGATAACAGTGGTCACTGACTCAAGTAATTACCACGTGTTGCACCAACCCTTTGTTAATATAAACCACTAATTAAAAAAAACACACACAATCTTTTAGACATAAATATATTATATCAGTGTGAGCTGCCAGTTCTGAGCAGTTTTGTAAAACCTCCACTAATTTCTCTCATTTGGAGTTTCATCCTGTTTCAGGCCTCAAGCAGTGGTGAAGTCAAGAGCCACACAGGAACGAGGAGAAAGATAGCAAAGATAGCAGGACACAATGCAGATAGAAAAAATATACTAAATATGAAATAATAAGTATTTGGCACATACCCTGCCCAGTTCCTGTGAATTCTTGAGCTGTCTTGCATAAACTGCATGTTTGAGATCTCCCCAGAGTGGCTCAATGATATTGAGGTCAGGAGACTGAGATGGCCAGTCCAGAACCTTCACTTTATGCTGCTTTTGGCCTTGTGCTTTAGATTGTTGTCATGTTGGAACGTCCAAGTACGTCCCATGTGCAGATGAGTGCAAATTCTTTTCTCCAGCATTTTATGATACATGCTGCAATCATCTTTTCCTGTGCCTTTGTAGCTCACACATCCCCAAACATCAGCAATCCACCTCCATGTTTCACAGTAGGAATGGTGTACCTTTCATCATAGAACTAACCTCCAAATGTAATGTTTATGGTTGTGGCCAAAAAGTAAAATTTTGGTCTCATCACTCCAAATAACTTTGTTCCAGACATTTTGAGGCTTGTCTCTGTGCTGTTTGGTGTATTGTAAGCAGGATGCTTTGTGGTATTTGCATAGTGATGGCTTTCGTCTGGTAACTCGAGCATGCAGCCCATTTTTCCTCAAGTGCCTCCTAATTGTGCATCTTGAAACAGCCACACCACTTTTTCTCAGTGAGTCCTGTATTTCAGCTGAAGTTATTTGTGGGTTTTTCTTTGCATCCAGAACAATTTTCCTGCCATTTGTGGCTGAAATTTTTGTTGGTCTACCTGACCTTGGTCTGCTTTCAATAGAATCCCTCATTTTCCACTTCTTTATTAGAGTTTGAACACTGCTGATTGTCATTCTCAATTCCTTAGATATCTTTTTATATCCCTTTCCTGTTTTATACAGTTCAATTACCTTTTCCCACAAATCCTTTAACAATTCTTTTGTTTTCCCCATGACTCAGAAGAATGGATGAAAGATGCAAGGGTCTGTCAGGAGCCCAGAAACCTACTGACCTTTTATACACAAACACTGATTACAAGCAAACAGATCACAGGTGAGGATGGTTACCTTTAGTAGCCATTTAAACCTGTTTGTTATCAGGTATTGTTATCAGGCCAAAATCACCAGGGTATGTAAACCTTTGATCAGGGTCATTTGGGTAGTTTCTGTTGTCATTATGATTTTAAAAAAGTAGACACAATTGTTTTACAATAAATGGCTTCACCCAAAAGGTTTGTGTGTTATCATTCACATTAAGTACACAGTAAACTTATGAGCACAACTGTGCCCTTCTAACTAACTGTATAAAAACAACAACTTTAATTCAGAGTTGTGAATTTCTTTATATATGTGTAACAAAATTCGTTAAGACGGTGCTTTATCAGCAAAACAGAAGAGTAACAATAATGTTTTAAATTCTTTGACTTTCTTAAGGCGTGTCATCTCTGAGTAAGTCCTCTTTTCTTATGTGATGCAAAATCACTGAATTAAGTACAGTTTATGCCAGTGTCTTGTTAAAGGATGAGATAGGACAGGTCCTGTGTTTTTTTCCCCCCTGTGGGCCCTAAGTGAGTTCATGAAACCTAATAACATGTTTATACAGCAAGACTAAAACTTTGGTTTATTTTGCTTTGTGCGTCATCACTACTCTACTCCACACCGCTCTAATGACAGCTTCTTTGCCCCTAAAAGTTAAAAAGCTTGTTATTTGTATTTGACTATATCAACTCTAGCATCTTACTGTTTTTCTGTCAGCCTATTGTAGTTTTCTTTGTCCCAACAAGTCACAAACTAGGCATAAACTAAGAGCCCATTACTAAATATTTATTTCCTTTTCTTTATGTCTTTGAACCAGTCTTTGTTCACTCAATGACCTGCTTGACCCCAGTCACAAGGTTGCTCTGCACTAACCTCAGACTGCACTCTCCTTATCCTCCATTCATACTGAGACCTCCTTGCAGGTTTGGGTTCTATGATATTTTGTGTAAAACAGTTTATGTGGTCTGATGTAGTGGCTCAACATGTTCTTTGCTGTATCAGTTATTTCTTGCTGCGCTTTGGATTTTCTGTATGAAAATGATTCATCTTTTTCCCTCCATGGCACTTATGTGGTGAACTGAGGTTTTCTCAGACATGTCTCATTTTTTCTACCTCATGGTGAAATAAACAGGGGGGGGAAATGATCTCATCTATTTAGGGTTAATTTACATCACACACATTCACTTTCAACCTTTTGGAAGTAGAGCAGCATCCATCATTTTTTTTATTTGAGCATTACATGTACCTACACTGTGTATCTTATGTGGCATAAAGAGATGTGTTTTCATCAGGAAAGGTCTTGAGCAGAAGCTTTGTCTCATTTTCATTAATTACAGTTGTCTATACTCCAAGGATAAGTCTTTAGACTAAGACTACTTTGTTAAACTCCGACAGAAAGCCTGTTATCTGGCTAACATGGCCTTTTTAATTAGCTGTGCTTTGGCACAACCCTTTACAAAAAGAGGATTAACTCAAAAGACCAACAATAGAATAGTCTTTTGAATTTCAGGGCTCAGGTCATGGGATTCTGTGCTAAAGAGAAATCTCTGTGGATTGTTCACACTGTGCAAAAATAGAGTTTAATAATAAAAAGCATAAGAGCCAACTTCCGAGATTTACAGTCAATGTGTTTAAATAAATGAAGCTTGTTAACAATAAATTAAGCTGCAGGTCATGCCCCTCAGAAACACTGCCTGCAGCTCAGCTTCTCCTATACTTTAGCAGAACTAATCCAGGGCTGGTTTTAGATAGAGACTTGTCTTGGCCTAAAGCAAAGGCTTACATATCAATAGTAGAATTATATATTATATATTCATACATAACTTTTCAGCATTTGCACCCAATCAAAGACTCAATTGTACTGCTGCTACAAACTTAACTTAACTCTCTATATTAATCTTTGGAAAGTTGTATTTACACATTAATAACTAACTGAGAGGAGTTAATAGGACAGTGTTATGGTAATAGCTTAATATTTTTCTCCCAGTGGCATCGTGTATGTTGTATGTCCATATTGTATGTGTAACTTTTGGAAAGCATGAGCATCTTTTGGTCATTGTAATGGTCGTTACCATGTTAGCTGACAATATTTGGTCTTTTTGCACAAACCATTTGTGACTCCACCCAGTGAACGTTAGAGAAATAGTGTCAAAGTTGGAAGGTGTCCAAAGTTCAGATGAATGTTGTTTGTTTAGTTTACTCCTTGTTGAAGCCAGTGGACTTGAATGTCACATTTTGTTACAGAGACCTCTGCTTCATTCCTCACATTCTTCAGAGATCACAGGGGCAGCTACAAGGACGCACATCTGGGTCTGTCTATTTCCTAAATACTGTAATACTTATCTCAGTGGATTGCCATTTGCACACTGACAATGGCATTAATGTGAAGGAAAAGTCAGTTGTGGCCTTTCCATTGCTGCCCAACCCTTCCCTCTACTGGTAAATATGTTTGTATGTCCTGACACTTGCTTCCATTTCTATCGTAGATATATATTATTTCTCCATAGGTCTATATATACTATTCTTCAGGTGTCATTGTACAACTTTAAATTAGAACTATATCTGGCTCATCGCCTAAAGTTGTTGATTGTGAAATAGGAAATCTGCTTCTTCTCCACAGACACAAGGGACTCATTGTTAAAAGGATTTGAAGTATTTTTGCAAAATACAACATTAACTTTGCAAACAAAATTGTTTCTAAAGTGGGCGAATTCAAAATTATTAGAGGAAAAGGTGGAAAGTATGGAAGTAGGATATTAATTTTATATGGGTTAAATGGAAACACAGCTAACATATAAGGACAATGCTTTCTACTTGGGGGAATATAAAATTAAAAAGCAAGTTTGGCAGATTTGTATAATGGCAAATGATGAGTTCTGTCAATGCACCACTACTGCCCCCTAAAGGACACCAGGACAACAGCCTTTTCTTCCCTACAAAAAGTGTAGGTGTGTTTATTTGCCTTGGGAGCAGGCCACGTATTACATGTAAGAGGCTTAGCAATCTGGATAGCAAAAGGGAGTATTTACATAATACAGTTCAGAAACACCAGTCACATAGATTGTAGCTATTACGTTACAAAATTGTGTGACACCAAAGCCAAGTGCTGCCTATAAGTCGTGCCTCTTTTATGCTGCATTTGCAGAAAAACACTGTTGATTCTATAAAAGGAGAATTACCAACAGGAAGCCATAATTGCTTTGTGGGACACCATTAATTTGATTTAGAAATCTCCAACATTGCCTCAAATCAAGTGGGGCATTGAAATGTCCCAGTTGGGAGCAGCTTCATTAGCGCAAAGATTCTCTGGGGGAATTTATCCTTTTAAATAAGAAGCTGTTTGAAGAAGACCACAAAGGCACAGAGGAACTTCCAAAGAAGAGTGTATTTGATTTTCTACATTATATGAAAAATGCATGACACAATAAAGCTTAAAGGAGGGTTTCACTTTATGACCATGGGAGTGAAGAGCGAGTGTAGCACAGCTCTCTAGCTCTAGCTTAAAAAAGTCTGGCTTGCAGGCTGATTGGCACAAGGCCTGGACCTCACTTCTCTGTTCTGCAGTGTTGCAAGAGTCTGCAAGGTTAGCACACAAAGTCACACTGGCTCATACCTTATCTGTCTCATTGGGATGATTCTACATCGAAGAAAATAGCTTGATTTGTGCACACATTGATCTGAGCCATGGTCAAAAAATGTGCTGTTAAATGACCTTATGCATTAGTTAATAATTCATTTATTCAAAGGACAGGAGGAAAACACAATGTTATCAGTAAGAAACCATTACAGTTTTACAATACATTTTCATTGTGGTTCTCTATTTATCTACAGTGGTAAGTACGTTACAAAACACACAGCACAAAGCAGTATTTCATCTGTTAAGCTGCCAGTACTAAAACACAATGACAATTATAAAGCTGTTTCTTCATTCAACTTCTTTCTTCGGCACATTAAGAATTTGAAAGGAATAAATTAAAACTAATCATGTATGGACATTTGACTGTAAGTTCAAACATAGTTGTGGCTGTCTCTTTGAAATAGCAATGTGTGCCGAGAGTAGAGAAATTTAGCAGTGAGGTGGAAATGGCTTCTTGGAGCATGACAATGTCACATGAACTTATAACAAGCTAATTTTAGATAACATCAGCATGGTGGTTATGTAATGTTACACCACAGTGAATAGTGCACTCGATATCTGAGATTTCATCAGCACCTTTAAGTGTGACACCGAGGCTTCAGAAGAATAGTGCCTGATGGGAGTGACCTGGGACCAGCAGGAACTGATCTTCTTAAGAAACTGCAGCTGAGGGTTGAGTTTTTAGCTCAGTCTTTTACAATCTTTTTTGTTCTTGAGTTGATAAAATCCTCTTTCTTGAATCCAGACTGTTGAGGATACACATTGTCATTTTCATTATTCTGTATACAATTACAATCTTACTCTATCTCACTCTAAACAGTCTAAACACTGGAATCTGATACATATTCGTAAAAAGTGCCAAGCTGCCAACAAATGTAACAGTAGAACCAGTAAGACAAAGTGTGTTTCATAGTAACCTACCATCTTAAAATCCTTGTGGAGATCAATGTGTTTCCACATGGAGTGCAGCAGCACACATGCAGCCTGACCAGCTCGGCTTGGGCCATGACTGGAGTAAGATCATCACAAAAAAAAAAACTTTTGTGAATGTGCTCTTTTGCTACCTGTCTATGACACATGCACATAGTATTTTGTGCAGATAAAAAGAAGGCTGACTAACCCTCTGTCCTTTTGGCTGATGTTGATGATTTTTTGGAGAGCTCCTTGGTTGAAAATGGCTCTGACGTTCTCTGTGTCGTTCTGGCTCAGGTTGATGAGGATGTGACACAGACAGGCCGTCACCTCAGTGGGAGGGTCTGTACCTTGGTCATTGTTGGGCAGCATAGACACTATCTCCGGCAACACCTGACTTACTACAACATCAATCCAGAACACAAAAGTTAAATACATGGTTTATTAAACATTTATTGGATAAATAATATGAAACGGTTCCTAAAAATATTGGGTTGGGAAAAAATTTCACAGATAGACTGGGACATTGTTCTTTCTCTTTTACATTATCAATAAAACTGCATCAGATATTATGATTTGTTCAAAATGCATCTATATTAATAATGTATTTCAGATATATGAAATATTTATTACTGAAAGACTATTTTACATTGGACTAATGGCACTTCTGACAAGAGCATGTTCCCTTGAGAGACTAATCTAACAACTAATACTTCATGTATTTTATTTAACATTGTACTTTCAAATGTCTTTCAAATTTAAAATTGTTAAAATGACAACACAATATAGTAATGACTCACTTTCACTTACAGAGGTATTATGAACCACTGTAGAAACTATAGTCATAGATTTTTAAGGAAACCTTTTGTGGTAGTATTGTGAGATACCCTTTCATCCCCAAAAAAACAATTGTAGTGAATTAGTTTTTTTTATTTTTTAATTACCAATTTCCGGATGTAGTTCTTTGTAGCGGGAGAGGTTTCTTATGAGAGAAACAGCTGTTCTCCTCACTTCACTGTCTCCCTCGTCTAACATCCTCTTGATGTGTTGAAGGCCATTTTCCCGTTTAACAATAGTGAAACAAATGGCTTCAGTCACCTGCAACAGCCAATTTAATAATTACTGTTGTTTTTCATCTCTAATGTCATCTATTCAACAAATGAATGGATGCATATGCCCATTGTATGAAGCAGTTTTTTTAAACAGTAAAGTAAGACAAAGCTGAAGTCTTACAGCTCCATGGCCTGCAGTGATATTCTGCAACGCTCCAAAGGCCGCCTCCTGTGTTTGGTGACGCACACTGCGGGCAATAAGAGACAGGTACATGCGCACAGTGATGGCACTCCACAGCCACTCCACTCCACAAGGATTGGACTTCTCTTCCAGCAGGGGGCACTGTCGCTCCAGATCCTGAGAGGAAACACATCAGCCACTTTCCCATCAGTTCAATGAGTTTATAGCTATCGACATCAAATGGCACTCATTTTGCAGCAGATGAAACACAGATGATTGCTCTGCCATATGTCCTAACTGTGTTTTCTGTTAGATATTTAAATGTTATTGAGGAGAAACTAGTGCATTGCCATCTCACATCATGACTTTAAAGACACTTATATAAAGACTGATGCTGCTGCAATGCAGTATACGCTCCAATCACAGCGTGAAGAGGCTCTACCACTCTGAGACAGGCCTTAACATTTACATTTATTGTTGTAGTAGTATAATTATATAATATACCCAGACAAAAGCCATAATTCCCTTGTCAGGTTGATGAGTTATTTTATTGTGTTACCTCTGCGATCTTTGCACTGCGGTATGGAAAACAACCCACAGATTTTGATTTAGGAGCCAGATTCTGTTGAGACTCCTGCAGATCCTCCGCATACTTCCTTGGAAGCTCTTCTTCAATTTGATACGACAGATTGTGCAGGATGCAGACACAGTTCTCTGTCGTCTTAAGAGAACATAAATACTGATGATAATCTGGTCATGAAGAGAATGTTGTATGTTATGTTATCTATATGTCATGGTTAATATATGCCCAAGCCCACAAACCCGCAGGTTTGTGAACTACTTGAAATATGATTTGTATGTGGATTATATAGTGTGTGTAAAATATGTTACCTCACATTTAATAATGTGCACAACAACCAGAGCAGTTTTAAAGAAAATATAAATTTTAATTTCACCATGTCATCTGTCTTATTGTCAGCTATGGTTCTTCGGATGTAGTAGATGAGAGAGTCAATAAGATTCTCGCACTCCCTCATGGCTTTCCTGCCATTTGGACCAGCAGAGCTCAGATTCCTATAAACACATAACAACAACCATCTGGGTTATGTGACTTTAACAATGCCAGAGACAATCATGACAAATTATTTCACAGAAAAGCCAAGCCATTTTTGATGTAATCTTCCCCATAAATATCAAAACAACAGTTTACATTGTCTCATAACAAGAAGGCCTCTTGTGCTGTGGTGAAATATAAATGTGAGGAGAGCTCATCATTTTTCTCATGCACAAGGAGCTTAAAGGTTTGAGAACACGATAAAAAGAACTCGATGACGTTGGGGCATCCAGAACTGAGTGATTTCAGTCCGGTGAGGCATGGAGAAGAGAGAGCGCTATGAATTATTCAGCCTCTCACTGTTTTCATCTGGCTAGAGTTGCCAGGGGAGCAGAGTCTCTTATATATGCTGCTTTGTAAACAGATAAGATCTATGTCTAAAAAGGAACATGTTCGTCTTGACCAATAATATGATGATTAATCCTAGACCGCACAAGATGAACTGTGATTCTTCCTGACAGAAAGATACTGTCATATCTTTATGTAACAGTCTCAGCCCATTTTCTTTTTTTCAGACACTTTTTAAGGAGCATCACAAAGGGGGGTTATGTAATAATTTGCTCCAAGTAATTCTTGATGTCTTTCAACAGAGTTCTCCAGACATAATAAAACTATGTGTTCCTCACCATTACTGGTTTTAGATAAAGAATCACAACAATTGAACCAAGAACAAAGAGAGGGCTACTTTGTATTATGTAAAAAAGTGCCCTTTGAGATGTCACAAAAATGAATAACACTCACATGACGTCTGTTCGACTGTGCTACCTCTGTGGGCACTTCCAAAAGAGACTGATTTCAGACAACAGTAATAAATAATGTCTTACCGCAGGCAGCCAGTGGCATTGTGTAATACATCAGCATCAGCTAAAAGGTCGTCTTTAGGGTTTTCTCCCTCACAAAGGCCAGAACTGGGCACCAGCACAGACTGAGTGAGCACAGGTAGAGCCTCTATGGACAGATGCTCCTTCAACAGGTCATGAGAGGACAAGTTCCATAATAGACCTAAAAGAAGGATTTTTTTAAAATAAGGTTTTCATTTAGCACCCTTTAGTTTGAAAAAAAGGTGAAAGTAAAAGCATCTGAACTAATTTTTTTTTACAGAAATAGTATATGGTTGTAGCCTGCACCCACTGTTTTGCACCCAGACTGAAACAATGCTGTGTGCCTGAGACGTTTAATGAATAAAGTAGTAAATGTTTGGTGAAGATTTGTACTAATGAGTAGAGTAAAAATAAAATATCTAGTTGTAAAAGAGTTTTTTTCAAATAGTGTTGTTTACTTGACAGGTTTAGGCTTGTAAAGTTCAGATATATTTTTTTGGATATTAGATAAACAAGAAAATCCAGAAGTCAAAAGAAGAGAAACATTAAAATACACTTGTCTGGATGATGTTTAACTTCCTCTAAAAACGCACCAGTGAGTTGTCGTCTGGTCTCCACGTCCCGGTTGCTCTTCAGTGCCCTCAGAACAGTAGTTAAGCCATTATTTTCCTTCACCTCCATCTTGTTTTCATTGCTCTGAAACACCACATTACGCAGTGCACCGGCGGCCAGGCGCTGCACTTCCTCGCTGTCGTGGCTCAGGAGGTCCATGAGCTTCCCAATGCCATGCATATAGTAAACCTGCGCACATGACAAGATTTACAGGCCGACATGATGATGCAGACACCAAACATTACTGAGGAGTGACAGCGGATGATAAATGAGATTTGCCGCTTCAATGTCACACTGAGGCCGACTTGTCTTAATCAACAAACTCATTGATTGAAAGCCTGGGAAGATTAGCTTTTGCAGCATACTTGCATATTTTCCCACATAAGATAATTTGAGTACATTATTAGCACTATTCTGTATATTCTGTGTATGGTGCACGTGGCAGAGTGCTGCCTCACAGCAAGAAGGTCATGAGTTCAAAACCGGTCGACTCAAACATTCTTGGCCGACTCTGGTCTTTCTGTGAGGAGTCTGCAGGTCCTCCACGTGTTACCGTGGGTATAGGTTAATTGGCAAATCTAAAGTGTCCCTATTGAATGAATGGTTGTTTGTCACTGTCTATGTCTAAAATGTCAGCCCTGCGACTAACTGGCCACTGTCCAGGGTGTACCCCGCCTCAGGCCCAAAGCTGCTGGGATAGGCTCCAGTCACCCGCGACCCCTAACGGGACAAAGAGGTAGAAAATGAATGAAGGATGTCTAGTGTATGGAAAGTTACAGGCTCAACTTTAAAACTTTGCACACTGTATTGTGGTGCAGAAGTACAATGAACAACAAAGTCTAGTATGTGGTACAGCGGCCCAGTTACTAGCCCTCTTGCTTTCTATTTGCTTTTTCCTTGAGCCTAAAAGTAGTATGATGCATGAATTGCAAATGCCACCTAGATATAATTTGTCAGGTATCATTTTGTGCTTTAGCACTCTTAAGGCTTAATTTTACACCTGTGTTACACTTTTCTCCTGCATGTTTTATTTTATTTAAAAAACTTTTGTTGTGCTTTAGCCCTAATGTCTTCTTAGTCCTTAGCACTCTGTAAACACTCCACAACAGCATTTGATGTTTAAACCTACCATCTTTTTAGCTTCTGCGCTCTTGAAACATTGATTTTGTATGTAGCTGGCAGCGCAGACCAGAGTCTCCTCATTGTCCTGGGATAACAGGCTCATGGCCCGCTCTATTGTCATTTCTGGAGTCTTGTTTGCTGACTTTCTTTGGAAAAAGAAACAATTTATACCCACACATATATACTGTGATTAATCATATTAAAATTTGTGAAGAAGCGAGACTCTTACAGTGTCATGACATTGCCAGTGTGTATGGGCTGCACAGGGAGCTCTACATCTTGTCTGGCCATGTCCACTTCAATACTAGTGACTGAGGGTGGATAGGAGTTCAGTCTGCGCAGGGCATCAGGGTTCCTCTTGACACTGGCCAGCCAGGACGTGTCATTGGGCAAAGTCCAGTTCAGTCCATGTACACTTTGTTTTTTCCGTTCGAGCAAAGTTTGGTTATTGCTCTTGTAAGAGCCACTGTGTTCGAGACTTGGCTGAAATACTTCATCCTCAACTTCATTCTCAAACACAGGCTGTGGAAGTGCTGCGGTTCTGAACGAGCTCTGGCGAAAGCAGGCCCTTGACTTTTGAGGTCTCAGGAATTGTGGCCCCTCTGAAAAGGCGTAGCGCTGATAGAAGTCAGAGGACAGCGAGCGGTCGAGCATAGAGCCCATCCTGTTTAACTGACCAGGTCCCGGCACTGTGTACATCCCCGCACGGTGCGTCCCATACATGAAGCGGTTCTGAGGGAACTCTGGGCTCGGTGGTGGAGTCACCTCCACTCTTCTGCATGGTCTGGTTGAAAGGGAACAATTGCTTAAGCCTAGTCCATTTACCTGTGGATAAAATACAACATACAATTACTAGAGCTGAACAAAATGTGCCATAATTGTAGAATAATGTGTTCACAATATATTGTATCTTGCATAGTGTAATATCTCCTTGCTTTTTGTTGGTGCATGTTGATATTGAAAACAGTAAAATGGAAATATTTTCACAGCTAATGCTAAATTGGGAAGTAGGTCAAACTTCATTTATTCAGGAATGTCGTTGTAATAATAATCTACATGAATACTACTGTGTGACCACTTGTGTACACACGGCTTGACCTCTCAGAATATTAGTTTAATTTGTCTAAAATGTGTGTTTTATATGAAGAGGTTTTATCATTACACCACATTAACTTATGTAGTTTATTATAAAATATTGCTTGGGACTCTTCAGACGTTTTTCCAGTAATCTCACTACATTTATGACATATAATTAAAAGTCACAACTTATGCATAAATATAAATACCACAAACTGATCTGATATAGTAGTGTTATAGTATAGAGTTCATTTGCAAAAACAGATAAATGCCATTTTGAAAATCAGTTAACTGAGGCATGTAATTTATTTTTGGTGTAGCGCTGTTTTCAAAGCCCAAATCCATTTTAGTGGTCTTAATTAGACAAAGCCACTCAAGTTTGGTTTGACAGATATCACCTTTAGCAAATAATTAAAAATATATATTTTTGGGAGAATTTATAAAAAAGTTATCTGTTTTTGCAAATGAACTTCAAATATAAAGTCACATCACAGACTGCACACATTTGACTGCATTCAAATTGCAGTGTACAATATGTAAAGTAGACAAGGATTTAACTCTACATCTATACAACTGCATTTATAAAAACAATGGGAACGATGTAATGGCAAAATGTGAACAGGAAAAATGATGACACAAAACTAGTTCGGCTCCTAGGCATGAAAAGAGAAAAGCAAAAAGAAAGTTGGCAAGTTACCTTCATGGTTTGTAAATGTCCATCCAAACATTCAAAGTTACTGGCTGTGCTCCTATGTAAAGGAATGCTGCCTGAAACAACAGGTTTTAAATAAAAGTTTATTGTTTCATTTAATCTTGTAGATATTAAAACATTAACACATTTTAATGTCAGGGCTGTAACTCCCACAAGGACTGTCTTCACTGTATCAGTGCTGTTGATGTGTGTCATAGGTGATAACCAAATGTCAGTATCATTAGTATTTACAGAAAAGGAACAGAATGGATTGTAATACAGTCTGTTTATATAACACTAAATATAATTGTTCTGCTTTTGTTTTAAAAATGTCTCGTTTTAAGGGACCTGTATTTCTCAACAGCCATAAATCAAGTCTTGGCAGAATGATAGAGGTGCTATTAAAGAACAATGGTGTTATAAAAATCCTAGCCATTGCAATAAGAACAGATGACATTATGGTTAATGATTGACAGCAAAATAAACTTTGCAGCTGAACACAGCTTGTATTTCATTTGTTTAATTTTCAGGCTAAAAACATGTAATAGTACATTTTAGAGCAAATTTCTCTACTTTTTATTCCACTACATTTTTACATAAGCTTCACAAGTACAATTAAATATGTCTGTGTTATTGTTGTATATGTGCTTAAATTAAATGTTAAAGTGGAAAATGAACATATGTACGTAAACCTATAGCGCTGAGTTTTACAAAACACACTTGAACTCGGCTTTATGCAAGTAGCTTTTCCTCTTTGTGATCTGTCCAACTCCTAAAACAGACACATACAGGTGAACCTAATTTTAGTAGCATGTTTGAATAAGATCAGTCAACTAACTAATAGAGGAAGTTCTGAACATCCTCTATTAGTGTGTGGAGCCATGCGGCTGATGTGCACAGGTTTTATTTTACCATAACATGCATCAATGGCTGGCTTTAGCACAAGTTCTTTATATGTGCACGTACTGTCAAAAGGGATAAAAGTAAAAACTAGATATTAATGCGTTGCTAGTTTACAATCATCCACCATCAGTTTATTGTGATTCTTCAAAGCCAGTATGTGTCTCCGACAAATAAAAAATTACAACAGAGGTAAAGGTCAGTGTCAGTGACAATAGGACATAGAGCAGACTGATTAAGGAACAATACTTTCACTTATGTTCCCATGAGCTACAATGATACAGTCCTGTGTATCTGACTGAGTTTTTAATCATTCTTAAATATTATCCAACCAATTTTTTTAAATAAATTAAATCAATTTTATTTTGATTATTTGTTAAAGCAGAGTCAAATACTTTTATACTTTAAGTACAAATGTAAAGCAAGCACTTTAATACTTTAACTTAAGTAAGACTTTTAATGTGATACTGTTACTTGAGGCTACATTTCTATCTCTTTATCAGTAGTTATACTTAATTAGAAGAATTGAGTAGGCAACTTCCTCCACCTCTGAGTGGTATCATTATTAAGTATTTAGCACCACCCATTTTGTTCACTAAATGCTGCACTACTACTGTATGTTAAAGGGATTGGCGAGACTCCTACTATGACACAAAACATCACTGAATAATGCTAACTTGAAGACATGTATTGTTGTACATGACTCTGGTTCTGTCAGCGTGCCTTCGGATGGCTGGATGAAACCAATGGAACCTGTCAGACCATAGACCAGTGCATTCCTCTCACAAAAGTGTAGATGAATTACAATTGGCAGTCACTGTCACTCATAGCCTTTAGTTTTGAGAGGGGGACTCCTCCTTTGACACTTCTGTGGTGTGATTTGAATGATTTGATCTAACATCGGACACTTTTACTGTTTAGCTGTGGCTAGGTAATAACAATAAGTAATGATAAATTAATACCATTTGGCAGAGTCTTCCTGGTCTTCCGTGCCAGAGTGAGCTGAACTTGCTGGTGAACGCGCAGGCTCCTTTCATTTGAATTAACTTTGCCACTGGGCTTTGAGATCGGCTCGGTCGGTAGAGCAAGACTTGTATCGCCCCGCACAAAGGAGTCCTGCCTCTTTAAGGCCGACAATATAAACGCCTCATCCATGGTGAACAAACTCCAGTATCCCCGGGACTCTTCAGGTGTCTTGTTTAAAAAATGAATAAAAAAAAGAATGGTGTTTCTGGGTTGAATTTGGTGGTGCTTTGTTGTGAGAGCTGACGTAAGCAGGGCGGGGCCAAGCGGCGCACCTGGTGTCAGGTGTCTCACTTGGGTGTAGGCTATCGTTCAACGCCGCGAGCCTGCTACTATGAACGCAATGAAATCCATGTAATGTGTTGTGAATCATATGCATATGCATCATAACTTATGATGCATATGCCACAAAGCTTCTAGTTTTGTAAAAACAATGACGAAACCATGAATAACTTAATATTTTGTTTTGACTTAAGTGAATGATTAGACAATACAATTCAAAAGGTTGTTCTGTTCATCCTTTTTGGTTTCTCTTTTTATTAATTCCCCACAGGGAAGAAGGCCAGAGCCTATTCATTGTCATCCTTTTTATTTTTCCTCCCACATGGATGTTTTTGTTATTTCTCATAATATTAGAAGCTTACTCACTGTACACATGTGTGTTTATTTTAGTGTTGTGGGACTCCACGCAGACTTTGTGCAGGCTATAGCCTGTTTGATAATTGTGCTTGAAATTCATGTGGTCCTTGTGTTCAGTGTTCAATGTTCCAGGAGAGATACCAGAAACTTTTACTAATATTAAAGATGGGTGTGGCTATTTATAGCATTTAATAGATGTACACTGACACTGCTCCACAAGACTGCCCCCTTTTGACTAAAAAGACGAAACCACGGACAGTTCCCAGCAGGTGTGTTTCCAGGTAACGTGACTCACCTGTCGTATTCTATGCAGGCTGCATAAGCACTACCACAAATCCACTCAACAAAAGCTGTCACTATATTTGGCTGAAGGTCTATGTGTGACTCTAGAACTTGTTAAACTCGTAAACTTTTGTGTCACTTGCAAACAAGGTACATGAGCTGCAGCGTCTCAATGCCAAAAGCTTCTCAAGTTGTCGAATATTGATTACCCAGTGTTTTATTAAGGAACATTCTTCATTTAATAGGCTTCAGTTGGGAGCTTTAAAGAGAGAAGTCAAAAACTACTGTCATAGTTTCTGTCACCTGACTCTGAGACTGAATACAAAAATGCCACCTATTAACGGTGTAGGATTACAGATGATAATCCCTGTGCAGATTGTAAGGTGTGGTAGGCCCTTATGACATTTTAACTTTAGGATCCTATAGGAGATTTTGATTTAGTATGTGGTGTTTTATTAAACCAAACCTCAAAAGTAATAAGAATCATTTTCAATTTAATACACCTTTTCTCATAAAAAAAAAAAAAAACACCAAAACCAAAAAGTCTTTCCCGTTTAGGTCTTTGAACCACTTTCAAATTAGAAAAAAACAGAGCTTTTTCTTTGACATAGATGTGACAAAGTTGGCTTGAGATGTTTCATCTGCAAACACTCAAATTGTCAAACAGCCAGGCGCTTCAGTTGCTTTAACATCTTTACAGTTGTTTTTGTTTATGATTTTATGATTTACAGGTCAACTCCAAAAAAGTAGCGAAAGAGGGATGTACATAAAATTAGACAATAATTTTCAATTGCCAGTTTCCATATTTAGTTACATAAAAAAAAAATGCTGCAGTCTAATTTCTAAAACTTCACATTAACATTCATGTGTAATGCAAGTTTAAACAACTATTTTTGTACAACCTGCCTCACACTTTTGGCACATTTTATTTTCACACATATAAAAGCCTGGTGTAATTTCAGACACTATTTTCAATAGTAGGTAAAATTTTGCTTTAATGTTAATTTTATCCACCTTCTTAAAAAAATAGTCATCCTTTATAGTGTGCTCTATTGGCCTCACAAACTCTTCAGTAAGATGCTTGTGCGTATGTTTGTACATCACAGTGTTATTCCAGCCTTTAGCTTACTTTCTATTCTGCTCATTGTTTTAATTATTTATATTTTTTCCCCTTACTAATTATAACTAAAGGTATTATACATTATAGCAAATCTACACCAGCCACCCCTCAAAGCCTAAACCAGTGGCACATCATTTTTCATACAAATATTCTGTACATACATCATTTTTGCTAATCTTTTCAGTATTTTTTACATTGTTAAAAAAATTATAAAATATTAATATATTGTACATGTTCATTCATGGTTAAAAACACATTGTCCCTGTCATCTAAAACTATTTACAAGTCTCTGTATGCTTGCCTTTTAATCATTCAGCTGTGAAAAAACAAAAGAGCATCTGATATAGCCACAAACAAACAGAAATGTAAACCCTTAATATGTGAATAATTACGGAAGCGTTGTACTGTCAATGTTGTTTTTCTGATATTTATTTTTTGATTGTTTTTCTGACTTTTTTTTTTTTTTGATAGTTTTTCTGACTTTGTTTTTTTGGGGATTGTTTTTCTGACTTTTATATCTCGCCATGTTTTAGACCAAGGCTGAAGTAAAACTTAATCAGATGCGATGCCATGCTTCCTCTTTGCTTCCTCGCGTCGCTACGTGGTACTTGTTTCCAATTAAGCATTGGAAAATAAATAAAATTATCACGAAATAACGTGATAATTATTATGAAATAACGTGATACTGGCAAAAAAAAAAAAATCAGAAATACTAAAAAAATAAAAGTCAGAAAAACAACATTGACAGTACTACGCTTCCGTAAATAATATTCATTTTTATGTGGGTTCTTAATTAAATGTTGAGAGGTAGAGGAACCATGAGCAGATAGCAGGAAAGACCAGTTACATTCATTTTAAAAGTACAATTTTCCCTAATAGAGTTGATAGTTTGTTTTGCCAGGCTTCTGCTTTGACAGTTGACACAATAAACTGCTGAGGTTTATAGTGGGAGCTGTGTTAAAGGCAGTACATTCTCCATAAGGCAAAGCTGTACTTTGCACCTTTACATACAATACTTTTGACAACATGGGAAAATCTGCACTGTGATGACAGGTAAGAGCTTCTTAATGGAGCATTTGGTATGTCAAGGTTAGTTCTGTTGTAATGGCCATGCATTGGCTCAACTTCTGTATCAGAAGATACAAAAACAGCATGACTCACTAGGTAGCCATACAGCCACACATGCTGTACCAGCTCCAAACAGGATACTGTTCTATTTGTTTTGTATTGTAATGTATTGCAGCCTTTTTAGAATTAGACAGCTGCCATAACGTATTCTAACCTAGTTGAAACGAAGCTCCTTTTGATGAAACAGTAATGTAAATGCCACAAACAGAAACACAAAGTCTGGAAACATTCTTGGGTCAGTGACCCATTCTTTGACTAGAAACCATACCTCCTGATAAAAAAAAAAAAAAAAGAAAAGAAAAAAACTTTCAGTCAAATACAACATTCATACAGGTTTTTGTAAGGCGTTCCATCAAGTTCTCACTTGTCTTTTGTTCAGCAGGTTCTTCTTTCCAACCCTCAGCTCATCACTCTGATGTTGTCCAGAAAAGTCAATGGTGGCCCAGTTTAGCCAAAGAAAAGTTTTTTGCAATTGCCACAAAAGTGAGCTCTGTGAAACAAAACCTCTTCTCAGTCCTGTACACCACTGGGGAAAACAGCTTTGGTCTGTCCTGCAGCTATACTACAAATTTACAGAGAGCAGAGCCACGGTTCTGAGGAGTCTAAGATTCATGCAGGTGCAAGACTGTACAGGTGGAGGTTTGTGCTCAGTCCTATCTGCAAGATGAGCCTAGCACGCCACCTGTTGATGCTGTGGTGGTAGCACTGTAGTGGGGGTAGTTGTCATTGGCCTGGGGGCTTGGGAGGATGGAATTTCCATTGGTGGGGGAGCAGTTGAGTTGTAGTCTCCGCAGATACTCAGCATGAACTGGTTTATGGTTCTGCAGCACTTTGATTGCCTCGTCAACAGTGAACCACTCCCGCTTACGGCCTGTAGAGGGAGACAAAGGACAATGGATGAGCCCATGAACTGTTAGAGAAAATGTCAAAGAACCTATCCAGTCACCAATTAAAATAAATGAATTAGAAAAACAGCCTGAATTACATTTACTTAAAATGTCCAACCATCCAGTTTAAGTGACCCCTAAGCTGTGGATGTGACAACGATCAGAGAAACCAATAGCTTGTAAAATAAATGGTTATAGATATGTTTATGAAATACAGTGCAACAAATAGGACACTTAATGTTTGCAGTAAAATATATAAGAGGCTTCAAAGTGAACATAAAGTGTGCCTGGATACTGGAGTCCAGACTACTGACAACTGTAATATACTGCTGCAAAGAACAAGTGGGGGCTGCTGCTGCGGGAGCTGCCCAGATTTATAGTTGTCTGTTCACACTGCATAGCTATGCACCTATACAATCTGCATGCACTATTTAGACTTTTCCAGAAATAGAAAAAGTGGTATATTAAAACAAGTGACCCAAACTAGCAATGCAAAGACAATGCTTGCACAGTAAATAGGGTAAAGAGACGACATGTACCTATGTTGACACTGTCTTCCCAGGCTTCCAAAGTTTCAGTGACTGTCAACACGTACACATATGTCCTGTGTTTTCGATCTTGGTTTTGCTGCAGGGTAAAAACAAATGAGAATAAATTATAATTATGTTACATACATATATTTAGAAAATATTTTACATGTTGTTATAGTGTCAAAGACATAAACACTGACCTCAAATACACCGAGTAGACGTCCAAGTTTCCCCCTTACACCAGCCTAAAAAAATACAAATAAAATCTTAATAAGTGAAGTTTATTTTTTAGTTATACACATATATACACAACATAACACATTATATACAATTTTATAACTAGGTTAATACTGCAAATGGACAATTGCCCAATATCTGAAGTGTACTATGTTTAGTGTAAATAGGTTTATTTATTTAACAGTTTGTAGTTCTGCATGCATGTTGGTTTCATAACACCTTACAGATATCTGATTAATTCAGACGTACTTTTGCAGGAGTTAAATTACTGTCAAGGCATATGACATTTTTCCTATCCACTTTCTATGTCAGCTCAGCATACATCACAGGTGTCACTGAGTCGCCCTAATGTGCCTGGTCTGTGAATGCACAGGAATCCAGTGAGAAGCCATTTTTAGCCCACTGACGTATCTGAGAACACAGGGTTCTCGAGCAGAGGGCCTCTGGAATACCAGCGCACTCCTCAGTCACCCAACCACTGACACTGTGGCCTTTCAAACATCTCACACTCAGCACGTAACCTGCTTCTTTTGGGTTTCAGTTTTACTGCAACTGGACAACTGCTCTGGCAAGAGACTGTCATGTCAGATGTAACTCAAATAATAAAAGTGTATCAGGTGCTATAGAAGATGTCTGGAAAGAACAGAGATGTTAAAGACAATTCACCAGTGTTACAGCTGGAACGCCACTGGAGGCAAGGTGGGTTAAGTGATTTGCCCAAGGACACAACAAAATTATGAACTGGGGGGAGAGTGGGAATCGAACAGCCAACCTTCCAGTTATAGAACGACCGCCCTACCACAAAGCAGCTGTGCCCATTTATGAATTTTAGTGACTTTGAATGTGAAATGGTTGTTGGTGCCAAACGGGCTGGTCTGAGTATTTCAAAAACTGCTGATCTCCTGGGATTTTTACGCACAACCATTTCTTGGGTTTACAGAGAATGGTCCAAAAAAGACAAAAAATATTCAGAATGGAAGTTGTGCCTTGTTGATGTCCGAGATCAAAGAAAGGCAAAAGTAAGTAAAAATATTTGTTACAACCAAGCTATGCAGAATACCATCTCTGAACACACAACACGTCAAACCCTGAAGCAGATGGGCTACAGCAGCAGAAGACCACACTGGGTGCTGCTCCTGTCAGCTAAGAACAGGAAACAGAGGCTACAATTGGACAATAGAGGTTAAAAAAAACTTTGCCTGGTCTGATGAGTCACGATTTCTGCTGCGACATTTAGATGGTAGGGTCAGAATATGGCATAAAGAACATAAAAGCATGACTCATGTCAATATGGATGAACGTCTGAGGAATTTTTCCAACACCTTGTGGAATCTATGCCACTAAGAATTAAGGCAGTTCTTAAGGCAAAAGGGGGTCCAACACAATACTAGCAAGGGGTACCTAATAAAGTGGCTGGTGAGTGTATATTAAAGCTTTGTTCATTTTACATAACGGAGGCAATGACAGCCTTTCAAATGTTCCCTATAGTCATTTTTTATTCAAGTGGATAACCAAAACCCCATGGCACATTTATGAAATACCGCTTTATGCTTCAGCCGTAACCAAAAGAATTTGAGTAGTCCTTATAAAACCATACAATTAAATGACTTACAGTATGCCATGTTACCACCAAGTAATATTGTTCTTGTAGGGAACTAAAATTTCTCTCTTGCATAATAGTAGTTTATTATTGCCCTGTTAATCTCCGATAATATCATTGTGTAATGTAAAAGTTATGAATCACCTCCTCAAAAACTTCTCGCACAGCAGCACCACATGGCTCCTCCTCTGGCTCCATTCCTCCTCCAGGAACAATCCACTGCTCCGGATGCCGACTGCTGCTCACTAGCAGCACCTGCCGTAGAAAACAACTTATGAGACCAGGGGCTTACTTGGTCTCAGAAGTTGTATTTATATGTTTGAACATTGTATCGCTGTATTCATAACTTGTTTTGAATTGACTAAACAGATCAACTGCAATTCAAGAAAAAAATGTATTGCTTGTAGCTTAGTCACTACCCCACTGAAACCGGGTTTTTAACATTATCTATAAACAAAGACTTGGTAAGTTGTGTATTTTTATACTATCAAGACATATATTTCAGATTAGACACACAATAATAAAATAAAATATATATATATATATATATATATATATATATATATATAAGGAGCCAGCTAGGAAAGTCACCAAACTATTCACTACACTTTAAAATTTTGATTGTTGTTGGTCTCATTCAGTACTAACACAACCTGTAGCTGGCAAACAATGCTTGTAAATCAAACCTGACTGACTCCAATTTTGTTGATGCTCTGCTAAGCAACCTATGGGGCTTTAATTACACTACAGTTGCAGTGTACTCCGAGATGCACAGATCACATGTGCCTGTCTCTGCAGTTTCTGGAAGTATCCTTATAACCACCACAACAAACCACAAGTACATCACATCATCTGCTCTAGACATCATGTTCCCCTGGTGTAAGTCAATCATTAAAAGTGACAGTCTGTTACACAGGTCATAATAATGTCAGCAGCCAATACAACAAAACTAGATAGGTCTTGTACTGCATTACTGTAGTTCATTTGTTTGCCGGCAGGCTACATTTGCAGACCTCGGCCGCACTATCAACCATAATATTGACACACTGATACATAATTACAGTGAGATGCAAGCATGTTGCTTTATATTAGTAAGGCACAAAAGGCAGCGCATTTAAATCAACTGTACATGCATTAAAGAGGCAAATGTGTGAAATGTGTCAGCCCTGCGACTAACTGGCCGTTGTCCAGGGTGTACCCCGCCTAAGGCCCAAAGCTTCTGGGATAGGCTCCAGTCACCCCCGACCCCTAACGGGATTAAGCGGTAGAAAATTAATGAATGATGTGCGAAATGTCTATTGCAACAGATGGTGACAGTCACCTCAGCCACCTATTCCATCACTGCACGCTGTAATCTGCTAGAGTCTGTCTGTCTAGTCCTAATCCAACTCATTTTAGGTGCAGTTTCCCTTGCCTTTTCTAACAGGATTGTTGCTGCTGCTACCACAGGAGTCTAAAGTCAATGACTTCAAAAAAGGGACAGGCCCAACCAATTGGATGACACATGCCGGACTTTTCACAATGAAGCAGGCTGCTGTCTTCCTCATGTGCTGGCTCAGCCAAGTAAGCCACCTGTTTATTCCCATGTAGGTTAAGATAAACACAGGAAGGGCCGGTGCACACTCTATGTACAGAGCATGATGATCTGCATTAAGCATGTGCATGTGTTGTAATGTTTCAAAGAGATGACAGAGTATAGAGAATACTGTTTAAATTCCAGTTATCTTGTTATACAATTTGTTTTCACCAGTTAGAGCTTTTGCCCAGTAATATTTATTTGTAGGTTGTCATTTTTTACTAAAATGCTAATCATATCTAGCAATTGTTTATCTGTCCTCTATTTGTGAATGCCTACCAAGTATTTCCACAAGAGCGAGGAGGTCATATTCATTTATTCTCTCACTCATTGTGCTCTTTGTGAGCTACTGGCTGAACACCACACTTTTCTGTCTCAGAATATATTTGTGATTTGAGCAACAGCCAGCTTGGCTTTAAGGAACACCCCTGTATCATTGGCCCCACAGCCATCAGTGTCAGATGTATACAAAACACAAGCCGCTGAGGGCAAAGTTCCATTTTAAATTCGCAACATTAGGTTAGAGCCCAAGTTACAATGCAGTTATTTGACTCATATTACATGCTGAATATAACTATGTTATTTTTCACACATCCCTCTGAGTTGCATGTAGCATTAAGGACTATAGTTGTCCTAGAGACAGGTCAGGTTAATCGTTTCATTAAAGAAACATTGCATCATTTTCAAACAAAATAAGAAAATGTCTACATATCCTAAATTCCTAAATGAAATCTTAATTCCAGTAGATGATCAGCTGACAGCTAAATTTTTAAAACACAAAAAACACGGATTTATTTGGACAGCAGGACAGGGTGAAGAAGAAACCTCAGAATAAAAACAGTTGCGATGGTGATATTTTACTGTTTTGCAATTACTAGGGGCCCTGGGCAAATCAAAAAGCATCTAGTTAATCTTTCATAGACAATTCTGAATAACATGGACAAATGCTAGCCCCTGCATAAGCAGTGGACCACAGTGGTGGTCATCAGCTAGAATTAAATAAACCTTAATTACAGTAAAGTCAGTAAAAGGTAGCCTTCTTACTGTAGCATTATCAACATAGCAACATGGACAGGAATATTCAGAAGACATAAACACCTCATTTTTCAGGCTCCACATGCCAGCCTGGTACTGTAGGAATAGAATAATGAGAGTCCTAAGACCCTCAACTACACAGGTGCACAGGCTGAATCAATAGTGCTAAGGCGGTGATACAGTTGCTGCAATATCCATGTATCAACAACTAACAGTCATAAAGTAAAAAGGCAGATAGAAAAAAAACAAACAACAAAGCAGAAAGACGCCCAGCACCCACACCTTTGAGTTCCTAGTTTCACTTTATTTACAGTCTGCAATACTATAAATACAGCAAATAGACAAGGTTAGCATTGTATAAATTACAAGAAATGACTGACTTACTTGAACCATGCAGCATTTATATAAATCTAATGGAGAAAGAACAGTTTGCTGAACACATTTTTTCAGCATTTAAGACTTTAAGACATTTGAGACTCACCCAAAGTTTTAAAGTATTATTCACATTATACTTAATGGTTTTCTTTGACTGTTAAACTGGCACATTGCACTACAGTGATAATAAAATAATTAGAGATGTTCTTTTTAGCCTCCAGAGCTGGTAAATGCAGGTGTCCTACTCAGCTATCAGCTCCCCCCGTGCATTTGTCCTGTTGGGAGTTTAATTGCAGAGAATTATACCCCAGGGCCTCAGCTTTCTCCTGTCCTCTTCCAAAACAAAACATTCACATTTAGTTGAGGCTTTTATCCAAAGCGACTTACATTAAGGTTCTATTCACCAGTGTTACAGCTGAAACACCACTGGAGGCAAGGTGGGTTGCCCAAGGACACAATGACAGTATGAACTGTGGGGAGAGCGGGAATCGAACCACCTACCTTCCGGTTGAAGGACAACCGCTCTACCACTGAGCCACTGTAACAGCTCTGTGTAACACAACTTTATGTGTTCCTAACCCTGCATTAATCACTGGCAATATAGTATACTGTTCAAAATTATTATTTGTCTGCACAAAAACATTAGATTCATTGTTGAGTTGAGTCAACTTATTTGTGCATCATCTGCATTGTTTCATGAGCAGACATGTCTGTCCGCGTCTAGAGGCTCAAAATCCAGAAGGTCACACCTACTAACGTCTCTTCTCCGAATCTCCTCTATAAGAATCTGCACAACCAAGTTCTGAGAAAAGGAAGGAAAAGCTTCAGGTAAATCCTATTAGTCATAAACGATAGCACATCTACATCTGTACTAGGCTGTTGAGCGGATTTACTTCTTTGTGTTGTATGCCCAAACACTAGGTGTTTAAGAAGCACTGCCAGTCCAATTATATGAACTGTTTTGCTGCATTGTGTAACAATTCTGTGAAAAGTGAGTAAGGCAAGGAAAAACATTCAGGTAAAACATTGCATCCTTTTATTCAGAAAGGATTGTATAAAAGGGGGAGGGGCCAAAGTTGTTGTGAAACTAGTGGCACAAGATCATTAAAAAGGAAAACATTTTTTGATTCTATTTTATTTATCCTTTATATATCCGGGATAGTCCCACTATTATTACAAATCTCATGGGGGTTGGGACTATTGTTGTACATGCTTTTGAAACACTAAACACTAAATAAACACTAGTCCTATATCTATAGCTCTCGATGCTATTTATTAAAGTGTCCCTTTATCAAATTGAGTTTGACAGCTCTTGCCCCGTGTTTGTGGGTGAAAATACTTTATCTATATGTTGTGCAGATGTTGAACAAACTGACAGACTTTAATGAGTGCTCTACCCATCTAGTGACAGGAGTTGGCTGAATTGTGTAACCGTTTTTATCAAATATAACAAAGAAAATGGAGGCTAGGCTAACCTTCCCTGATATAACATTTAATAACTGAAAGAGTAAATAGTTGCTCTGGGTCAGTGTGTTGTGAAATTTAAAAGGGCCACTACTCCAAACATCAGCCAAATAAGAGACCATTTAAAAAAACAAAACAAAAACAAAAAATGTTTTTTTTTTTTAACGGAAAAAAGTGATGATTTAAACCTGAGAATGTGGCGTTATGGATCATTTCTATCTCCCTGTTAACTCAAATGTAGGCCTATTATTTTACAAGGTGACGGCTCCTTTAAATCCTCATCCAGATCATTGCTACGCAGCTGCCAAGCCGGCGGGATGCAGTGACAAAGTCTTAATGCAGATGTTGTTGTTCAACGTGTTAGACGACGCGTTACAGCTTACACATATCATATATTTTTATATTCACAATCAAAGATCTGCGTCACGTAAAAAGCTATTATGATATATATATATATTATTAACGGAAACTTGCAACAGAGCGCCTCGCCCCCTTCATATTTTAAGCAAGAGACATTTTTAGGCAAACTAGACTGGTGTTATCTTCAAAATAAGAGCATTGCTCACACTCAACGCGTGGTTTGAGCGTGCGCTTTTTACGCAGTCGTTTTATTTGGAAATTTTAGACCGTCAGCCATTTGTTGCTACTTGACAACAACCCTCTTTCTCTTTTCTCTATGTGCTTCTCAAACTAGCCCAAACTGGATGGCCCAAGGCGCATCAGCACGATTTCCATTCAGTCAATGACACAATCTCAAACATATATGAGGCACACTGAAAACACAGGTGAGGCCCATTAACCCAAATATACCCTAATACTGGGCTACAATAAATACACTATTTTACTTTATTCCGAAACACTTTTGACTCCTGAATGACTCTAGAGAACAGAAGGGCATCGAGGCCACTATAGCCTACTTTGTACAGGAATTGATTTGTATGCGTCTTACCTCTTCCTCACGTTCATTTTTGAAGCACAGACACGCCGCTCGTTTCCTGAACCCTTCGCCATCGTACGTCCTGGTCTGGTTTGGTTTGAGTTTCATTGTGGCTTTAATATGCCGTTTCCCCCTCTCTCTAAAGAAACCGGTATAAACAGAGGATGTTAGTAGTAGCGCCGCCGCATCGTCGTCTCTGCTCTCCGCATCCGCGCCAAGAGAGACAGAAGGCACCAGTCAGACTCGCGTTGATTTGTGATAAGAAAATCTCGGGAGGTGTCAAGGATAGACGCGAGGGAAGGCTCCCACAACTGTCGTTTTTGCTCTCCGGTAGGCAGTGTGTGGTTTTATAGAGACTACACCGCACAGCCCTCCTTCAGCTGAATTTGCGCATGGCCGCTAACTCGGTACAATGAACAGTCACACTGGAGTTTTAGATATGCGGATCACTCCTCCTGGGGAGGGACAAGCTGATTGGTAACGAAAGCTTCGGTGGGCGGGGTTTATGGCTATGTCACAACAGTAACGATAAACAAACTCAACGTGTGCTTTTTAACAAATTCCTACGAGGAAATTTGACCCAAGGGATACTTACTCGTTTGGCTTTAGTATGAAATATAACTTTCTTTTCAAATCAAAGTGAGTTGTTCATCTCATACTTTCTTTCTTGGATGAACAAACAAATCAAAAATCACTGGCCTTTTGGAGTCTTTTTCCTTTAGTGCTAACCTCCTGATTTGTCTTTATGACATCTTGAACTGAGTTTACAAACTCAACTCACAAAATAGTCTAGAACTGCTCCACGCAACGTTTTTATGGTCCGAACCCTGGCCTTACCGGCTCATTGTGTCCAATGAAGTGGCAACACTGACAGGGTTGTGTGACAGGTCTGGGTGTGTTTTAGGTTTGGAGACTTTTACTGTTCCAAACCTAAACAACATGGGGCTGCTCTGATGGAATAAAACTGTGGTTGATAAATCCAATCACTGACCAGGTATTCATTGAAAGTACCTGCCCTTTTGGAAACACTTTCAACAGGAGCTCTCCCAGATGGTACTGTGGAGTAGATATATTAAGCTATTAATAAATAACTATGTATTTTAAATGTAGTCAACACTATTTCACAAGCTGGGTCTTAAACTAGACATAAGGCATGTTGTTGCTGCACACTTAATGCCCCTCTTGACTAAACAAAGTAAAGTCTCTGTTATGTCACATCTGATGGCGCTTCCATGTTAAACTCTTAGACTGACTGTGAAGTGTGTAAACAATGCTGTCTCTTCCCTTAGTGACTACAGGAGGGGTGTCTGCTGATTTATTTTTCTACATAATTAAATGAGACTAAATGAGATTTAATAAATGTATTTAGAAAACTGTGAAGGGTGACATTTATTTACAGAAAGACATGTGCTCTTCCCTTTAGTATCCTTCAACCTTCAGGTGAGGAGAATCAAATTTTAAACAGCTCAGATAACTCTGTTACACAAACACTAATCAATGGAAAGACGGTGATCAAAGTGGGCCAACGTGACGCAATTACTTCTCTGAAAAGAATAATGTTATCTACAGTAATGACACAAAAACACACACAACTCCACATTTAATTGATTAATGGATTAATCATGGACCTCACACGTTAAAGACCATTTGTGTTAAAGCTCCATTGCCATCTAGATGGCATTTTTTTCATTATATCAGCTTCTAAATGTAGACACATTGGCTTTAAATGAAGCCATTGGATGTATAATAGTCTTCTGACCTCACCCAGTGTGCAGCTGCTCAGTGTCTTGCTCAGTGTACTCTGAGTAAATCAATGGGGGTTTGCAGAAGTTACTGATATGCCCTAAATATGTCACAGGACTTACTCAACTATATACAGCACACACTTTAACCTCAAAAAGCAGCTATTACTAGTACCTGAGCACACCACACTGGTTGTATGTAGTGGCTCTTGTTGTACTGATGAAAGCTCTATGTTATTACACTGAGATCATTATGTCAGGTTGTTAGTGAAGACCGAAGAGCATTATCACCTTTTTAAAAGGCTTTTTTAAAGTCTTTATTACTTTTATCTGGGTCAGTAGAGCATGTCAACTGAACTAACATTTGAACAGACATATGTATTACATGCACATGACACACTAGATTTATTTCGGAAAGAAACCTGCTGAACCCACAACAGATGCTTGGTTATATTACCAGCTCCAGTACATAACTTATGGCTGGGTTAATACATCTTGTCATCATACTACTGCTAAGTGGTTTATCTTAATCTTGTTTAGCATGGAATGACAATTTGGAAGACCTATTTTAGCCCAGGGTGTGAGGGAAATACAGGGATCCTGTTACTTTTGGCTTTTACTGAAGCAGATGGGCAAACGAAGGAGGCAGGACTAAGTGGAGAATGACGACTAGTGAGCTCATAACTACAAACTACAGGCTGACACCAGAAAAAACCTTGAAGTTTGACACTGGAGACTTCATCTGCCTGTGATTCACTGAGTTTGTAGCCATCTCTTGTCAAGATGTGGTGTCTGATCTGATTAGGCCGTAAGTCTCCTCTCTAACGTGACTGCACAACTCTCTTGCATGTGAGTGGATGGCTACACGCCAGACAGAGACAGCCTACAACCAATAAACTGAGATCAATCCTGCCAAACTGGTAAGAGTTATCCATTATTTGTTCTGTTTGATTGTTGTATACCTAATTGCGATCTGAGATAAACGTCTCTATGAAGTATGTTTAATTACACATTCTTTATACTTTTCTACAAGAGTTTATCCATTTTGCCAGACACAACCCAAAAGCAACCAACTTGGTGATGGTGCTGTGGCAAAGGTGGGAAGAGAAAAAGCTAGTCATCTAAAGTAATTAAATGAAATTGTGATCATGAGATGAGAAGGCTCGAAGGATATTTTTATTTACCACACAAACCGTCTGCATGGACAAAGCTGACAATAGCTTCTTTCTTGTTTTTGTTTCCTTGTTCTCTAGACTAAATCTCTGAGCTGTTATATGGAACAAGGACAATAAGTTGGTTGTGGAGCCCAAGCGTAATGCTTGCTTGTTGGTGTAAAACCTATCATTAAGATAGCAGAGGATAAAATACCCCACATAAACATCACTTAGAGGTAAATTGCCTTGTGTAATCAATGTGAGCGACAGATTGAAGGTAGAGTTATTTATCCAAAAAAAGAGTCTGGCTGAATACTCTTCTCTGATTGGTTGACAAACTGTGAACCCAGTCAATCCATTCAAAGTGTCTTCTGATCAAAGCAATGACAAACAATGCAACTATTGAATCTGATAGCAATAAATAATAAGCTACAGGCATACACTATACTGTACTAATTACAATTCACTCTAAATTTAAAGAATGTACCTTTAATAAAAACAAACGTGAGACAGATCTGATCAACACACACATCTGAATAACCTTTACTTGTGAAAATGCAAATGGACCATAAACACGAGACGAGACCTTAAGTCAGATGAGAACTTAAGCAAAGACTTGACTTGTTGTTGTTCAGACCGTTAAGTGGAGTCAGCTCTGTGGCTCTCATACTGTGTCTTTTTGAGGTAGTCCAAAAACACAGACACTCTATAATCATGTGAAGATTGGGCTTTAAAGAGGCACAAACAAAGGCAGACACTGACAGTCTATTACCACAACGTGGGAAAGTTTAACTTAAACCAAACCCCAAAGTGATGATGACACAGCATCTGTCAGCGTCGTTTGCATAAACAATCGACTTCAAATGCAGTGTGCCACAATGAAGCAAGCAGCGATGACAAGAATTGTAGTGATCAAGTTATAACATTGGCAGTAAATCTTTCATAGTCATCATTTAGAGCCAAAATGGTGGCAGTTTCATCACAAGCTCATTTGGACGGCTGTAAACTATTCAGATGCTTTGACATACAGACCTGTCCTTGGGGTGTTTTCCACTGGGAGCAAACAGCAGCCACTGATTAAAGTGCTGCTATGAGCAATAAACAAGAAAAGGTGATAGCTACACACACAAAAGAAACAAAAAATGCAGTAGGTTTATAGGGGGACTAATTGAGTATTAGTGGAAAAAGTGGAAAATGTCAGTTTATATGCACTCTGGAAATGACTTAAACAGAATTAGTTTTGTCCTAGTATTGAGGACTGATAAGAATAAAGAGAAGAACTGACATTGAAGACGTGATCTCAAAGGTAATTGAACTGTATAAAACAGGAAAGGGATATAAAAAGATATCTAAGGAAGGAGGACAATCAGCAGTGTTCAAAATGAGAGATTTTGTTGAAACCAAACCATGGTCGGGTAGACCAACAAATATTTCAGCCACAACTGCCAGACAAATTGTTCGGAATGCAAAAAAAAAAAACTTCAGCTGAAATACAGGACTCTGAAAAAAAGTGATGTGGATGTTTCAAGATGCACAATAAGGACTATATATATATATATATATAGGACTATAAGACTTATAAGGGGCAAAACTTCTGGAACAAAGTTATTTGGAGTGACGAGTATGATGAAGTAAATTGTTGAGTTGAGTGCATCAAATGCATATTTTGATACATTTCCCTATAAAGCTAAAAGTAAATATCCCAGAGCTGCTATGTTGCTTTGAGGCTGTTATTGTTATAATTACAGTAATGTCCATTACAGCTGCAGCCAATTTTTATTTATGTTATAACAGAAACAGGTGGTCTTAAAATTAGATGTAGAAGTTTGTGCTGCAAAGGTCAGATTCTGTTGTCCCTCTGTTAATGCTGTTACTGTTAATGCTATTCAGGGCTATTAGTGCGGTGTATTGTATAATACATTTTAACAGCAGCTAACTTTTCTGAGTGCTCTATGCACACTACATTTTGAAATTCATTCCTGCTTCACCACCATCTGAAAATATATGTGTTAACTGCTCACTAACTTGACTATGTGAAGATGAAAGCCTTTTTATTGGCCCGTTACTGTAAGACCGTTGCAGTGTGGCATGACAGCTATTCACACTGCAGCAAAATTGCTGTGTAAATGCTTTCTTTACATCTCAGCAGCTGTGCAGAGTCAGAGGCATGGGGCTGATTTATGAATGAGCTGTTATGCAAGACAAAGTGACCTGAATACAGACAAGGAAGGACATGGGGCAGGAGAAGGAGAGGGTACCACAAAAGATTTAAAGTGCATTTCAAGATATATTTTGGGGTGACAATCCCTCATTTGAGATTGCTGTATTACTTATACATTATAGTGTCTACAAGAGAGGGAGCACATACACCCTCTTTACCATTGTGAATAAGTAGTATTTGCATGTTCAAGCATGTTGCATATTTAAAGAGAGATTATAAGGCTATATACTGTATATTGTAATGGTTTGATAGTAACTCACCAGGATTGCACAGCTTGAGACAGAATATTGATTGATTGATATTGAGGATATTGATTATGTGAGGAAATCTCACCAAATATTTCGACTCAACATCCACTCACGCTCTTTTTTTATAAATCATCAGACAGATCATTGACAACTTATGGAAAGCAGCCTGTCTTCTATTTTTCCACTATCATGTTTTCACTCATTGCCCTGTGTCTTATCTGTGTTTGATGTTAAAGGTCTGCTTTGCACTGCTTTTACAAAATGAATCACAATCAGTTTGTGAGCCATTGCCTGAACAAAACTGAAAAATGAATGATAATGTGCATGGACTGAAAGGGAGACATCAGTAAGAACAGCATTTATACACTTATTCTTATTGTTGTTGATGTTAAATTTAAGCATTTTAAAGCTATTACAGCACCTTGCAATCGTGATCAAATTGGCATGCCTGTTGAAAAAGATCATGTGTCTTTCTTTTCACTTTAAGAGAGCCAGTTCTGGTGTGTGTGATTGTGGAGGTGAGTTTGGTGGTGGTCAGAGAAGGCTGTGTGTGCAGCCCCTCTCTCTGTCTGCCCCAGTGTGAATGTGCGTCAATGGAATCATCATGTAAAGCACTTTGGGTGCCTGAGAAGGGTACAAAAAAGAAACCAAAAAAAAACATTTATCATACATGAATACATTTAAACATATTGTCTAACTTAAAAGCCAGTCAATTAGCCTTATCTGTGGCATTGGATTCCTTCTGACTCTTTATCAGTTTGAGTTTGTCACCGCTCCTTTGCGAGGTGAAAGGTCAGAGGTCCAGACTGAAAAGTGGAAAATTTATCATGGTTTGTATTTCTCAGCCCTAATCTGTTTTCTGTTATGAAAGACCACACATTTTGTTGTTGAAACACACCAGACATAGACCTCCCCTTTGAGCGTGCAAGATTATTCAATCAACATTGTCAAAATTGCAGAAGCCATTTATTAGTCTCCTTCTGTCTGCTTCTTTTTTTTTAAATGGGAGTTGGTTGCTTTTCCCATGTGTCTCCAAAGAGTGAATGGGTACTGTTAATTATTCACATTCAACACACCTTGGCGAGACTACCACTGTGTTACTACTGTACTGTACACTGTATGTGTGAGAGGCTGGGGTGTGTCTTCACAACAAACCACACATAATATAAATCAAAATTGCACTGCTGATTTTCTTATGTCCCTGTAATGATGTGTCCTTAATGCACCTAGGCAAATGTTGTTTGAGTTGGCATGAAGGAGTGAAGGCGAGTGAGAGATGAGGGAGGGGTGTATGATTTAACTACACACATATCAGCTAAGCCAGTGTTAGATTGTCCTGTGCACTTTAAAACTGCAATATAGGTTGAGGAAAAGACTCCTACTAAAAGAGATATTAGAGTACAGAGGCAAAAACTGTTTCTTTGAGTCAAGTAGACACTGTGACATATTAGTGAAACTAATAATGTATTTAATGAAAACTATGTTACTTTACCAGCCTGAAAGTTGGCTGTGCATTAATCTAGTGAACTCAAGACCTTTTAGCTGTGAGACAGGAGCACTAACCACTCTGCCATATGCACCATTATTATTATTATTATTATTATTATTATTATTATTATTATTATTATTATTATTATTATTATTATTATTATTATTATTATTATTGTTATTATTGTTATTATTATTATTATTATTATTATTATTATTATTATTAGTATTAATATTATTACTATTAATAATAATAATAATAATAATAATAATAATAATAATAATAATAATAATAATAATGTTTAACAATGTGTCCCTTACATGGAATTGTGAGGCAGAAAAAAACACTTTGATAGGAGGTTGTATTACTAAGAATTCAGATACTCCTTGTAGGAGCTGGGGGATGTGTCTGGAGAGATGGACATCAACAAAACACAAAGGCCTTCTAGGAAAGGTAAAGTAGAAACATTACAGTCACTCAATAGCAATTTGTATACTTTTTCTTTTGCTTTCTTTGGTGCTTTAAACAAAAAGATTGATAGGAATTTAAAAATATAACTGATATATTTATATTTTGAAATATAAAATTATTATTTTATACACCATTATTTCTACCAGCCCCGTTGACAGAAATAATGGTGCCTTGGACAAACTCTATGGCCAGAGGCCCCTTTATAATAATATTACTAAAGCATATGAGGGCTTAGTTTTGGGCTCCCCTGACCCTGCGGCCTGGGACAACTGTACTGGCAAGCTGCCCTGGTGACTACTAATAGATGTACAGGCCAGAGCTTCTGTATCTGCTTCCTGTAAAGCCACTGGTGGTTACTTCAGACCAGAGGTAAGTTACATTTAGTCTGTTACATTGACTTTTTGAAAAAAAACATTTTTAAGTACTTTTAAAAGTAGTTTTACGGCACAATACGTTTTACTGTACTTGAGTAGATTTGTGAAGAAGTAACTCTACTCTTACTCAGTTACATTGGGCAACACTTGACCTGTTAGTTGTTTATTATTGTGTTATTACTTTTTATTTATTCTACACATTCTATGCTTTATTTTTGCCAGAGTAATGCCACCAGTGGATCTTCCGCATGACTGTGTTTTACTAATATCAACAGTACCATGTAACTTCCTTTTACCAATCACACATAAAAATGGCAGAGGCTACTGTCTCCAATTTTGAATCTGAACAGGATAAAACACCCCTGGTCTTAAAATACAAAGCATGTTTTGTTCTCACACAGAGCAAAACCACATCTGCATAGAGCAGTGTACTGTTCAAACATACATGGGCTACTTATTTAAGGTATTGGTTTCAAAAGCTTTGTGTTGTGTAAAAGTGAGATTTGGAAATTTGTGTTTCCTGTGCCTTATTGTGTTAAGATGTTTGTAAAGATGTTGTTTATTTTTACTCATTTTGTATTATTACTTATTATTGTTATTATTGAAAATACCATAATTTGCACATTATTTTATTTTTTACATATATATACATATATATATATATATATATATATGTGCAGTTACAGAGCACTTGAGTATACTAATACTTTTTTACACTTGAGTAAAATTTTTGTCTACTCTACCCACCTCTGCTTAAGACTAGTGTCCTTACTTTTAGGGGCATCGATGATCTCATAAAAGCACACAAACTTCACACACACTTTCTTCTCTGCAGTGGATGTTAAATATAGAGAGAGCGGGGAAGTGGAAAAGAATGGCACAATCTGTTCCTGTTATGGACGAGAAAGTCACAAGAGCAAAGGAAGAATCCCCACTGATATGACACATCCTTGCAAACGTTTCTGCTGACACCATCTGCAGACGAACCATATCCTTTAGGTGCGCTATATCAGCGTGTTCAAAGCAGCCTACAGAGCTGTCTATCAAACCAAGAACTATTATGTAACAATTGTTATGGAAAATGTTTATAGATCTTATCAACTGTTGTTCTTCAAGGTTAGAGTGTTTGATATGTATGATACCTTTCTCAAAAATCAATTCATTTACCATCCATTTATCAACCAAAAAAGTACTGTATGTGTAGAAATGAAAGATGTTTTTAATTTATACGTACGGCAGAGAAATAATGTAGCCAAAGTGCGTAAATGGCAGCAAATGTCTAAAAGAAAGTAATACAGAAGAGTGCTATACTGTGTAAGATAAGGTAAGGTAGGTTAATTAATTATAAATAAATCAACCCCCCCACACCTGTTGTCAAAGACTTTTAGAGACCAGTTCCATCTATTTTGAGGCTGTTACCTGTAAACATTGGATGTCTGTGGTGATTCTTGGTCATCCAGGTCGAAAGGTTAAGAGGAAGATATCTGGATATATTTTTTAAAGGTTGAAGATTATTTTCAGTCCACAGGATTTACTGCCCCGTGGCATAAGGCAACCATCTGAAAGTACAACAGGAAACTTCAGCAACATGGTGTAAATTCTCTGTCCCAAACATCAACCCTGGATGCCCCCAAAAACGCCAAATTACTGTTGAGTACCATTTCACGCAGGAAATTGTCCTTTCAAACCACTTGCACTTCTATGAGACTGAAAGAGACGCCAGTGTCAGATGAGTCCATCAAGTACAAAGCAGTCTGGAACAGCACTTACACAACATACTATACTTTTGAATATCCTGATCTAAAAATAAAGCCCCTTTGACGTAGCCTGCATTACTGCAAAAGGTTATAAAAGCCATTCAAAGAAAACATGTATTGAATACTGGCTTTGAATTTTCAGGAAAAAACTTCAGATTGTCTTGACACATCAAAATTAATCAAGTGTAAATACTGCTAGTCATTTGCATTCACAGCAACAGAAGCTCAGCCTTCTTAAGTATTCCACTGCAGAGGAGTTGCATAACCAAATCCTGTGCTAAAGTGTGTCCTTTGCCTAACTAATTTCGAAGAAGTCATCTTGAGTCAGCGATACAGACGGTGGGATTCCCTTTTGGCTGCCTGATTGTTTGTTTTATTCACACATAAAAGAGCAATAGGCTTGGTTACATAAGTTGATGAGGGGACAGGTGAAGGTGGTGCCGCAGTTTCCGTCCTCAAATAGAGCGGGACTGGGAACAGCAACATAAAAAAAGGTGTAAAGCAAACACCCCCAAAATCCCATCATTTTGAACATGCTCTGGCCCACACTGATCTCTGGTTTCCACTAAGTGCTGATGCCGTTGACACAAGACTTTCTGAAACAGGATGTTTGTCATCACCTCTGGGTTCAGCATGAGGGGCATGCAAGAGGAATGTTTTCACCTGCAGTCAGCATTCACAGCGAGAGATGATCTGGGGTACCACCTAAGTGAGCTATCTTTAGGGCGATGTCTCCATGGTATCATCTGAGATTTAACTCTGTATTGTCACATTATTGTTAATGATTTACATTTAGAGTGGTTTTGAGGCACAACAGTGTGTGTTTACTACTACTATAAATAGTTCCTGTTTAATGTGTGACAGTCTATTATTAATTAACTTCAACAAGTATACAGTATTAAATGAGGCTTATCAGGCAAAATCTGAGCATACACTAAAAAACATGGTTCTTTGGACCACTGACCTCTGCTCTGCCCTTAGGGATAGATTGTCTTTATTGGGTTATGGTGCCAAAAGAATGACATTTATGGGCGTAGTGGCTCAGTGGTAGAGCGGTTGTCCTTCAACCGGAAGGTAGGTGGATCGATTCCCGCTCTCTCCACAGTTCATACTGTCATTGTGTCCTTGGGCAAGACACTTAACCCCCGTTGCCTCGAGGGGTGTTTCAGCTGTAACACTGGTGAATTGAAGCCACATGTCGCTTTGGATAAAAGCGTCTGCTAAATGACTAAATGTAAATGTATTTGTGTCAAAAGCTGTTTAAGGAAACCATTCAAAACTAGTAATTGGTAAAAAGGGCCACACACTATAGCTGCATCTCACATACAGTACTTTATTAGGGTAGATCTAATCCCAAAATCCTGTCCTTGATTTAGGTAAACCTTCAATACCTAAAAGACAACAGCCTCCAAGACTAGTTAATGTTTCGTCAGCTATTTCCGATAGCATAGTGACTTGGTTTCTGCTTTAGCACTGAAAGAAAAGCTGCAGGCCAGCTAAGATGACTCACTGTTGCCATATAAACGCCGCTTGCATCATAAAAGATTGTGAAATCATGTGAACGGATAAAAAAAATAATATAAATACAAAAAACAACCCTCGGCCCCCTGCTGGAAAGAAGTCACACATCCTTTGGTCCAACACAATACATTTAACCACAGAACATGGGTTGTTTCTGTTTTTCCAGTATCCTATTGAAAAACCTAAAAAATTAAATAGGCTCAGTGTGCAATCTGGCATTAAAGTTAACAAGGCACAAATTTTGGCTTGAGCTTCAATAGCCACATTTATGAATGCTTTGTTTTGTTTTTACCTAGCAAGCCAATCGTTTGAGATGCAAAACAGGTAAATCAAGCTCAAGGGCTAAATTGTAATCCACATTTAAATCTTACAATTTGCTTTGTAACACATTTCAGTCTGTGTAAGTTTTAATAATTTGACTAATTATATGTAAAATGCATAAAATGGCACACTACTGACACATAAAATAAAAAATCTATAAGAGATGTGTTTTGATCAAGCAGTCTTTTTAACGTCAATGTTTAGGTACTGCATTTGTTTGTGTGGCACTTTGGAAGAAAACCAAAGTCTAATGTGACTCAACACCACCCTCTGCTGGTAATAAACGCTATAATCTTTATCTTCAATCAATCAGTTTGTAATTATTAATGATAAAGTAGATAAGAATATCATTTTTCTGGCTTCTTTTTTTAATGACTATGCCCGATAAACTTTTTAAATAGCCACTGATTGACCAAACAAGTCTCCTTTTACTTAGTCAACTCACTTTATTTACAGAGTAATGAAGAGCCATGTATTCAAATGTTATCACTGCCAGAATTGTGTTTTCCTTTTACACATTGGGAGATTATTGACCACATTTTGATCTTACAGTATTTTGTTCTAGATGATTGGAATCCAGAGACTGCTTCTCATTTTACATCACAGACAGGTCTCCTCTGGTAAACAATAAATTAACTAGGTTTTAAGCCATGCTCCATCTTCCAGACTTGAGTTATCAGTCAAAAACAACTGGTTAATATTTTTGTGTGAGGACGAGACACAATCAGATCCCAGCAACAATGAGCCTGCATTAATTTAATATAAAGAGCGAGAAGGTCTAAAACATAACGTGCAGTAAAAAAAAGTTAAGGTCACAGCCCTCTTAATGATGAGCAATATCACCACAGAGTAGTAGAGATAAAGAGGTTTTCAACTTAGTTTAAGGGAAAGCGTATAGCCAATTATTTAAATGTGGGGTTGTAAAACATCAGTTTGTAACAACCAAAGGATGAAGATAAATTCAAATATTTTTATTGTCATCCAATGGGCCACTAAATTGAGTAAATTCACTTGCATACATCATCACAACCTAATTTAAACTCAAATGCCACAGAGCAGAAGCGGAAAAGGCATATTTTTAACAACCTAAATTTCAACTTTCCCTTAAATGATAACTCCCATAAGCTGCACAAAGTAAATTAGAATGGTTGTGATATCAATTTGGTTATGGTACATACTTTTTTAATGAACACTGAAAATAAAACAAAACAGGCAACAAAGATTGCATGGACAAACAATGATATAAACAAAAAAAGTCTGTCCTACATTTTTCTTTTTTAAAAGGACATTTTCAACATATGTGTAGTTTGCTACAACATGTGGCTCCACATTGACATCCTGATAACGTGATGACTTGAGACGCTGTATCATTCCACACAAATAAATATGTTGGAAATGGCTATTTTTCTCAGTGTGAAGCATAGAGTACAAACTCACCCTCCCCAGTCGTTTCATTAGATTGTTGGGATGTGACAAATTTAAAATATCTATACTTAAAGACGCGGGACATAATTTCATGATTGAGCTACAATAAACTCAGACCTTTGCAGTATAACTTACTAAGCACAATTGGTCACATGTTGATCATTTCTGTTACAGTACTTTTTTAACCATTTTGTGCGTTTCAGGTCATCTCGAATGCTTAATGCAGATTTATTTTTCTGTTAAATTTGATCAAAATTGCCTCTAATTGAATGTGTTCAGATCTCAGTCACACATTTTACTTTTTTAAAGATTTAAACTGTTGCCTGTCAGTGGAAAACTGAGGTGCTGAATTTGAAGTGTGAACAAGCACGAGTTAAAAAGTAGACAACTTTAATGAAGGTTAATTTTTCCAAACGTACCAGTGTGTGCATATCACAGAAAATATTGTATGTTTTTTTTCAACATGTCATTTTGGGGAGAGTGCCATTCTATGTCCATGCATTTAAATAGCAAACAAGAAAAAAATAAAAATAACAGACTATCACACAAATAACACGTCAGAGAGGAAAGTAAGTCACCCAAAGGCCTGCAGCAGTAAATCTTGTCATTTCTTTCGAATAGATTTGGACTCAATATTTTTTATCTTGTGTCCATTAAAATGTTGACAGAATAGGAGTACATTATGTGTATCACATTCAGACGCCTTATTTCTCTCCTTCTTATACTTCATTCTTGCCGGCATAGAGCCTGGTCCATGTTCGAGCTGGAGAAAAAACAGAAAAATGGATTAATATGGCAGTAAACAAGACCGTTTCAAGTCTTGAAATGAGAGGCCTTTGTACTAAAAATAAACCTAGTGTGAAAAGCTGTTTATTTTAACAAGTTAAAGTAGGACACAAGACAGCCTTACCATAAGTGCTATTAAATTGATAAATTCAACTTCACATTAAAATTCATATCACTAGAGGTAAGTAGATGTTCTTGAATGCTAAAGCAGGACATAAATTAATACCTGTCTCAATGGCACGGGTTTCATTTTTTTTCCACTCCTCTGCAACATCATTTGCCAGAGGGTCGTCTGGATTGGGAGCACTTAACAATGCCTGGATAGATAGCAACACTGTACGGATCTGCAGAGCTGGAGACCACTTATCTGCAGGACAGATAGTAAAGGGAAAAAAACACAGGCAAAAACAAAATTAGAAACTAAAAGAACAAGAAAAGCCTCGCTGCTATGGACATTCCACAAGGTATTTCACAATTTCATCTTTCCTTACAAATTCTTTTCATTTTTTTATTTCTTTTACTCTTACCTGTCTTACAACTTGAACACATGCTTTTACTGTCTGTACTTTAATAAATAAAAATAACTACATGTAATAAAAGTGATACTTTTAATACGCCACCTTTCAAAATGTCTAAACATATTCTTCCCAGTTTGTCAACATTGGGGTGGTAGATTTTGGTCATGAATCGCACTTTGGGAGCTGCCATGGGATACTCTTCTGGAAGAAACAGTTCAAGTTTAAATGTTCCTCCTTCAAAAGGAGAATCTGCGGGGCCTGCAATGACCACATGGAAGTAACGTGCGTTGCTTTCATCAGGCAGAGCCGAGATCCCTGGAACAGGCTCTTGCACCAATCGCTGTGTCTCCTGTGACATAACGAAAAAGGACATAAGACTTGTTATTGTTGCTGTTATTAAAAGAAAGATGCGTCACAGTGTCAGTAAAACCGCCATCAAAATACAAATGACATCAATATGAATGACAGTCAGATTTTACACTGCTTAGTCACACCGTGTCACACACCCACATACAAATCACCAGCTATTGTGTAATTAAAACAAATAAAAAATAAATAAAGAAAAATATCTCAAAAGCAGTTCTTATTCACTGTTAAAAAAAAAAAAGACTTTAAACCTTGTCCCAGCGTTTAAAGTGATGTATTAAAAAGGAAATATTAGGTAATAATATTCTATGTTTTGTGAAAATAAAAAAATGAACAACCATAAAACTCCAAAAAAGGCAGCCATTACATGACGTAAAAATGCACCAGAACCATTGAAAATTTAAACAAAAAAGAGGAAGTTAGCATTTCCATGCATTGGTTATTAACAGGTGCAATGAACTATGCAGTCAAGCAGAAGAACATTTATTTCCAGGATAATAAATATTCAATTTCATTTTAGAAAACAGAACACAGTAAATCAAAGTCTCTGATATGCTTCCGTATCATCAGTTTGAATTACTGGCTTCTAGTTCAACCTGACAGAAAGCTGCTGGATGTAAAGAAAAGGCCCAACCAAGTGGCGCTGGAGGTGAGGGAGGGGACTGAAATGAGTCGATGGAATAAAGAGAAGATTTAATTTTTAGTCTGGGTGAATAGTAACAATCACAACACATACGCCGAACAACAATCAACCACACGTTTAATGCCACTTCCACCTTGCAGTTTAGGGACAAACGTTTGTCACATTACCCGCAACTACAGTCGTTAGCTTTGGGTTAGCACATCCATTCATATGACGTCTAGGACAAACGCCTACAGTATTGATTTAAACCACAAAGAACCTACAGTAAATGCAAGTTATCTCTTTCCCAAATATCAGACAAAAGAGAAGGGTGTAAGCGGAAGTGGCAAACAAACACTTGCAGACACGAAGCTAGCGTAATAACTAGCAAGATAAGCGGTAGCATTGACTGTGCTAACTGTGCTAAGGCTGCGCACCGAATACCTGTAATTTTACACTCGGGTTATTCATGAAATAAATATACCAGGCCTTCTAATATGATCATTGACTCATATATACTCCACACGGTTAAGTGTACCTTTACAATCCTACGAGGCAACCCGCTCATCTTGTGTTAGCTATTATATTTTTAGCCGTGGACTCGCCTTCTCTTCGGTTAGGACTCGTCTGCGTGGGCGGGGCCAGAGCTCTCACTTCCGGTGGCTTCAGATGACGTAAGGAAATGTTTTAATTGGGAAATATTAGCAAGGACAAAAACCCCAATATTTCTATATACATTTAATGTTACGATCATAGACTTCATTGTAAATCACCTTCCATTTTCATTATGTATAAATTTACTTTTCCATTGATATTTTGCGTTTCTAGCCACAAAAGTATGTTCCAGGTTTTCTGCCCTATAAAAAGGACTTGAGTGTGTTATTCTTTATTATTAATCAGCTGCACTGCTACAAACACCCATGAAGACTACTTACTATTATTGCTCAGCTTATATCATATCTATAGCTTATGTAGGATGTGGAGAGTTGTGCAGATTCTTGGGGGGCGGCAGTGGCAGAGCGGTCGTCTGTCGTTGTTCATACTGTCGTTCATACTGTCGTTGTGTCCTTGGGCAAGACACTTAACCCACCTTGCCTACAGTGGTGTTCCAGCTGTGACACTGGTGAATGGAACCTTAATGTAAGTCGCTTTAAATGAAAGCGTCATCCGTAAATGTAACACAGGTGATTTAAGTCGCTTTGGATAAAAGCGTCTGCTAAATGACTAAATATAATAAATATAATATATAATATGTTCTTGCACGAAAATGAAAATCTCAAAAACTCAAGAGTCTTGAGAGAATATGTTTCATCAGGGAACTATCAACATGGTTTTTAGATTATAACAAGGTACAAATGTTATTATTCTATTGTAGTTATATATGCCCACAAAAATATCTGTTTCTGTTACATTACATTTACATTTATTCATTTAGCTGACGCTTTTATCCAAAGGGACTTACATTGTTCTAATGTAATTACCAGTGTTACAGCCACTGGAGGCAAGGTGGGTCTTTAGTGTCTTGCCCAAGGACACAACGACAGTATGAACTGTGGGGAGAGCGGGAATCGAACCGCCTACCTTCCGGTTGAAATAAGACCGCTCTACCCATTGAGCTACTGCCGCCCCTGTTCCTGAGTGATAGAGATAAAGCTCTCTTTACAAGGTACATAAATCCTTAGGTACCATCATCAGTAATTATGACATGGTCATGAAAGTCAAGAAATAAGATCTTTGACTTAGAAACACATGACAGCTGCATTAATGTCCAACAGTTTATTATGTAGAAGTGCAACAGTAAGAAATATTTGGCCTTTGGTTTTGACCTATCTGTCTTTTGGAGGATCCTTCTTTTTGCGTCTCATGTGGTATCTGTAATTAAAAAGAACCATTTTTAAGACATGCATGTACAATATTTTCAACAATCAAAAACATAAATGGGGTATAAAAATTAGGCCTGTCACAATAATTACTATATTAAGTTATCGTTCAATATACAAAACATGCCCAATACTTTATTGTCTTGATAAATTACGCTAATATAAAGCCTACACAGGTATGTTTAATACTACCACACTACACTACATATGCTACATTGTATCCTCAATAGTCACCCATTACCACCCCTTTATACTTGAGCTTTGAGGACTATGATATAACAACGTCTCTATATCCTTTTTCTTTGTGTTAAAAACTTTCCACTTTCTTTTTACTACTCTATACCACTTCATATGTAGGGGAGACCGGGTATAGTTGTAACACCGGGAGAGTTGTAACACTACCATTTCCACGAATCAGGGATAAGATAGGAGTCATGTGACAGTTTCAGTTTTTTCAGAATTCCTTTTTGATCCCACATGGAGGTTTTGCTGTCTGTGTTGCCATCTCTCCTGAAGCTACAGCCAAAAATTTAATTCTGAGGTAAGAAAGTAAAAAAAAATAACAAGATAATATTTTTTTTAGTGATTATACTGTTGTAGATAATGTTGTATGAGTTATATCAGGTCAAACTTTAGTTTCTCTAGTAAAGAATGGTGTATCAACCTCCTGCTAATTTCAAAGCACCATGCTAATACAGCTAGCCAAACAGTGGGTGATAGTGGTGGGGTAGGTTGTAACATGTGTTTGGAAAGTGTTACAACCATCCCCTTACATACAAATAAGAACATTTTTGTGATTTTAACAATTCTACAGAATGCCTAGAACTTGGGTGAGAAAAACAGATCGTGGAGTCGATGCCAGTCTTTTAAAAAGAGCAGCAGAGGAAGTTATGAAAGGAAATGGTAAATGGTAAATGGTATGCATTTATATAGCGCATTTTGCATTTCTCAGGCACCCAAAGTGCTTTACATCGTGCTTCCACTCACCCCATTCACACACATTCACACCTGGGGCAGACAGAGGGGGGGGCTGCCATACAAACGGCGCTCAACCTTCTCCTACCACCACCAAACACACCTCTACAGTCACACACATTCATACACCAGTGCTACAGACACTGGAGGCAAGGTGGGTTAATTGTCTTGCCCAAGGACACAACGACAGTATGAACAGGGCAGAGCGGGAATCGAACCGCCAACCTTCTGGTTATAGGACGACTGCTCTACCACTGAGCCACAGTGGCAAAAGTCCATGGAATCTGCCATGTCACCCTGAACAGATATTGGCAGAAATATAGAATGTAGAATGGGGGTAAATATGTTTGTTAATTTGCAGCTATTCATTTAAAATAAACTGTTGTTGTGGCATAACACTTGGAGTACCCTTTTTTTGTGTTTTTGTGCATTTTGTCTACCTGTTACAACTTACCCCAGTATGTGTTACAACCTACCCCAGTAGTGGGGTAGGTTGTAACAAAGGACCACTTTGTATTTGTCATCATCTCAAAAAGTATGTGAGATAGTTGGAGAAATTTAAATTGTTGCCAATTGTTGTACACAAGTGTGGGTACTTTGCCTAAAAGTTTCAGACATGTAGCTAAAAAAAAAAAGGTAGTTTCTGGTGCTGAAGAAAAAAGTGTTACAACCATACCCAGTCTCCCCTACTTACTGTCCTGCTGGGTACCACCGATGTTTAGTGGTGAAAAACATCTGGCTCAGCTCCTCTATTGTTGGCCCCTTTTTGCCCTTGAGCACGTCTTTGCTCAAATGGGCCTTTAGAACCTGGTCGTGTGTCTCAGCAGCATCAGTCAGCGGGTCAGGCCGTTCGATGGGCTATGAACAATAATGGCCAGATATAGCTAATGTAACAAAAACATGTATATACACGTGTACACAGTGCTTTCTTACCTGAGTGCGCTCATAGGGAATGTCGACCGTGGGATGGTAGCAAACTACAGTCTTGCCATTTGAGGTCACACCAATTTGCACGTTGCTGAATCCAAAGCATCCAAAAGTAAAGATTCCATTTTAATAACGCTGTTCATGCAAATTATACATTTCAGAACATACCAATTTGGATCATCAAGTGGTGGAAGGGTGTATTTCTGTCGAACTGGCACAAGACATGCTTCTAGTAAACCCCAAAAAGACAAGGTCATTAATACAATTCACAAATACATTACCAAATAAATAAAGTAATAACATATTTTAGAATGCGAGTAGCCTATGTACGGAGGAATGAACTAATTTAAACCAAAAATAACGAGTGAAAACATAATAAATAATAAAACTAGAATACTGTTCATTTTAGAAAGGTTATCCGTTATTTAAACCTGAATCCTTCAACTGAATAACTGTAGAGGCCATATGACTTTGAGCAGTTCTTCCTAATAAATATATGGTGCAGTAAATGTTACTTTGCTATTTAGCATATCTACTTGAGATGACAGTGTTTTAAAATAACTTTTCAAATCAAATCGGTCAAAAAAAAAGACATTAGCCGCAAATACCCTTCACTACGCTCGTAAATGTTTGTGTAAACTAACTTCCCCAACTTTCTATTGCTTTGAAAGGACGTGCTCTTTAATAACAAATATAAAACAAACTTACTTTGTACATCATGTAAAGCTGTGCAAGAAAATAACCGCGACAAAGGACTAAGAAGCTTACAAAAGTGTCCCGTAGCCATGCTTAGCTATTTTCGGACGTGCATCAGTGTTATGACTCCGGCCTCAAACACCAACCCCGTTTTATTGTTCCACTTCAATACCAACCATAGTATGAGCTCCTAACAATTTCATTTAATACAAATGACCTTAAAATAACACATCTTACTAATAAGATGTTATGTTTAAATCTTTTACCGCCACAATAATATAAGGTTTGTAGAATCACATTTTCACACATTACATTTATTTTTAAGTTGGATATAAATGTACAACTAACAGATTGTTATGATTGAGTTTTTTCAAACCAAGTAATCCAGATACCTAGCTTTCTAAAAAGGTAATGTTAAAGTTAAAAACATAACACATTTTTATGTTTAAAGAAGAGAAACTGAGAACAAACCCCAAATTCTTACATATAGAATGATGGGGATCATGACATACATTCAATGCCATGAATGCACAAGCCTGTTCTTTTTTTACTGTGGTAATCAGTTATAACCTTGTCTCTGTGTGTGCAGCTTTATTAAACTAATTTTTAGCTCTTAGATGCACAACTTAAATTATCAAGATTACAACAAGCTGACAATCTTGATAAGCTTCCTGCTCAGCTTAGTTTATTCAGGTTTATAGGCTTCTTTTGGTGCTAGGAGACGTCCATCTTCGCTGAGCCAGAAGTGCTGGGTGCTTGTGGTTCATTTATTACCAAGCGTTCTCGACTTCCAAACACCTCTTTCACTGTAAACAATGCAACACTATTTAGGCAAAAACAGTTAAAGGCTACTTTCAGTTATACATTAAATCATAAGCGTTGACTGTTTACCTGCGGCAACATCACTAATATCCCAGACACGCAAACCTTCCCTCTGTCCTCCAAAAGCATAGACGAAGGGCAAATCAGGGCAACATGAGGAACAGAACATCACACCCTGTTCACAGTGGACAACAAAGTCAACAAAAATATAGGTTTCATCACAGCATCACAATAAAACAGGCACTAGCTTGCATACCATTTTCATATCTCTTGAGTGCACCAGACTTGGTTTGTTCCCCAAGATATCCCAGATCTTAACATGTTTGTCAGCTGATGCAGTGACCAGACATCCTTTGATCTGACTACTGAGATCCAAACCTGCAGAAGTAATGGAAAGGTCAGTTGAAAGAAATGACAATGTTTAATATTATATTATGTTTAACCAACCCGACACTTCTTCATCATGTGCCTTCAGTGTGAACACAGGTTTATCCGAACGTGCATCCAGACAATAGACAAACCCATCCTCAGTGCTGGCCTAAAACACACAGAGCAAGAGAACTTTTAATCACAACATAAAGAAATAAAACCTGACAAATAATATAAAGGGTGCCAAAACACCTACTAAAAAGTTACAAGGTGAAAAGTGATTCCAGGTCAGGCGTTCAACTTGACCACTAAACCTCCAACTCCGATAACTGTCGTCAGGACTACGACAGTCATAAAGAACAGCTGTCCTGTAAGGAACAAAGTGTGTGTGATGGGTTACAATATGGTAGTCACTGGAGATACAGAAGTAACATGTTGCTCTGAGGTGGACTGGAATGAAAATGCACTTTACTACATTTATGTAAATTTATGTCACAGATTAACACTTAAAACACGAGACACTTACTTGTCATACGATCCTGAGATTAGAGTCTGTGCCTCAAACGGATGGAATGCTAATGTCTGAACCTGCAATATATCAGATGAGTTTTATTTTTCATAAACGTTGACATGTAACATTTCAGAAATCAAATGTAGAGCATAATACCTTATCAGTGTGTCTGTGCAGGGTTGTAGCTGGCTTCCCTTGTGACAGATCCCATAAGATAACTGTGTCATCTGCTGATCCGCTGGCCAACACATTTCTAAGTAGGAAGAAAAAAAGTATGTGATATAATATACATATAAACTTCTCTAAGTCTTGCTTAAAATACTGACCGTACAAGTTTGTTCCAGGATAAATCTAACACTGCATCAGTATGTCCTTCAGTTGGTTGTGCTGCTGAACTCTGTCACAAAAATAATGATCTTATACATGGCTTATAAATGATCAGATATGAATTTTGAGCCCTGATTTACTAGGATAAAATTTCTACCTTCTTGCTCTTCTTTTTCTTCTTTGCAGCCTTTTTGCTTCCTAAGGAGAAGGCTGGCTCTAAACAGTCCACCACATCCAGATCCCACACATCTATCTGAGGAGTCATGTTGCCCACAGCAGCATAATTACCTTACATTAAAAATAGAAATGAAAACCATATCCAAACAATAACAGCTTTGTACAAATGGTGACATTTTTGGAATATTGAAACAGTACAATCTTATCAATCTTAAGGCAAACATCAGTCATGATTGAGAAATGTGAGCTTGATCCCAGTAGATCTTTAGCTTTAGTTAAATAATCAAAAGAAACAAAATTTTTTCAGTTGTATTTGGTCAAATCTAGGAGAGACGGTGCTACTGTACAATACACTACACTACTTAATAATACTTACATTAGTGGATACAATTTACATGGCATAGTTTTGACTGCAGAAGTTTCTTTGAATGTGGAATCATTTCATATTTTGTGTGAATTGTAACAGACAAATACAAAACACTTATTACCTTGTCCTTCTCCCGGAGTAGGATCAAAGTTTAGCCACTCAATGCAAAGTGGGTAAGCTGGCAGCAGAATATCGTGATGAACATACATAGAGTCCTCCTCAGAGTTATAGACTAAAGGTAAACAAACATATGGAGGAATTATAAAAAGCCCTAATAAGTGTTTAAAATCAGAATTTACAAATAATTATGGTCAGAACAATGTAATTCACCATAGATCTCTAAATTGCAGCAATCTTTCTCTGTTTTTCCTGCAAGAATTAGATTGTCACTGGGCTTTATTTGGAAGTCTTCTCGCTCATACTGATCCTAGAAGCAAGAACAAAGACAAATGTTACAACTTCAAGCATCAGATATGACTGTGACTGTTTTTGCAGAGAGCAGTTACTATACAACAAATAAGTTGCATAATAAATGCACATTATTTCTTTACTGTATCCTTGATGGTGATGTAAGGATCTTCGTCGTTGGAGCTGAACACAGTGAGCCCCGCAAGACTGTCGCCCAGGTTAGCGGTCACTAGATTGAAAATAGAATGTCGTTTTTGAGACAGTAAAAAAACAAACAAATAGCTTTGTGGTTAATAACAAGCTCATTACCTGTATCTTCTTCATCATATTTATCCAGGCCATACTCGGCCAATTCATCATCTTCATCCTTTTCTTCATTCTCATTGCTCTGAACTTCAGTGTCATCTGCGCTGTTGGAGTGGTGCTCGACCGACACACCCTCGTCTTCATCTTCATCCTCCTCCGCTGCTTGTTCTCTGTTTCAGTGACATTTACAAAACAAATAATAAACACTAGATCATAAACATAGTGACTAAATTATCTTTAATTTTAACGTTAATTCCAAATACCCAAGCTCTTCTTTTGCTTCATTAATAATGCGCTGCAGCTCCTCTGGGCTCAGCTCAACCTGAAAAACACAAGTTATGAGACAAACGCAGTGCTTCAAGAGTTTGGGCCTGTTTACTTTAATTTGAGCTTTATCAGGTAATATACCAATGGTGTTATTTACTTTCCTTATTTGAGTAATACTAGTGTCACAGAGTTAACGGCTACTGTTAGAAGTAAATTAATGCTTTAAAAAATGAGACAATGACAATGGGATTTGTTGCTAATATCATAGCGACCAAATTAAGTGGAGTGCGTGATTCAGTATAAGACATCTGAAACGTTTTTAAACCTCTTTACGGTGACTAAAAAGGGAAACCGTGACATTTTATCAGGGCATCAAAAACTAAACTTGTTGACACTTTAGCCTCTGCTAGTAGCCTAAAATATGCTAGCTCAAGGAGTCGCTTACTTTGTCCGGAGTTCCCTTTGCAACGCCTCGCTTTACCCATCCGACACAAGTTATCTGTGAGCTCATGGCTGAACAGTAAACAAGTTTTATACGCTATGCCCGATAACTTTTACTGATAGACTGGGATTGAAAACGCACGCACATAGTGGGCGTACATGTGAGTCAAACTGGACCACTGTCGCAGCTGGATGACGTTTCCAAAGATTCAAAGTAGCTGCCTGAACAAAATAGATTGTTAGTTTCGAAAACTGATTGCCTACGATTTTCCTAGGCGGTAATAGCGAGTATATAGACTTTGTGAGCGGTGTGTTTTAAAAATAGTTTTATTTTACAATGAAGTGTATAACAACAAAACACAATTTGTCTGATTCTAAATTATATAAAGTCCAAGCTTTATAAAATGAAAGGTCTTCATTTTATCCTGAGCCAGTGTCTTCTTTTCTTCCATTGTCTTACAATATTAAAAAAATCTACATCCTTTCGAATATGAATATAAATTTAACCTTTTTGGTTTGGGCCTCAGCAACATCCTTGATTACCTTGATCCTTAGTGTAAAAAACAAATATAACAAAGCCACATAATTGCTAACTTTTTAATAATATAACTTTAAATCTTATCAACTCAAACCTGATAAAACAAAAGAGAGGGGAAGAAAAACAAAAAAGCTAATGTATTAGTAAACCTACATTGCTCACCTCTGCAGCAACTGGCTTTTTTCTGCTATACCACCATATAATATTTTCACTCTCCAGCATCTTTAGCACGTCTGAGTATTCAAGAGCATAAAAGCCTCCAGGTGCTTTTGTGAAAGAGAGCACCTAAGCTTGTTTTTGATTCATTTTAGGGAAAAGCTTCTTTCACAAGCTTCCTGTGTAATAGACAGAGTCAGCACAAACTTGTACAGTGCTCATAGGTTTACATAACCTGGCAGAATTTGTGATTTTTTTTTGGGGCCATTTTTCAGAGAATATGAATGACGTGTGACTGTGTTTGACTATGTTTACTCTTTTTAAATCATAATGAAAACAGAAACTACCCAAATAACCCTGATCAAAAGTTTACATACACCAGTTCTTACTAATGTGTATTGCCACCTTTAACATCAATGAGAGCTTGAAGTCTTTTGTGGTAGTTGGTGGGTGAGGCTTTCTATTTTCTCAGATGGTAAATCCTCCAGTTCCTGTAAATTCTTGGGATGTCTTGCATGAACTGCACGTTTGAGATTTCCCCAGAGTGGCTCAATGATATTGAGGTCAGGAGACTGAGATGGTCAGTCCAGAACCTTCACTTTATGCTGCTGTAGCCAATGACAGGTCGACTTGGCCTTGTGCTTTGGATCGTTGTCATGTTTAAACGTCCAAGTATGTCCCATGCACAGCTTCCAGGCTGATGAGTGCAAATGTTCCTACAGTATTACCTCCAGTAAAATCACAAATCCTGCCAGGGTAAGTAAACGTAAGAGCACAGCTGTATAAGCTCTATGATGCTTGCATCTGTAAGGAAGTTGTATTGCCTCAGATTAAGAACCAGTTTTTTTTTTGTTTGAGACACAGATTTATTGAAATGGGGTTGAAAAGCAGAACAGGAGCACAGTAACTAGCACAAGCCCTTGTGTTGCAGGCCTGTACAACACATGCTCCCTGTTTCAGCTCGTGTCCATATATGCACTGCGTATGGAAAGCCATTTCAGTATTTATTCTGAAATTGTTTATTAGCCTTAATTTTACTTACTTGTAAGCCTTTTTGGGTCACTAGTGCCACTAGTGGTGTCATTTTGTCAACTAGTAAACTAGTAAGGACAAAAACCATCCTACTAGTAAAGTTTTGTTACAAAAACCTTACTAGCAGTAAGTGGATGCCAAATTGCTAGGATACTTTTTGACCTCACTAGTGCTACTAGTGCTACTAGTAAGGTAAAGTTTGTCTACCTGTACAACTAGTGACGTCCCAAATGGTCACTAGTGCAAAAAGTGACACTGAAGTGTCTAGTAGGAACACAGTTTTGTCTACTAGTGCGGTCTAAATTTGTTCACTTTTCAAGTGTCCACAAGTTGTACTAGTGAGCAATTTGGCATCCACTACTACTACTAGTACGGGTTATGTCCACCACTAGTGGCACTAGTGACCCAGAAAGGCTTACAAGTAAAGAAAAATAAGGCTGATATCAGAATGAATACTGAAACGGTTTCCATAGCTGCGCCTGACTGGAGCGGAAGAGAAGCAGAAGGCGTTTTCAGGGGCAGAGTGCCGAGCGCAGCAGCACCACCAACACACGGAGGAATACCCGGTATTCCCGGTCCAGTCTGCCCATGCTTCGTGATTGTTTTGATCGCTTGGTGGTGTCTGGTGTCTGTCAGTCAAAAGCAATGAACACACATCAAATAACACTTTCGCTTGAGTCCACAAGCGGGTTCCTAAGCTTGCGGAGCCCTACGCATTTGCGTGAATTGCAGGTAAAAACAGGCTATACAGCTATAGAATATAGATGTAAAAATATAATTTAAAACATATGGTTTGTTTTTTTCTCACTGAAACCACAAACACGGGCCAACAAAAGGTGACATAAAAATTTAATAAATCTTTGAGGCAGAACATTTTTTAACAAAATTGCTTAAATAGCATAACAAATGTCAGGAATCCTTAATATTTGTTAATGCAGTGGTTAGTGCATTGTTTATATTTTAATTGAACAGGCAACAATAGCACAGAGATCATGAGATTTCGGGAAAGAGATACAACAAAATTCTGTAACATCTTTACCACAGGATAAAAAAGGATAGTCAAAACAATTTTATGGTAACAGTTAAACAGTTAAAAATATGTAACAATAGCACTGTGGAAAACAACAAAACACTGACTTCTTTTATACACTGGTAAAAAATAAAATCTATATGGTCTATAATCCATAATCCATTATCAAAGAGACAAAGCACATGTAATTGTTAAAGGCTAGAATAATAATAATACTTGCATTAGAACATACATTACATAGCACAGTTTAGACTGCAGTTCAGTTGACTTGCAGTGGAACATAGTGTGTGTGGCTGGTAAGCTTTATTAAAGCGTGTACAAAAACGTAAACGTCAAAACAAGTTTACTAATGGCTGGACGACTCAGGATCTGTAACAGGCATTGAAAAGTATTTTGTAATTTTGTTTCATCAGTCCATATCCGACTCTTCTGCTGCAAGTTGGTCAACCGAGCTTTCACGTATTTCATCTTCAGGTGTTTTAATATGTTTGGTAACCAGCTTGAGTTTGGTCTCATGGAGTATAACCTGGGTCAAGTATTTCTCTCGTTTGAGTTGTTCTTTGACTGAGTATGGGACATCAGGGATCAAGTAGGACAGCAAGAACTTTGAAAAGTAAACAATGTGCTGAGAGGGAACAAAATGACAGCTATTAGTCACTTAAACAAAAGGTATTATACATCTGTGCGTTGGCCTGGTTATATAATGAGTTCGACACCTACCTCTAGAACAATTATAAAAGCCATTTTGGCAGCAATCACATGCCAGTAGTACATATTGTATTCATACTCGTGGGGGTGCCCAGGAGGATAGCGAAAATCTCGATATCTAAAGATAATAAGTAAATTAGGATACATTTTCTAACAACCATATCCCATTTTCAATATTTATCTAGAAAAACAGAACGCAAATGATAATTACCTGCATGCAGTGATGTTATAGGCTGAGCTCAGGGGCATACTTTGTTCAGGGAAGTCACTGATGTTGAATATAGACAAGGAGCTGTTGATGTAACCTGCCATGGTGTTTTGGGCATTATCTCCATAGGGATACACAGAAAAGGACCAGTAGTACACCAAACGTGGGATCATGTCCGATGTAAAAGCAACAATCATGGCCTGTAAAAACATGAAGTTAGTTTAGGCGTTTGCGATTACCAGCATGTGTAACTCTATGACGGACCAAAGATGCTTTCTTACATTCGTTACCACAGCCAGTATAGCAACACCTTGAAGAATAGGCTGCCAGGCTCCAATAGTGCTGGCCTTCTCTGGCACCACGCGACGAAACTGAGTGGTGATTTTCCAAGCGTCCACGCGAATCTCAAAGAGGTTGTTAACCAGAGCCAGGACTGGAGCCAGAGGGAAGGAGGCCACAAACAGGGTCACGAAGCCAAACTGGATTACTGTAAGAGACGAGATATAGCTATGAAACACTTCAAATTTTGTTTTTAAATGATCTCATAGTGTCATTTCTTGAGTTTAATGATTACTAACATCTAGTTACTGCATCTTCTGACAGACTAGTTATAACCTATTTAACTTGTTGCAACATACAATATATATATAGCAGCTGAGTAACTGAAGAGGAAATTAAAAAAAAATTACCCATCTCAAGGTATTCATAAAAAAGTCCTAATTTCAAAAAGGGTTGGAGGTTGTAGTCTTGCTCCCAACGAGGTAAACCTTTATCTGAGACCTTACTCTTGCAGTGGCGAGCAAACAGATTTTTAAGCCACCTTTGGGGAGAAGGGCAAGATTCAATATAGAAATGAACTGTATTATGATCAAAATAAGTACAAGTTCTGAATGCTTACGGGATCAAGATCTCCTGGATGTTATTCAAGATAGCTTTACCTCCCATAATGATAGAAAGCTGGGTTGTCAATTCCATGAGACAACCACCAGGATCACACTGCCAAAAGTACAATGTTAGTAATGAATAAAGAGGACACTTCTAATAGAATTAGACACATATTCACTGTACCTCTTCATTCCTGTATTTTCCTAATAGATAAACAGGCCGTCCAGGATAGCTAACAGCTTTCCCTTTGGCAAAAGCAATATAGAAACACGAGGAGTAATAATTGACAAATTGAAAGAGGAACATCTTCAGGGTCAAGCTGTTTTCATATTCTGTCATGGTGCGAGGAAGCTCTGTTCAAATGCGACAAAAATAGTTTTAGGATTAGAACAAAGAGAGTACTCTGTTACAGAAAGTGGCCTTTTTAGCTACAAACCATAGTCAGTGATCCAGATGGCAACTCGCTCATACAGAATGTTGAGGATCATAATAACCACAAAGCTGATCAGTGATGCAGTAACAGAAGTGGCCATCTGCGGCGTCACATACTCCTTCAGTGGCTCCAGTTCTTTGAGGCCCTGAGTGCGGAGAGTAGAGGAGAAGGCGAAAAAAGCAGCCAAGCGGTACACAGTGATGCCAACAATGGACGCCAGAATCAACATGATCTAAAAAATAAAATCAAATATATCAACATCAATAAATGTCTGCTTTATTTTAAATATTTAAATATACAAAAGTATTCACCCAGAACAGCACTGTTCCTATTCCTACAGACAGTCGAAGACAGCGCCCACAGGATGTATAAGGCACTAATTCCTTCACCTAAATTATTTGACAAAGATTAAAATACATCACATTTTTTTCTAAAGATTTATTTTTCACCAAAAATCCTATAATCCAACTTTAGTTACCCCAGTGATAGGGTTTTTCTGTTCATGAATACACTTGGCTTGATATTCAGGTCGAGGCTGCTCTTCCTGCTCCAGAAATTCAACAGTGTCCCACTGGTACTCGAGCTCTGCCTGGTAACGCTTCCAAAACTCCAGGAACAAGGTAACTATAGTAAGGATGTGAACAAGAACAGGAAAAAACACACAGAAACTATGAGTTAAAAGGAAATGGTAACATACCATATACACAACAATAATACAAAATAGACTAAAACTTACCCCATATTGACATAAAAACAGCAAAAAACAGAGTTCCAAAATTGTCAAATATACATAGTTTCTGTAAATGAGAGAAGAAAAAAAGAAGAAAAGCCAGAATGTTAATGTATGATTACTGTACATGCAAATCACATTTCACTGCAACAACACAGATATTTAAATATGCAAACTCTGAAACTGTTTTATTTGTGGTAAGAAAGCCAGCTACTAAACTCACTTTTGAAGCTTCGCATGTGCTGTTCAACCTCCAATACATGCAGTCTTTGTCACATTGTGGGCACATCACAATCTGTCCTCCTATTTCAGGATCACACACCTCTTTGCTACAGACAAATGTAAAAAATCCAATTTGTTAACCCAAGAACAATTCAATCATTTATTCATTCATTCTATCTATAGTGGCAAGAAAAAGTATGTAAACCTTTTGGAATTTCATGGTTTTCTGAATAAATTTGTCTTAAAATGTGATCTGATCTTCATCTAAGTCTAGAGTATTGACAAACATAATGTGTCTACAAATTCTGATCTTTCATGTCTTTATTGAGAACAACTCAAAAAACTCAGTGATTGTGGAAAAGCCCACCCGGAGTCTCGTTAAGATAATACATTTGGAGGTGTGGACACAGCTACTACTTAAAAAAAAAACTCAAACTTTGGATTATTAATTCTAAGGGTTCGCTTACTTTTTCTACTGCCATTTTGAATGTTGAATGAGTGTGTTCAATAAAGACATGAAAGATCAGAATATATTTTGTGTAATTAATTTTAGACACATTATGTTTGTCAATATACTTGACTTTGATGATCAGATCACATTTTTTAGACAAATTTATTCAGAAAACCATGAAATTCCATAAGGTTCCCATTCATCAAAGTGCAAACCTCCAAGTGCTGGTTTCTTGAGTCTTATATCCGTAGATAAAACAGGCCAGTCCTACAACAGCAGCCACAGCAAGCATTATGGTGTAGAAGCCCAACCAGGCAAAGTAAATACCAATCTTCTCCCCATAATATTTCCTATGAAAAAAACAAAAGACATTTACTGTTTACTGGAAGCATGTTAAACCAATTTCTCCTGCTTTATTGTATTATATAACGTTTTTTTCTTAGCACCGAGGCTGTATCTGCCTCACTGAAGCGGAGGTATGGGGCCCATACCCTCCGGAGTACAAGGTGGAGGGCAGCCACTCCATCGGTAACAACTCCAGGACCAATCTGTGCCAGTCTGTCCATGATAGCTTTTAGCATCAGTATGTAACACTTTGCCACAAAATATCTTGTTTACAAGTCACTTTACTTTACAATTTATAACCAATTTTTCATAGACAAAGTGCCACCAGCTCACCATACTTTACTTCTGTGAGTGAGCTGTTGCTAGCTAGCGATGGTAACCTAACCTGTTCAGAGTTCTGTTGCTTGACCATTAGATGAAACTGTTGTAGACTAGGATGTGGCTTATAAAGACCTTTTAAGAGTCTGTAACTAGTGGCAAACAGAGAGCTTTCAATCACACCCATTAGCCTTGATCTACAGATGAAGTTTCAAAATAGAGACCGGATTTGTAATAATTGTCCATACCTTATTAGGTCTAGAGGCTGCATCTTGTAGAAACTTTTGGGATGTGCCCATTCTTGATACAGAAGATATCTTTCATTGAGACAATCTTCTTCAGTGGACTTCACATTAAACCTGCACTGAAAACAGACAGAACACGCGTGATGACAAAATTTAATAAAATTATATTTGTAGTGTAAATTTTTCAACTTACATCATGGAGTGGATAGGCAGCTTTGTAAACACCACTATCTACCAGCTTAGTGACACCAAACTTCTTTATGTTCCCTCTTAGTTCATAGGGTGCACGGCTCAGGATGTAAAAAGCCTGAGGAAAGAAAAACATTTACTTCTTGCTTTACAATGTTACTATGTCCAAAGTTTGTAATATTTCAAAACTTGCCATCCTACTCCTCATGGACGGAGTGAAAAACATGTCCTTGTCTTTAATGTAGAACAACTCAAGCCGCTCTTTCTCAAAAGGAGCTGTGAAGAACTCCGTCTCTTTATGGATGAGATTTTCATTAGGGTAGAACTTCTTGTAGATAAAAGAGAAATATTCCCATGGTGATTTTCGGGATGTATGTTCATTGATCTGGATGGGAACCTTTATGTGCATGACTTCAGCGTATGTGCACTGCACATCCCACGGCATGTGCACTTTGACAAACATCAGTTTCTCGTCCACTATCTGTAAAATACAAGGAGGTGATTTAAAGATAGAGTCTGTGGTGATATTAACTAAAGCAATGGGTGCGGTTCACTCACAGATTGCATAGCCTCTAGCTCCAGTCCCATCTTCATTAAGCTGGCTTCAAAGTACTCTCTCCGTCTCTAAAGGAAAAAAACAATTTTATTTTTTATTTTTTTTAAAGCAATTGTGACTGGATCTCTGTCAAGTCAATGTTTTTATAGTCAATTTATTCATTAATTTTCTTCTGCTTAATCCCCGTTCGAGGGTAACATGCCAGATAGTCGCAGGGCTGAAACGAGACAGATACCGACAGACAACCACTAACTCAGGATACATTACATTTGCCAATTTACCTATTTATGCATGTCTTTGAGCAGTGGAAGGAAGCTAGAGTACCCAGAGTAAACCAGAAAGGCTGGACATGGTTGAGGATGTTCAAGTCAGCCAGGGTTTGGACTCACGCGCTAACCACTCTGCCACCATGCACCCATGCCAATTTATCCCAGAGTTATTCTTCACAAACACCCAAAAAAAACACAACCATAAAACCACCACAAATAGAAAAAAGAAAAAAAGGAGTGAGAATCAATTATAAAAGAAACAGACTGTTATGACCTCTGCTTATTTGAATATTTCACATTCAACAATACTTATTTACATTGCACATAAGGAAGTTACATGAAAATACAGCCAGCATGATACGGTGGCTACCAAAGCCAGTTTTTTTTCTGATTATTTATATATATATATATTTATATTTATATATAGTCGAATGACTGGAAAGTTGAAAGATTCAATCCCTGCTTCCCCCGTCATTGTTATTGCACTGTGTTCTCTCCACCCAGAGCCAGTCCTCATCCAACAAACTCTGGTGAGCTTTTGCAAGTCCTGTGTCAAGCCATTGAGGGAGTGCCAGCTCAGCACTAATGACCTCCTCATCCCTAAAAGTTTTTTTTTCACTCCTCACCTACTGCACCACCACAGGTAATTCTCACAAATGTTTTAATAATCGTCTGTCTACAGGATTTTAATTAATAATTGTCGTAAACCTATGTAGCAAGAAACTGTGGGCAACAAACAACAACACAGTGATGTAAGTTCATGTCTGCATCTCTAAAGCTGAGGTTAGTATTGTTGTCATTGCAATAAAACCACAGGCTAGGTAGGATCATGAGCTAGTATGGCCAGAATGTGCTGCACAATAATGGAAAAATGTGAGATAAACAATAACTATTTAAAATATTGCAATAACAATATATGTAGCGATATTTCAATGCTCTTTTACTCTTTACTTCTCTCTGGAATAACTTCTACTCGTAGCAGGAGCTAAATCCTTATCAAAGTTTACCACTAACAAAGATTAAACCAGGACTAAACCAGGATTAAAACAGGTCTAAACCAGGACACCACAGTTTTTTATTTAAAGATTTGTTTGGACAATTTGAAATGATTTTGACAGACAAAAAAAGTTAAAGTCTTCAAAATGGAGGAGTTTAGGATTATTGTGATTCTTTGCAATCAATAATATTACAATAAAAATAAATCTGAGATATAATGTGCAGCCCTACTCCTAATTTTGTGCATGTTCCAATTCTACTAAAAGCAGAACTAATGCCCTTTTTAACACATTCTTTGATCATTTTGTGGAGTGTGGCATCAGGTATAGCATTAACAAATGCTTATTAAAGTTTTGTTGTTGTCATTCAAGTGTATGACACATATCCTTAATTTGCCTGATGTTTGGACAGAATGCAAACAGGCAAACATTCATGAACAAAACTAAATAAAATAAATGAAGACTCCCTTTACAAATAATGACTCAGACAAACATGTAGGTAGTAGTGTAATAGTGTGATCCATGGCATGTCACAATAACACTCATGGAAAATATGTATGTACTGTAAGAGGCCTCTATTTAGTGTACTTCTATCAATATCTATTTTATACACACACACATATATATAATATAATATAATATATATATATATATATATATATATATATATATATATATATATATATATATATATATATATATATATATATAGTATTTTTTCTTTTCTTTTTTTACATATAATAATAATAATAATATAAATAATAATAATAATAATAATAATAATAATAATAATAATAATAATAATAATAATAATAATAATAATAATAATATATTGTTTCCCCGACATCTTACACTGCTTCTCTGAGCCTGGACAGTTCTCACATAGTCTATTTACTGGAGGTAAATACACTCATTACATACCACATCAGGAAATGTGCTGTTCAGATTTTGTAAAAAGCAATACATGACATTTAGGGACCCCTCAGGGATGATATATTAATGTGTTGTATAAAGTTGTACCTTGCGTCTTGCGAAGATGTGCCGCTTTTCATACTCTTTCTTGTCCTCATCTTCATAGACCAGAATGAAGTCAATCCTTCTGACTCCATCGTTGAAGAACAAGGTGTCTGTTTTGCCGTTAAACTCTACCTGAGTGCAAAAACAAGACTTGTCAGGTATAACCACATTATGAAATTCGTACTCCTCTTCTTTCATAATGTTATACATTTTGTACAGAGTGAAGACAGTGAATCCTGACTGTCTGTGATACTGTGACCTTCACCAGACTATTTAACTGTAATAGAGTCAGAGGGAGGAGCTACTATTGTGACACCCACCCTCCACTTGACTGTTTTAAGCTCTCTGCAACTTATACAGTCTAATCAAAGGTGTGCCATTCACCAGCCCCAGATCTACAACCATAAACAAACAGATAAGGCTCTAGTTCACCAGCATCTTCTACAAGGTAAGATCAGAATGTGTATTGACATTAGTGTGTTCTGTTCTCACAGGAATTAACCAGCTAAAAACTCATTTTTTGGGATAGAAGGTATTTAAAGATAAAAATGTATGTGAACATATACATGTAAGCACCACAAATAATAACTCACCTCTTTTGCCTTGCCCAGTGTTCCTCCTTCTTGAAAAGTGTGATATGTTGGTAAAAACTCTTCTGGGTAAACTGTGAAAAAGAAGACAGATGAAATGAAAGTACGACACTATATAATAGTTTACAAAAAAACTAGAGCAGCACAATTTTATTTGAACATAACTTTAACATAATTCAATTGTAGTTGCTGTCGGCGAATCCATACAGTTGTTACACTGTGCATATATAATGTAATGTGGCTAATTATTTCTGTTATATGTGCTTTTTTATTAGTTCTACTGTGTTTTTGGTGTTTAAAAGAAGATAACATTAAAACATCAGTAAAAGAGAACTCCAGTCTTTTAGTGAGTGAAGCCGACACATCAGTTACTAAACTAAAACAAATCCTTAGTCCTGTGTAACAGTCTGAACCATCCATTATAAACTTTTTTCTTGCAGATTGCAGTTATGTTTTTACTGTTTGCCTTTGTGGCTGGAAAAAGAGCCACTCAACATGGTGTGGTCAACACATTAGTTGCACACACTACTCAAGTCTAATAGCTCTGTTCTGCCTCCTGACCACAGTGTACAAATTTGTATTGCATATGTCATAAATCCCTATTCAACTAGTGCAATATCAAATATGAGACATCCTCTTGATTTTTCTGCCTAAAAGTAGAGTAATGGGAGAGAACTAAGTGAAGGCAGATGTTGTTTCCAAAACACTGTCCCTAGTAACGCTCTGGGAATTACAGTAAGACTAACAGCAGTCTTGCTGCTTGGTATTAAAGCGTTAGGTTTTCTAGTAATTCTTGGTCACTTCACAAAGCTTGCTGTACTAGAAAGTTTACTGGTAACAAAAGAACTGTCAATGCCTGCCCCTTAGGCTATTCTCATTATGCTTCAGGTTCATTTGTATATATAGAAGTCTGGCAGCCATTTTAATTTTTACAGTGGTGACAAAACAAAAACATACACATTTTTTCCAACCATATTCACTTACACATTACAACCATATTCAAACTGAAACATGTGCGACATGATGTCTGTCAGCAGCTATGATTCAAATGAAAAGCATGTTAAGACGAAACAAAGCCAACTTCTCACCACAACCCACACAGTGCCACTTCCTCTTTAGGACATAATTTTTAAGAGCAAGACATATGCCAGACTTTATCAGTTACAACAGCGACACGCTGCTTAACTACAGTAATATGGTTATGCTCTGTTGATTGTTTGGGTTTTCACTTCAAATGAATTATGCTAGTCACTACATGTTTTTGTACAGTTATCAGTCTGATGCCATATACAGATCTGATCTGTGTGACTATTATGCCTTTGTAAGACAGATGCAAGTGAATTTATGTATTGTGCTTTTTCCCTTGTACAATAGTGACAGAAGACAGATGTACATGTTCTTTTAAATTCCTTAAGTGTAGACTCAATACTTTGATATCTGCTGCAGAAATAAATGAAGCTTTTACTGTGATCGCACACTTTCGTTCGTAGTGCCAGGAATGTAAGACTAGCAAGATAAAATTACTTCCCACTGCCCGTCTCCTGGAAATCCTGGCACCTGTGTTTTCTCAAGTTTGGTTCACATTGGCGCACATCACATTATAATAAACAACAATAATATCTTGCTCCTAGTTCCAGCGAGGGAACAAGAGTTTATTTTATATTCTTCCTCTGAACCAGTAAGGAGTTTCCTTGGCAGTTTCACATTGTTTTCTTTCCAACAACAATGCTGACTATGTCAATAAAACAGATTTGTTTGCTAGAATAGCCTACAAACACGAAATAGTTATCCTAATCCTAAATCGCAAGGATTTGATCACGACACACTAATTTTTGGTATAGCCTATGTAGCAGTGTTGTAAGCAAATGATATATTGTAGCTTTATTCACTGCAAAGCAATGCTGTATGCTGATAAATCCAAGAGTCAAGCTTTGATAGATGTTTTAAAGTGTATGAGCATAACTTCATTCATCACTTCCTTTCTCATCACATCCAACATGCTAGTGTATTAAAAAGTATTATAGGCCTAATAATTGTCCTGTGTGTACCTGACCTTTGAAGAAGACTTTGAAGACTTTTTTATACAAACAGGCCTCATGCGGAATTAAACCCAGGATATAAAAAGCCTCAGATTCAGCGCGTTAAAACAATGCCAAAAGACTCTTGTGAAAGACAAAGGGTGTTGTTTTCTCACCAATTTCTTCATCTTTCATGCGAATCACCGTATCCCTCCCCAGCTCGTCCGTCTCAGACACAGAGTCCAACTCCACGTCGCTGTTGTCCATGTCTCAAACCTGGTTCAGCTTTCACCAGCCAGAACTAAAACACTATGTTATCTAAAGCGACTTTTTTGGAAGGCTTCTGTCCATTGTTATCCTTATTTCACAACGTACATCCAGCCGCAAAGTTTTGGTCAAGTTGGGACTTGAGAGAATGCAAACCACGCGGGTGGGGTCCAAGTCTGACAGAAGGGAGAGCGGGTTTTTAGCAGGCACAATGACAGCACAAGGGCACGCCCACCAGGACTCCAAGCTTTGTAGCCCACTAATGGTAATAAACATAACAAGTCTAGTTCAAGTTGTTACATTTAAAGTTGAGATTAAAACAATTCGTAGTCTAATATCGGGTTTCTGAGTGTTCTTTTTCAAGTGGCATCAACACAAATTTGTTGGTAGCCCCATCCAGTTTGAACTTTGAATAATCATTAAACCGCTCTCACTTAAACCAGCACTAACTTTGCTGGAGAATCCAGTCGTACTAAATCACTGCAGCTTCTCAGCGGCAAACACACGCGGGACAGCTATATCTCGTATAGCCTAGGCACAAGGCTATAAGTGATAGGCGGCGGAGAGTTGTCTTGTCTTTATCAACTTTATGGTAAAAAGTAGATTAGTTTTACTTCAAACATCTTTACATCACATGATGTGATTTTGTATCTCGTGATCTAGCCTATCCGTTTTATAAAGATGTCTAAATTAGGCTGTTAGTTGAACTACATTTTATCTTATGCAGTCAAATAAAAAAAGTCTTGATTCAGGCCTATTTACGACGTTTTTCACATGTGCTGTGTGTATCCTCATGATCAATGTGTAACGTAACAAATCAACATATTTTGATATTGTTACATACTTTGATTTAAGTGTATAATAATATATTTCTAGGAACCATTGTACATCTTGCCCCAAAACGCGGGGAAGAAAAACAAGACGGACCAACAAGACGCATTTCCGCCAATAACAAAATGCTAGCCTGGAACAGTTTTCCAATTTGTTTCTGCCAATTTTATCATGTTAAAATGATAAAGTGGTATATGATGTGATAGTGGATGGTTATAACACATTTGATTAAGTCACACTTTAATTTTGTAGTGTATATTTATTCATGTTTCAAACGGGGCGCGTGACACGGCGAATAAAGGAGCCCAGCTAGCGAACTTATTAGCAACCAGGCTAACGCTGCGGTGAGCGAGATGACCCCATTTGACGTGTTAGTTTACACTAATTGGCCTTGTTAGGGAATGAAGTTATAGTTAGATGGATATCTGCTATATCTATCTAGGCATAGATGCAGATTAACAGATAGATTTAAGTAAGCAATATCTCCTTGAAATCCTCACTTGGAAGCCTCAAGTATTTGGTGAGTTGTCCATTGGCTGTCATTAATATTGATCAAATCAGACCTGTCAAATGCAAGAGCTTGAAACTAATTTTACTTCTTGCACACATAACAATAAGAGACGCACTTTAGTCACTCCTAGATGCTTAAAAAGTATTATGTTAAACCCCTTTCTTTATATCATCCTGAATGACTGAGAACATCCACAGACATGTTAAAAAAAAGTATAAGCATAACTAATTTCTGCTGTGTTTTATTGTCATTACAGATCACTAACTACTACTACTGTTTACAAAATGAAGATGTTTGCAGTGTCCCACAAGACTGTCTTTGTAGTGGACCACTGTCCCTACATGGCAGAGTCAAGTCGACAGCAGGTTGAGTGTGATGTTTTGACTAAGAGCAGGGGACAAGGTGTCATTCCTTTGGCTCCTGTGTCTAAATCCCTCTGGACCTGTGCTGTTGAATGTTCAATGGAGTACTGTAGAATCTTGTACGATGTTTATCCAAGGGACAAACTGGTAGGTTTTGTGTAATTACACCTGTTTCCATTGACTAAATTATTGTTGACATTTTAACTCAATATACAATTTACTGTTGTGTAGTTAGTTTTAGTTCATTGCCGTTTTCTAAATGTCTTACAGATTAATTATGTTGTCAGTGATTCCGAGTTTCACAGCTTAAATAGTTGGAGACGGGAAGACCAGAGCACTCACGAGGTAATCACTTTACAAACTACTGACAGGCATTAATTAAATGTTGAAGAAATCCTTGACAAAATAAAACTTGCATATGTCTCTTCGACAGCTAATGTCTGCTCTGGCTGCTGTTGGCCCACCAAATCCACGTGAGGACCCAGAATGTTGCAGCATCCTCCATGGACTAGTGGCTGCGGTTGAGTCATTATGCAAAATTACAGAGCTGCAGCATGAAAAGCGCATCGCTTTAATGGACACAGCTGAAAGAGTAGCCAATAGGGGGCGGATTATCTGCCTAACCAATGCTAAAAGGTCAGTGCAGCTGGACAAAACTTAAAAAAAAAAAGGTTAATTATGTGCCAAGCATCATAAAACACTGTGCTTGCTGTTCTTGCATTTATAATGCAGTGATACTCATGTACGCATGCTGGAAGACTGTATTCAAGAAACCCTCATGGAACAAAACAAGCTGGCTGCAGGGTCTGACAGGTCAGTAATGCACACATTTATAATTGCTAAATTTTACATTTAATAATGCTACAGTGATCTAATGATTTCCTTTACACATCGTTTTAGACTAATGGCCATTCAGCAGTGTGAGCTGGTCCTTATTCACATATTCCCACAGGGTGACGACACACTTGTGTCAGACCGACCTAAGAAAGAGGTGTGTGTAGATAAAAGAAAAAACTGACAGATAAATGCGTTTATTAAATAATAAGTCTTTTTGTAGGTCTCCCCTTTGCTTACCAGTGAGGTTCACAGTGTTCGAGCTGGGAGGCACTTGGCAACCAAACTTAATATTCTTGTTCAGCAGCACTTTGACCTGGCTTCCACCACCATAACAAACATTCCCATGAAGGTAGGGTGTCTTTCTGCCAATATTGTAATCCTTGTACAAGCGCTGCTCCTTCTCATGACTTATTTTTAAATTATATCAGCTTTTTACAGCCACCCTTTTGTTTGCTTGTTTATTTTTTGTGTGAGTGATTCTTTCATATACATCTATAATGTATCATGAACTCTATGGTCTTTATCCATTTGTTGATCTTATCTGCATGTTGTTTTCACTGTGAACCTGCTGCTGGTTTCATGCTGTATTTTCTGTTTTGCTAGCCCACATTAAATGTTTGTGAACAGGTTAGTATTTGGCACACACACATGTAAATGAGATGGAAGAAAGAAAAAGGGTTACAGTGTTTCCCTATTTTTATGATAATTATTTGAAGAACAGGCAACTCTGGTCTCATGTTGACAGATAACTTTTGTGATTATTATATGAAAATGATGAAGGAACGTCCAATATTGTTAAAAGACCTTTTCGTGTCTTATTGTGTTTGACCAGGATTGCCTTTTCTATTATCTATAAGCACCTTAAAGTCCAATTTGCTCCCTAGTCATTGTTTGTTTCCTTGTTTATCTCCTTATCACACTCTCATTTTGTCTTTTGTGGTCTAATGTGCTTTTTGAGTAGTAAATAATTGTACATGTACACACAGTCATGATTCCACACAAATGCATTACATTTACATACATGCCATCCCCCAAATATAGAGCTATGTCAGTTTCAGTGTGTTTGACAATTGTTCTGTAGCTGTGCCTATACCCTAGTTTAAGGATAGTTAGACAAGACAAAGAATGTAAAACTAGTTTTCTCCACTAAGACATTAGTGACCTTTGATTAAGTTTAAACTTGAGGTGGGTAAGTTGCAGGTTTGCTTTTATTGTAAGAAAACCCTTTCATTGAAATGTACATTTTACTTTTCTCCATCATCATTATCTTTAAAACATGAAATCAGCAGTGTTTTGTGTGCTTGAGTTTTTTGTATTGTGTTTTCGTTTGTTTAAGAGCTTACATTATGCTAACTTTATTACCTGCCTGTGTGGATTGACAGGAAGAGCAACATGCCAACACATCAGCCAATTACGATGTTGAGCTTCTACATCATAGAGACGCCCACCTGGAGTTTTTTAAAAGTGGTGGGTCAATAAAACAATCAGGACCAATGTCAAGTTTTATTCAGTAACATATAAGGCAAACTTTGGTTTTCACATACGTTTTTCTAATACAGCTGAAGGTTTCACAATGTTTGAGAATTCGTTTTTTTTATTTTTTATACTTCATTAAATACAGGTGACCTTCATATGGCTGGCACAAGCACAAGGGAAAATGGGCTTAAAGAGACAATCACATTGAAATGGTGCACCCCACGAACCAACAGTATAGGTGAGTAGAGCGAGATGACAAAGTCAGTGTGTGTAAATACAAAAATATCACAATTGAACAAAATGCAAAGAGATTAATTAAATTATGTATTGAGAATCTGAAAAAGCCACAATTGTGCTGATATTCTGATTAATTACTCAGCCATATTTGATGGATGTGGTGTTTTTTTTTTTTTTTGTATTTCCATGAATGCATCTGTGCTCATTTCAGAACTGCATTATTGCACCGGAGCCTATCGCATCTCCCCCACAGATGTTAACAGTCGTCCTTCCTCTTGTTTGACAAACTTTCTTCTAAATGGTAAACCGGAATGATCTAAACCATTCACAGCAAACTGGCCTTTGTCTTCATTACTCATTTTGTCATTGACCAGGTCGGTCAGTGCTTCTGGAGCAGCCAAGGAAGTCAGGGTCAAAGGTCATCAGCCACATGCTCAGCAGCCATGGTGGAGAGATCTTTCTACACGTGCTCAACAGCAACCGCTCTACACTAGAGGACCCTCCCTCTATTAGTGAGGGGTGTGGAGGGCGAGTGACGGACTATCGTATTACTGTGGGTTTGACTCCTCTCAGATATACTGCTTTTTTAATGCTGAAATCTTGAATATTTAAGATGATTTTATTGTTTTTCCCAGGATTTTGGTGAATTTATGAGAGAAAATCGTTTGACTCCAGTCTCAGAGTCTTCCCATGATCCTTCAGGAAAGCTCCCAGCAGAAAGGGCCAAAGGTCAACTGGAGCGGCACACTCGTTACTGGCCTATGATCATCTCCCAGACCACCATCTTTAACATGCAGGCTGTAAGCCCTGACATTCATTTAGTGATCTATAATGTGTTTCTATATAAACAAATATGTTTTAATGTACAAATTAGCTGTGTTTCCAATTCACAGTCAAGAAGCAAATAAACCTATTTATCTAAGATAAAGTGTATTTTAATGAGATTTTGTGACCTTTACAATTTCCAAAACACATCTAATGTAGGAATTAAAATACAAACTAAATATTTTTAAGGAAACACAATGATTGGGTGTTCATAGCTTATTTCCTTTTCACCAGGTGGTTCCTCTTGCCAATCTGATTGTAAAAGAGACTCTGACAGAGGAGGATGTCCTGACCTGCCAGAAGACCGTGTTCAACCTGGTTGACATGGAGAGAAAGAACGACCCTCTTCCAATTTCAACGGTGGGATCCAGAGGCAAAGGACCTAAAAGGTACAAGATATTTTAGTTGAAAGGTGTCATTGTGCGTTTCCAGGAGCACTTATGAGTCTGCATTGTTGTATCTGCCAGAGATGAACAATATCGTATAATGTGGAATGAGCTGGAAACATTAGTGAAAACCCACGCAGGAGCCACTGACAGGCACCAGCGAGTTTTGGAGTGCATCATTGCCTGCCGCAGCAAACCTCCTGAGGAAGAGGAAAGAAAAAAGAGAGGAAGAAAGAGGGAGGACCGGGAAGACAGGACAGAGAAAAATGGCAACAAGGACACTGATGACAAAAGTTGGCAGGACTCTGAAAGGTATATCTGTCCTGATAACCTGAATTACATAGTTGAACTATTGATTTTTAACACTTTATTGTTTTTCTTGACAACAGACTTAAGGGATTGCTAGACAAAGATGAGCAGGAGTCTGAGGTGATTAAGGATTCTCCAGACTCCCCAGAACCCCTCAACAAGAAGCCACGCCTGTCCTTAGAAGAGGTCCAGCCCGCAGCCAAAGGTACCACACATTTACTACCATTATTACATTTACATATTATTAAATTATATATAATCATGTTATACCTGTTGACTCCCTTTCTTACCATTCTAGGCCCAGTCTCACTTCTCAGTATGTGGACCAATCGGATTACCACGGCCAATTCCAGGAAGCATCAAGAGTTTTTTGGAAGGGCAAGTTCTGTCGACAACAGATTTGAGTTGTACCAACACCTTAAAGACGAAAATGGGTGTGTTCTTTTTTCTTCTTGTTCATGGGTCCATATTACAGCACTTAATGCAGGTCTCAGAAGTTACTAATACATAGTTCCTTTTTACAGAATGGATGTTCATGAAAATGGCAAGGCTGCCAGATGATGCTTCCCAAGACTATTTGCTTTCACTTTTTTCAAGGACATTGTGGAGCAGTTTTTTTAAGATTGACTGTCACCAGACGACAGCATAATAAAACAGACAGTGCTAACAACTCCAATTAAGAATTTATAATATTTTTTTTATCAATCTTTCATCTTTTGTAGATATATTGTGTAACACAATAAACAGCCTGAGTAGAAAAACCTTTTTCTAGATGTTTGAAAACCTGTATTTTGTAACATGGGTCTGAACTGGCTTATCATGAGTTCCTTGCTGACGTTCTGATGGAAGTGGCTCCTCATCTTGTGTGAGAATAATCCACAGTCGCAGCGGAGGTGGAGGTATTTTTGTCTGCAATAGCGGAGGCGGCCCTAGCTTTAGCGCTCTCGGATCTCTGCTCTGAACTGAGAGCATCCTGCGTGCGGGCCAAATAGAAACTACTCTTGGCCTTCTCTGTGACAGAACAATGAAGATGAGTGAGCAAATCACAAGGAAAGCAATAAACATGGCAGGCATTCTTCCTAAAGAGTGGACCTAAACTAAGGTGGTAGTCACAGCTGTAGAAGCACAGAAATATGAGGTGTTTTGGGGTAGTATGATAAGAAGAGCTAGGAGTCTGCGTCAAGGAAAAACAGTCATGCCTGTAGTTGACTGGTCCAACTTTTATGATAGGAAACAATAGAAGCATGGCTTCTCTACTGACTCATACAGAGAGCTCTTGCCACATGTTTATAATATTTTCATACTGGCACTGCCCATTTCCGCACAGGCTGTAGTTGTACCAGAACACAACAATAGATCCAGATGTCATTGACACCAGCAGCAGATGGTGCTTGCTGGAGCTGTTAAAAATGTCTGACCGTTTAATGAGCAAGAGCTCTACCTTGTGGCGACGAAGGAGAATGAAGTTGAGGCTGAGTTGAGTGGTCAGAGTGAAAACATGACATGGTTCAAAAGGGTAATGATACAGGTCCACAGTCAGCTGCAGTGACACACTCAGGCCCTGTGTGTCCTGGGCCTCCAAGAGGAGATGATGGGGGGCAAAGCGTAGCACTGTAGCTATACTCAGAAGGCTCTGGACTGTATGAGAAGCACAGCGAGGACTCATTTTGTGTTATCTGACTCATATGTGACCATCTTCTGGGACTCAAAGCGCTTCATATGTTTAAGCGCTTTGAGTTCCAGAAAAGCTCAATATAAATCCAATCCATTATTATTATTATTATTATTATTATTATATGTAGTCTGTACAATGTCGGTAATTGTTACATTTAGCCGAAACATCACTTCCTGATTAATTCCAAACACAATTGTGATAGATTTTGAGTACCAGACTGCTCCGTTATTTATGCTGGTGATTGTAGAAATATTTGGGTAGAGGGTTTTTCATTTGATGATAGCATTGAACCCTTGAGTTAATGACCTCAACAAAGCAAACTGAAGTCAGGTTGACAATGTTAATTATATACAACAAAACAATCTTGGAAACACTGTATTTCAGATGTGCGCTTATATATATACCAGACTCTTGTTACCCTATTTTAGTAGCTACGTTGTCAAAATTCAACAAAGAGAGTGCCATAATGTTTAACTATACTTTATCTCATTTTGCTTTTGACCACACAGTTTTTTTGCACATATTTTTACTGCACTGGCCACTTCTCTAGATCAGATTTATTCTTTGAGCAAAGAATAAGACATGATCACTACTTCATAGTTCTCGTCATAAAAATGACTCAAATCATATTCAGTACAAACTACAGTCATATGACCTCCTGTTGACACTGCACTTACTTGAAACAGTTGCAAGAGATGATGGCTTAATGATAGATGGCCTTCAGCGTGTATTATAGTGGTTGTAATTCCACTGTAAAGACTAAAAGATGTGCTTTGTTTTGTACTACTAACACTGACTTGTATGGAGGGTTGGCAGATTAACAAAGAACTCCTTTCAGTGACAAATTGTCCCATGGGGGGTAGACAAGCTCAATGCTAATAAAGTGTATGTCATAACACAAAGCCCACTGACATATAAAGGAGTCTGAGTGTCTAGGGGAATTTGATGAGTACCAGATAAATACTTTTGTAGTGTTTGGGCTGAGGTTTATGTCATGTTCGTATGTGACGCCATTGACATGAAGTCAGTGGATCTAGTTGCTTCCGTTATAATGATCTCTGAAGAAATGCTTTTGGAATTCATTGAAAAATATTCCAGACTTGTTTGCCACATTGTCAAAAAAGGTAGCCCACTTGAATCAAACATATAAAATTCAGATATAACCACTATCCAGTACTTTGAATCTAGCAAATGATTTGTCCAAAAAGTCTGTGTATTTACAGGGAGGATGCTTCCAGTGCATCCACTGACACCCACATTGTGGCATAATGGATAAGAAGGTTCAAGACTTTGCAGAAAATGAATGATGGTTGCAGTGTATAGACCCTGAGCAGTAGAGGGAGTCATTGGTACAATATGGTTCCCAGTAGCAGTATTTACAGTTGTGCTCATAAGTTTACATACCCTGGTAGAATTTGTGATTGTTTGCAAATAAGAAGATGCAAAGAAAAAAACACAAATAATTTCAGCTGAAATACAAGACTCTCTGAAAAAATGTGGTGTGGCTGCTTCATAATGCACGATAAAGAGGCACTTGAAGAAAAATGGGCTGGACGGTCGAGAAAGCCATGCTTTCTTACAATACTGCTTACAATATGCCAAACAGCACAGAGACAAGCATCAAAACTTCTGGAACAAAGTCATTTGGAGTGATGAGACCAAAATTTAACTTTTAAGCCAGAACCATAAATGTTACATTTGGAGAGGAGTCAACAAGGACTATGATGAAAGGTACATTATTCCTAATGTGAAACATGGAGGGGGATTGCTGATGTTTTAGGGATGTGTGAGCTACAAAGGCACAGGAAAATATGAATGCAGCATGTTATCAGAAAATACTGGAGAAAAATTTGCATTCATCAGCCCAGGCGCTCTGCATGGGACGTACCCATAGATTGTATAAATATGGATATAAAATGGCCGTTACATCCGGACTTTTTCCATAGTAAAACAATAGTTTTTAGATAGCATAAACAAACAAACTACCACAAAATACTTCAAGCTCTCCTTGTTGTTAAAAGGTGGTAATCCACAGTATTAAGAACTGGTGTATGTAAACTTTTGATCAGGGTCATTTGGGTAGTTTATTTTGTCATTATGACTTAAAAAGAGTAAACAATTGTTTGACAATAAATGGCTTCACCCAACCACTGACTATGAGTGAAAGAAAGGTTTGCAAGTGTAGGTAAACTTATGAGCGCAACTGTATGTTTTGAGATGCTGTTAAATGAATAAGCTACACTGGGTGTGACTGTACTCAAAACTGTTTACAAGAAGCTTTTTTGATGAGACTCAACTCATGTTGACCTAGATTTGAAGTGAATAATTTGCAAATCATAACTTGTTGGATAAGATGACAAGAAAATGTTCGACCATGTCAGTCCTTTTTGACCAGAACATCATACATTGCTGTCAGGTAGAAGCTCAGACTTGGACCATGACTCTAATACAAATTCATTTTGAAGAGTCACGCTGCTGGAGAGGTCATGAAGCACTTTGCTGGGTTTGTGTTATCAGATGTCTGGAGTGGTCCACTGTAGCTATACTCAGAAGGCTCTGGACTGTATGAGAAGCACAGCGAGGACTCATTTTGTGTTATCTGACTCACATATGTGACCAAGGGACTCAAAGCGCTTCATATGTTTAAGCGCTTTGAGTTCCTTGGTCCCTCGGGAGAAAAGCTCAATATAAATCCAATCCATTATTATTATTATTATTATTATTATTATTATTATATGTAGTCTGTACAATGTCGGTAATTGTTACATTTAGCCGAAACATCACTTCCTGATTAATTCCAAACACAATTGTGATAGATTTTGAGTACCAGACTGCTCCGTTATTTATGCTGGTGATTGTAGAAATATTTGGGTAGAGGGTTTTTCATTTGATGATAGCATTGAACCCTTGAGTTAATGACCTCAACAAAGCAAACTGAAGTCAGGTTTTAGCACACAGTCCGGTTAAGATAATACGTTTGGAGGTGTGGACTACAGCTACTTTGATTATAAACCCCTCAAACCTTTAGAGTTTTCTCTGCACAAGAAGAACACGATTATGTGAGCCATGCCTCACCAAAAAGTGCTTTCAGAGGAGCTACGATCAAGAATGGTTGCTTTAAATAAAGCTGGAAAAAGTTACAAAGTTATTTTAAAACCTTTAGAAAGTCAAGTGAAAATGACACCAAGAGCACAACAATTAATGAGGTAAAGAGACAACCCCAAAAGATTTGAAGGAATCATTGGAACTTGCTAACATCTCTGTTCACGAGTCTAAAATACATAGAACACTGAACAAGCGGCAGCACACCACAAAGGAAGCCACTGCTTACTAAAAAGAACATTGCTGCACGTCTGAAGATTGTAAAAGAACACACTGACACTCCACAGCGGTATTAACAAAATATTTTGTGGCCTGATGAAACTAAGATTGAACTATTTGGAAAAAATCTGGCGTAGAAAGGGCACGGCATATCATCATGAAAACATCATCCCAACTGTAAAGTATGGTGGAGGAAACATCAGGATTTGGGCCTGTTTTGCTGCATCAGGGTCTGGCCAGCTTGAAATAATTGAGGGGAAAATGAATTCATCCTCAACGATGTGCAGGTCTGATCCACATCTACAGGAAGCACCTGAGGTTATTGCTGCTAAGGAGGGGTCAACGAGTTATTAATTCTATGGGTTCACTTATTTTTTTCACTGTCATTTTGAATGTTGAATGAGTGTGTTCAATTAAGACATGATCAAAAATTGTTTGTATTATTATTTTTTGACACATTATGTTTGTCAATACCCTTGACTTAGATGAAGATCAAATCACATTTTAAGATTTGTTCATAAAACCATGAAATTCCAAAAGGTTCACATACTTTTTCTTGCCACTGTATGGCCTTCAGCGTATACTGGAGTAACTCAAGTGACTCTGGAGCAATCAAAAATCCATGTCATATAAGTTCAGCATGACCTTTTTTTGTAGTTTTATTTGCACTTTCAGATTAGATCTTGGCAAAAAATTAATTACACACTGAAGGAAAATGTTGTGCCATTGCATAAATATAACATAATAGTGAATATATTAGCTTCTTTTCAGATGTGGGCCTCTTTCAAAACAAGGGTGGATCATGAAATCATGACTAAGATGACCAGGCGCAGAACAATTCATTCAGTCATACAGCAGTCCAAAGCACACCTACCCAGTGAGCTCAGTGCAGAGTGACCGTCTGACTCAGAGTGACTGGCTCTATACACTTTGGTCCAGATGTCGCTTTTCTCCTGATGAGGTCCCGAGGTCAGACTTGTGTTGAGCCATTGTGTGTTATTTGTCACATGTATCTCAGTTGAAGTGACACTGTAAGCGTTGGGGGTGAGCGGTAATAATGGGGTAATGTGAGGTTTGAAGGATGATAACAGTGTACTGGGAAAAACCTTCACATCAGTCATACATAGTCTTGAAGTATAGTCCTGTTCTGCCCCTAATGTCTCTGCTCTCAGATGGAGCAGAGACATTAGGATTAATTTGTGAATCCTGTAACTCTCTTTTCACTTTGTGACAGACCTCAGATGCACAAAGCACCCTCCAGACAAAATAGGAACTTCCAGCCCTTGAGGTAAGACCCCTGCTTTAGTAGTGTTGTCCAGTAGTTCCATTAAAAAGGAAAGTTGTTTCAGTGCCTGACAGCCAAAAGGCCTTACCAGCTCGACATTTTCCCAAGCATCTTCCAGCTCAGTCTGTTCAATGTGTTTCTCCATGAAGCTGCGTTGTCTATAAACTCGAAGCTTCTTGTTTTTAAGGAATGTAGGAGCTTGAAAGCAATGACCCCGAGCCCCACTGTTGGTGAACAAAAAACAGACCCTCATTGCAGATAGTTACTACTATCTAAGATCACTTGTTATGCTGCAGCAGCCTTGTGCCCAATTCTTGGCATCCCATCAGTCCTGGTTGGGGCTGTGGCTGCTTTTACTGGTAGGTCAAACCTAGGATCTGTGGTACTCTATTTAATGTTATACAACATTGTAACAACAATGCACGCTCTTGTTTTCTAGACTGGAACCAGACCTCCTTTGGGACGCCCAGTCCTTATGAAGTGCTTATGCTGCTCTAATCTTACCTATCGCCCTTCAGCATCTCTGTCCTATCTACATGTGTGTGGTACGTATGAGGGCACTTGCAGCAGCAGTCATGTCATCAGTTGACTCTCTTCTCCTGCCCCTCCCAACTGTCCCGAAACAGGTACGAGGAAAGTTAGTGATTAGCCTCAAGCTGGTGGTAATTTAGCAAAGTATAATAGCATTTGTCTTAACAAATAAATATCTAAACATTTTATGAGAAAGGGTAATGTGAGCATCGAAGAGAAGAAACTGAATGTTAGACCAATTCAGACAAAACTGGAAGCCTCTGGGGGGAAAGAAAGAGAAATGAAAATACTTAGTAAGCAGTAAGACTTTCCTAGAAAACGTCTCTAAGTCTTTGAAGACAATTTCATCTAAAGTTCCTAATATACAGATGATAGTTTTTATTGTTTGGGCCACATAATACAGTATTTCTGTTCTTAATAGATTTGATGTTTCGTATGTATCACATGTAACCTGATTTTAAATATGATTTTTTGAACCACAATCCGCAATTATTTTTTTTCACTCTGTGCATGTGTTTTGTTGTTTCTCACATAGGCTGAACAACACCGGGGGCTTCAGTGGACTAGAGAAGGAACTCGTAACTTTAGGCAAGGCGGGTATGTCTTGCAGAGGTTGAAACAGGATTGCCACTGAGTTTAGTCTTTGATGAAAAAGTCTGCTTTTGACTAGAAAGTTCAGTGCCCTTGCTGAACAACAGTGGAGCTTGTCAAACTGTGTAAGCTGCCAGTAATACAAGAGTGTTCATTTAAAGTTGAGCTTCCTTTTATTATATCCTTTTATGAATATCGGAAAACGTATTGTGTGGCAGAGCAGTAGTGGTTAGCAGCTCACAGACTTAAAGGCCCTGAATGAGGCTGGTTCAGAAGTGTTGTAAACCAAACTAAACTGCTGTAAAGTATTAAGACTTGGTTGGTTAGGCATTTAGATAATATAAACCAATAAAATACCAAAATATTTTTTGACATTTATCAGAGCTAGTAAAACTTTCAATAAATAAAATCAAAACAATTTCCTATTAAAAGGTGTTTTTTATTTTTTGAAAAATATGCAAAACAATAAAAAATAGGCAGGCCTAGTCAAGTACATTATACTAAAGCTTTTAAATGAATACTGACATAGCAACTTACTGAGATTACAGCGACACAGCTGACAGTTATACAAAACAGATCATTATTATGCACCACTAAAGAAAATTATTAATGTTAATACAACACTATTTAAACAAAATTGCCTAATACTAATAAATGTTTAGTAAAAGAAAACAAAAAATAATTACCTAATTTGAATCTTTAACAAAAGCCTGGAGATTTCTGTGGATTATCATAGTTTTGAGACAGATACAATACACACATATTATACTGACTGCAACATTACAGCAATTATTTACAAAGCAGTGTTTAATCTACACCAATAGACATTTTGTTTACATGATGGCTTTTTCTGAAATAGACTACAATAATAATACATAAAGCATTTTGGAAAGCTTGTTTCAGTACACAGTACATTTTTTGTAGAAAAAAAATTAAATAAACTTTCAATAAAAAAAAATTTAAACAGAATTTGATGTGAAGAAAAGGTTAAAGCAAAGGCATATGAACTTGCTTTTAACCTTACCTTCAAGATGACCTGGATGACTGTGAACCTTCATAGAGTTTGATGTGTTTTAACAATTTTTTTACAGAATGTACTGTAAATTAATCTAGTCAATTCAAATGCATCAGCCTTATAGTTTGAACTTGATTGAGGGGAAAAAGAACTATTAAAATTGTCCCATCTTTTATTATCCAGACAACTCAATCACAGTCAACGGGGTTCCTTTTTGGAACTTGCTTCACTCAACTGTTTTAAACATATGTAATTTTTGTAGAATCAATTAACACAATTAATAGTCATCGCTGCCTTCATCTTCCTCGTCATACTTCCTCTTCAGCAAATGTTTTTTGTGCTTGCCCCGGTGTCTGCGTTTAGCAGAGAATTCAGGGTCGGCCTCTCGTGCATGCAGCTGCTCGTGCTTTTTAAGAAGGCCCGGGACAGAGAAACCCTTCCCACATGTCGCGCACGTCCAGGGCTTTTTGCAGGTGTGCGTTCGTTTGTGGACATTTAGGTGGGATGCCAATTTGTAGGTCTTGCCACACACGTCACAGCTAAAGGGGCGCTCATTGGTGTGAAGCCGGATGTGAACCTTCAGGTTGCCGACCTGGGTGAAGGTCTTTTCACAGATGGAACAGCGGTAGGGCCTTTCTCGAGTGTGGATCCTTAGATGAACTCTCAAGCAGTACTTACTGGAGAACTTCTTTTGACAAACAGGACATGGTATCTTCGGCTTAGGAATGTGGTCTTGCTGGTGCCTCTTAAGATCCGATAAATAAACAAATGTTTTCCCGCACTGGGAGCAGAGATACTGACGATCGCCGATGTGGTAACCCATGTGTCGTTTCAACAAGCTAGGAACCAGGAAGCGTTTACCGCAGCGTTCACACATATGAGGACGATCTCTGGTGTGCCAGCGCTCGTGGTTGGTCAGTTTGAAGGCCGTTGGGAAGCTTTTGTTGCACTGCTTGCATGGGAACGTCATCTGGCTTGTGTGGCACTCCATGTGTCTTTTGAAGTAGGTGGACTGTGTGAATCCCTTGTTGCAGATGTTACAGTAGAAGGGCTTCTGGCCAGAGTGGGCGAGCATGTGCTTTGTCAGACTCTGCAGTTTGATAAAGCACTTGCCGCACTGGCCACAAACAAAGGGTCGCGTTGTGCTGTGGGTCTTCAGGTGGTTGTTGAGGAAAGCTTGTGTGCGGAAACTTTTGTTGCAGGCAGTGCACACGAAAGGCTTTTCTCCGGTGTGAATGCGCTCATGGTCTACCAGTTTGGACTGATATGGAAAGCTCTTATCACATACGCCACAGGTGTATCTGTCTGACGGAGGCCGTAGCTGTTTTTTTCTTCTAATGCTTGGGCTTGAATCATCATAAGAGAACCTTGCTGGAGGAAGCGGGGGGAGGGCTGGGAGTGAGAGCGAGTTAGTGGCAATCTGTGACACCCACTGATGCAATGTGACTCTCTGAGTCTGGGGCTTTTGACTGTCTTTTACCCCTGCATTGCCAGTCGTCTGTGGAGCAGGTGAAGTTTTGACTGGTACTTGAACCACCCTGATAGGGATTGATTTGAGAGGAGTTTTAAGCTGCTCTGGTTTCTCTGATTGTGACTGTATATGAACTGTAGTTGTAGGTGGCTCCAGTACAGACTCTTTCTCCTTCTGTGGTGTTTGTGTGATTCTCTTTTCTTTTACATTACTGCCATCAGCTGTTTTTTCACAATATTGGTCTTTACTTTGTGCTGAAGTAGAAGTAGGGGTTGGGTTTTCATCGTCATCGTCTGATATTACTCCTAAATCACCTGTGTCACTTGGAGAGTCTAGGCTAATGTCATTGTCAGTATCTTCTGCCGGTTTGGGTGGTTCTGGTGGGGGGTCTGCTGTTTTGGACCTGAAGGCAAGTGAGGACAATACACAGTCGCCAACACACGACGAGACGGTTGCTGCACAAATGACAATTTCCTTTTTAATAACAATCTTTAATTGTAAGTGCCATTGTCTGTCAACATGTTTCATACAAGCTTACCTTTAACACAAATTAGTCCTTTTGCTTGCTGGTGCAAGAGAAGAGTCCTTAGGTCACCAGGGTCAGGAATAAAGCCTCCACATGCCTCCAAAATAGAAGGATCGGTTGAAATCATGGCTCCAAGCTTTGGGGGAAAAAAACATAAATCTAAGATGAACTTAAAGCAACACTATATATAAAATAAAAAATATACTGAATGACTGAATAATATATATATATATATATTAATAATATATATATATTAATAATATATATATATATATATATATATATATATAAAAACACATGGTGGCAACAGTCCAGTGTGACTTTGTAGCAACACTAGCATCCTTAAAAGTGACAATGTTGCTTAAGATATATAAAAAAATTTCCCTAGATTTGTCTGAGGCTGTGTTTAATATTTTACAAGCATATTGTGTAACATTCAGTGATGCTTGTCATACCTGGGTTAGATTGGGAACAGGAAGAAGTTGCTCCAATTTGCAAACCAAGCCTGCTATGAGCGCCTGCAGTGCTGTGTCATACTTGGAGCCATAATGAAGAGGAAACACCTCCTGCAGAGAAAAAGACAATCAATGTAAGTTTTTCAAAGCTATTTTAATTAGTTCCTGATTTTTATTATTATTATTGTACCTTAAAGAAGTGCTTCCTTTCAGCAGGATTTTTAAGCAGATTTTGTACAAGCACCATGAAGTTAGTTTGAGATTTCTCAACTTCAACATCCTTCTGGAACATAAATTATATTATTATATCACAATTGTGTGAATGTAGAACCCTATGACACTTGCCAATGCATATAATGCATTTAGATATACACTAAATTCGAACTCTTACCCCTGTTGATGTTGAGACCTTTAACTTATTTATTAGTGTTTGAATGGCCCGAGCATCTGGTGGGCCATCTTTGTTGAGCAAATCCAAAATAATCTATGGCACAAGAAAAAAAGGCAGATAAAACTATAGATAGGTGAGACACTTTTTGTGCATTGACAGTACACACATTCAAATAATTTAGCATATGAATGTTGTATAATGTCTGCTGTCGGTTTAATAAACGCATTGATTTGACCTAATAAAGACACAAGAACAACCTCTTACCTTTGCTCTGAGGCCCAAGAGGAGCTGAGCCGTCTGTTTGAAACTGATGATCTCAGGAACAGTTTGCGTTACCATAGTCACAAACTCTTCCACCTTTTCGTACTGTTTAACATTTTTCTGCTTGATGACCTGCCATATAAACGAGTATGTCAGCTGCAAAGGAGATGCCATCAGGCGAAGGGAGGCCAGAGGAAGGCCTATACCTGTGAAACAACACTGAGCCGTTAGTTTTGTATCAAAGCTGAGTTAGATTATTTAGTAACTCTGCAATAGTCTCTGAATAGTGCTAATACTGTGGGGTTTATTTAAGAGCAGAATGTCAAAGGTGGACAACTTTAAAAACATGTAGTGTAATTCTTAATATTTGCACATAACCTTTTTTCATAATTAATGCGTGCTTTTGAGGACTATAAATCCACTTATAGTAAACAAAGTTTCTGATGTCTTAAAATGATTTATATATTTAAAAAAAGACATTTGCAAAAGCGAGACAGTACTTTTGGAAACACTGGTTTATAGGATTGGCTCCAATAATGGCAGCTCAAAAGCAGAGACACATGTTTCTACGGGGGCGCTGCAGTGTTAACAATACACTTTATTTTTTTGCAGACGATGTCTGTTGACGTGCAGCCTAAAATGAGCGCCAAACTACACATGATTAACCCTAGAAAAAAGTGCCAGTATTGGTCATCCACACAAACAATTTTGAATAAAGTTCATATGACATGATTTTAAAGGCGGAAAGAGCCACCGGAAGGAAAGCTTTATTATTTAAATTGAGACTATTCGGCGCAAAAATGGTTGGTTTACTTCACCTTGTTGGTTTGGTGGTTGCTATTATCTTTTTTAATGAGTTTAATTACATGGAATTGCATTCAGAAATAAGTTATGGCATAGGTAAACGCATCAGATGTAACTATAACTTAGTGCGAAGGCAAGGGAGCTTATTTTCTAGACGCCGTCCTTCCCAGGAGCTGACGCACTGTTAGCTCGCCACCGTTAGCTTGACTCACCCACAGTCTCCGAGCGTCTGTGCATCCTGGGTTATTTCAGAAGATACTGAGCTGGGTGCACGAAGCACGAATGAATACTGCAGTTTAGCCTCAAATTTCGATTTAAAAAGCTTTTAGCCACCTTTCTGCCGACAGTCAAGCCAGGAACAATAATGGCGACCGACGGCCTTAAGTTTTCCACAACAAAAGTCTGAGCATTTCCGGCGGAAGTCGCTAGTTTGAATAAAAGCACAGGATAAGGCTGCCCAGTTCCCCATAGATTTACAGTGTGTGCAAGAGGAGGATGTTTTTACAGGGATTTTAAAAACAACATAATACGTTTTTGGTCTGTATATTATATATTATTTTGTTATCGTATTTTATATGTATGTAGATTTATTTAATTGATTTTTTTTTTACTTGAATTGCATTATTAGCTTACTCTACACTACTCTAATCATACTCAACTGAATATAATGCCATTATGTTTTAATTATGTTTATACATATCTTATATGAGATATACAGATTAATATAAACATGACATAGAGACTTAGGAAATTGAAATAAACACAGTCTTGCATTCTATTAGACAATTTTTATTTATTTTAACATAAATTGGTCAATGTTGATAAATATTTTGTTTTTACAGGTATACACATTTATTTTAGTGGCACAAATAAAATGTAAAAAGAGAAACAAACTACTTTATTTATACAGTAAATTCTATAAGTGTTCACATTTAGTTTGTTTCTTTTATTCTTATAAAATAACATTTATAAACTTTTATAACTTTCGGACTCTTAAAAAAAAATTCAGTAATAATATCACATAATACTTTTACAACAAACAAATTCCATACAAAATTTTCAAGATAGTTGTAGACTTTGTCTACCACAGTATAAACACATTATAATGAGAATATAATTTTCTATATCCCATTGATGAGTTTTCAGTGTAAATCATCTGAGTACAGAAAATTGTTGTGGAAACTAACCATCCGCTGTAGATGAGGCTATTTCGCCTGCGGTCTGGAAAGATTCTTAGCCCATTGATTCATAAGGATCTGCCAACATCAGTGGTGTTTGTAAGTGGCATTTCCTCCAGCCCTACGGCCTGCTCTTTTGTGACAAGAACAAGCTCTCCTTATGCCTCTCACTGAGCTCATCCATCCATCTCTATCTCTCTTGCTCTCTCTCGCCCCATGTATCCTCTCACTCTCTCTTTCTCTCTGATGCATACAGTACAAGAGTGCTCACTTTCAGGGAGTCATGCTCTCATGACTGAACGGGACTGACTCAGTAAATGAGGCCTGAACACTCAAACAGACTCAGTGTGGCTGAGGAGCAGCTATAGATCACTGGGTAACAGCTTTGCAATACAATGATGGGATTCAAAGTGCCTCTGGCAATGGCTATCAGCCATCTGGTCAGATCTTTGATACACAAAGTGGGACGTTTGTTGAACCAGCGAGTTGTTTGTGACTAGCGGGTTTGCAGTTTGTGACAGATCATAGCAACGTCAACAACTTGCCTGAACAACACTCAATAGGCCAGTTTGATTCTTTTTTTCTGAATACAAGATTTTAGCAGTTTAAGGGTACTTAGTCATAAAAGCACTATTGTTAGGAATGTCAGTATAGAACTACAGAACTCAACTTTACAAGTTACCCATCACAATTAAAGTATTCTTTGTCACCAGCAGCAATAAGTGGATTAGCCCTATCTAAAATGAGTCTTGCAGACTTTGTGAGACCATCTGCAGCTCAAGCATGTTCATGATTTGAACCACTAAGTTGTAGCTCTAAACAGTGACAAGGATAAAAACTGTTATAACATTTCCACAACACAAAATAAATACCTCAGCAGACAATCAGTCGCCATTGGCCACTTCTCACTCTTGTACTTCTCAGTACACTAACCGGTCCATGCACTGGAGAGTGTGGAAGCAGAGAAGTGTCAAGACCACTCCTGTATAACCAACTGACCTCTGCGGATAACACAAGAGCCTGCAGAAATAGAGCCCTTAGGCTGCTGTTCAGTGTTTCCGACTGTTGTCTCTATTAATTGCATTTCATCCACTTTCATGTTCAAGGATGGCCTCCTCTGCTGGATGATTGTCCGCAATGTGGGCGAGTGTGTGGAGTGGGATGGAGATAGACACACTTGAGATCATGTCAGAAGATGGCATTTGGTTATTTTCAGTGTTGCAGGCTGGTAACTGCCTTTTAGACTTGACCTACAAGAACAAATACAAAAGCAATTTCTGTTTTCTCTTTGTTATGTAGAATTAATGGCATCATATAAATCATATAAATAGACATAATGTGATAAGGAAGCTGTAGAGTGCTGTTGAATATTTGATGCTCAGTTGTTAATTTTACTTCCTGGAAAGTGCTCACTAAAACAAGGGCATATCCTGCGCGGTTTCTTGAAGTAATCCACAGAGACCAAAGGGCACAAGAAGGCTCAATGCAGCGGATGGACCACTGAGGGAGAACTTACCGCAAATGAATTCCTTTTATTCAACTTTACATTCTATTTACGTTGCTTTGTGATGCTTATAAAACACTAATTTGATGTTGTGTAAACCTTGTTCAAAGTGTAAAATATGTTTCAGTAATTGTTAAGCAAATGAGATAATTTTTGCTATTTTTTATTTTACAATTTGATGACGAGATTGTGTGGTTACATTGTAACCTTAGTTCTTTAAGTGACAAACTGTCTCTACTTTGTCTCAGAAGTCATATGAACAGAGTGAGAGCTGAGATCCAAAGTGTTGTAAGTGATTGAGATATACATATCAAATGAAAGCTCTCGATCAGCTCTTTTTACTGCCATAACAATTACATTAATAATGCAAATCAATCAGAAAAACAATGTTTTGTCTGAACATAGGATTCAGTCAGTGCTAAAAAGGCGTGAGTGCATTAAATGGGAATATCACTGCTTTACTATTATAATTAAAATTGCATCAAACGTTGGAGCCCTTTTGGTTCTAAGCCTTCAAAAGATTCTTTGCCTGCACATAAGAACACAGTATCGAAAATATGCATATATCCTAATTGTTGTGTTTACTTACCAACCACACTATGAGTGTAACACAAGCTGTGATGGGAATGAGAAGCAAGAGCAAAGGTGCTCTGCTTTTTGGACGACTCTCCTCATGACTCCCTGCAAAGGACAAAATTTAGGAAATCTTATTACAGTTACGTACATATGGACAGTTTAATTCATTATAGCACTGGCTGTGATCCCAAACCTTACAAATACATATTAAACATACCTTTTAGCAGCAAGTGTCATTAAAACTAAATTTTAGAAACATTTTTGCAAAGTGTGGAGGTTATGTGTGTGAGGCATTTGCACCCTTTAATGCTGGTCCACAGCTGTGTGCCTATGACCCACAATCAATAAGGAGCACTAATAGCAATTTACTTTAATTGCTGTAACATCCGCTCAACCCAAACCAGAAGGGTACCTGGAGTATGGTGTGAATGGAGGCAGGGTGGCGGCTTGCAGGAGAAGGTTGAAGCTTCTTTAGACGCTGTTTGTAATACGTCCTTGATGTAGTCAAAGTAAAGATTTGTGAGGAAGTTTCCTTCTTGATAGTGACACTGGAAGACCTGCATTGCTGTTTCCTAGACAAAAAACAAACATCACTTGAACATACAATGATTTTGAAGATTAGAGTATAAATGACTGCCTTTTCTCTGCTTTCTTTGTGGCAGTTTGGCATTCACTGTTATTTCTTTGTAAATCTTGTTACACAGTAATGTTCAAGTTCTGAAATTCAAACATTGTAATTTGACTTACCAGCTCTTCATGGTCAAAGGTGAAGCGTAAACTTTTAAGCATGGCAATAAAAACCATGATATTGTCTTTGTTGGATGAGATGGCACCAAACATGTCAGCCAGTTTGCGGAGACTTTGCTCCAAGGGATATATGTTTAAGACCACCCAACACGTGCCAGCCTGTGATAAAACATATGTTTGTTAATGGTAAATCAACAAGACAAATGTATTTCTGGCATACCACTACAGACATACCACTTCTTTGGGAATGTAATGAACAGGAATCTCATAATCAGAAGGAATGTTCTGCTTCTGCTTCAGAAAAGATAAACACACTTAGTTTACTGTTGAAAAAACAGTACATATAAAATGTGAGCGATATATAATGTGCACTGTACCAGTCTCACCAATAAAATCAGCTTGCTCACATCATCAGTGATGGGCTGCCCAAATTTGCCAGAGCACAGATTCAAGCTTGTAAGCAAACTCAAGAGGAGATAAGAAGCATTCACAATCTGTAGGATAGACCAGTATTTATTCAATTGCCAATTAATTTATTATGCAAGACAATAAATACAATAGCCTACAGTGTAGTTAAATCATCCACCAACTTAATCTTAATCTTTAATGCATAGTTGCTCTTATAGATACTGCTGCTGGACGCTGACCAGTTAAACACCCACATGCTTTTTTCAACCATTCTGCCTTTTCCCAGTGCCACTGCAATCTTGTTTTGCATTAATGTTCCCCGCCCCCATTTTGTGATCCATCTGAGACTGCACTACCCAAACACACAGAATGTAAAAGCTTTTAATGCATCCATTAATGTTGGATGCAGGTTAAATGTACCAATCTCTCTGTTTTCATTGAATATGTATAGTGCTTCCTAAAGGGAGGGGTCTGTCCACAGAAAAGGATTACATTTGAGCAAAAATATTGTATTAGCTTTTTCACAAAACTACATAGAGGCAAATGTGTGCTGCAAATAAGCATTTATTAGAATCATACCTCTTTTTGTTATTTTTATTTTTAATGCTATATTGTCCAATAAAAACTAAGTTCAAACTGTGTTGGACATTTCATTTGGGATGTGCTACATGGGAATTTTAAATAACAAAAACATATAGTGAAATAATCAATTGCTCTTAGCTGTCAGTCAGAATGCAAGTAATGAAAAGGAATTTCATTGTTGCAAATTGACCAACAGCACTTAATGCATTGTTAATATTCATTGATAGCCCACATGCCTCTATCCGTTATTCAATATATTGAATGACTCTGTGTCACCTAACCCCCCTTTAAAGCAACATGGTTAAGCAACACAACAGTGTCACAGAATTAGTAACAATGTATAGTTGCATTTTCTATGTCTTTATAAAAAGGAAATTGTAACTTTAGTACATTGTTGTTCATGTATTAATTTAAATATGTATCTTTATATGCTGGATAAAAGTTTTTAATCAACAACTGTATTTTCAAACTTTGTCTAAAATTCTTTAACGCTTCATTAGTCAGTATGAAAACAATTTAACAATGGGTTAAAGTTTAAAACATACACAATTTCTTTGTGTATGTTTAAACAATACACAAAAGCTAGAGTAAATCTTTTCTAACAAACTGCCAATATAGTATTATTTAACTGGCATTATCTATGATAGCAGCATCACTACATTACTTCTTACTCATTTTTCATTAAACACAAAAATAAAATCCGTTACTTACTTTCTTCCTCATATGGAGCAAAAACCCGGGGTTGCTTTTATCCACTGCATGAAAGTCTTGTGTTTTCCCTTCACTTTCAGAGCTCAGCGTGTGTGTGCGTGTGTGTGCGTAAGGTCCGAGCATAGTGTAGTGAAACTTGAGGACGGACCGGCAGTCTGCTGTGTGTTTTGCTCCAGACAGATTGGTGAAGTCTTTTGATGCGCTGGAGAGTCCGCCTACAGGCTGAGTCACTGTGTCACACACATTGCACATACATTGCACACGCTGACTGTCTGAGACTCCATAAACTCCCACGTTTTTGTTTGTACGTCATGTAAAAGTGGGCGCTTGTTCTAAGGGGGAATATTTGACTTTTTGAATGTATCAAGGTTATCTGCCAAGCTGCTGTTGTGGACAGTGAAAATGAGAGATTTATAGATACACTTACAGCTATGCATTTGGTATGTGTGTCGAAGGAGGCTCCATTTCATAAAACAGATTATGTCCCCACAAATATGTTATATTTGGATTTGTATTGGGACAATGTAACAGTGCACATTGTAAAATCACTGTGTTATGTGTGCATTAAATAGTGGATCTAAATTTATATCTAACCTTTGGTACAGCTCATTATTTTGTATACCATAGTACCATAGTATAGCTTAGTGTTTATTGCCTTAAATAAAATGTTTGCGTTTTTAACTGTATAAATTCAACACCGAGTGCATGTTGTCTAATTTGTTTCATTCTTGCAAGAATTAAACCTTCCATTCCTAAGTTTACCATGTACGGTCATCGTCTCGTTTGTAAACCGAAGCCAAATATTTATTTTAACATTTTTGGTGCACCAACGTGAGACCCCAATATTCTGCTTCCGTGTTTCAAAACAAAAATGCATTTGTGTGGATGTAGCCTTAATTGATTTTAGGTAGGTTTTGAGAGTCTGAGAGTGTACAATAACTCCCTGACTGATAAAGAGAAACCCTTTCTGATTGATTTCCACCAGAAGATCAATAGCAGTGACAGGATTTGTATAAGGTCACTCATATTACATAAGAGGATGAATCTTTAATCTTTAGGATCAGATAATTATCCTCAGCACAGTTACAGTGTCTTATACTCTGGTTTAAATAAAGTGGCTTTGTGTAGTATTTTGTTCCCTGGAGCTAGGAGTGTAAACGTATCATGCCAACACTGAGCTTAGTCAGGTCATTTAAAACAGGCCACATCTAAATATAACTCAGACTCTGCCTTGGACCCTGCAAAACAAAAACACACAAGCTTAAAGCCGGACACCTCAAAGACAAGCTCACTTTGTTCAGATCTTTTTCCATCTGTCCATAAGTACAAAAGTTGTTGCTGGACCTACTGTTGTTCAGAAGAGACACATTAACGATAACACCAGGACACAGTTTATGGAGGTAAAAAACCTTATAATTTCAAGTTGATGATTTGTTAAATTGTTATACTTCAGGTGTTTCAAATGTTATGGACACCATTGCTCCTGTTAAGGTTAAAGTGATCAGGAAGAGGCAGAAGGCATCGTGGAGCAATGCTCATTCTATCAGGGCACAGAAAAGGGAATGCCGAAAAGCTGAAAGAAAATGGCGGAAATTGAAGCTTACTTCATTATGATTATTATTTGTAGGTATACAAAAAAATGTGCATGTTTTTAATCAAACTTTGCAAAAAGCAAAATAAATATTTTTTTCAGCGATGATCAACAACAGCAGTAACAACTTGCGTGTCCTGTTTGCTACAGTGACCAGATTAACAAACCCTCCTGCTCCATTTCCTCCAGAATTAGTTTCCACCAATGAGTTTTCAACGACAAGATTCAAGGCATGCGATACAGTCCAAAGGCCATACAACAACACTGCAGCCAGAGTCAGGAGACACTTGGTTGGGTTAACATATTTTACACCCATTAATTTAAAAAACTGTCTCCAGCCTGAGTTCATCCACCTGCTGCGTCAATGTTTTACCCACTAGATTTCTAAAATCAGTACTAAGCAGTTTGTTACTACAGCTAACTGATATAGTCAAAAATTCCTTACAGTCTGGAACATTTCGAAGGGCCTTGTCCAGGGCTGGACTGGGACAAAAAAAAGGCCCTGGCATTTTTACTCAGACCGGCCCACCACAATCGGTCAGACACAACCGACTAGTACACCATCCTTGCGGTCCCTGTAGATATGCATATCTACTGTTCCATTCCAAAAACCCATACAAAGCTGAGAACTAAGTGCCATGGACCAGTGTACTCACTCTCTCTTGACAGACTCCCTGGTGATCAAAGGTTCCTCCCTGTCTCTCTCCTCCACTGCTAACTCAACCTGGCTTGACTATACATAACCAGACTTAGAGAAACTTGAAACGCCATGCTTTTATCTCCAGCAGGTTAGATTACTGTAACGGCCTGCTCACTGGTCTCTCAAAACGAGGGTTAAGACAGCTGCAGCTTATTCAGAACGCTGCTGCTCGGGTTCTAACCAAAACCAGGAAGTACAACCACATCATTACAGTTTTAAAATCTCTGCACTGGCTTCCTGTTGCTCAGAGAATAGACCTTAAAACAGCACTGCTGGTTTCCAAGTCTCTTAATGGTTTAGCACTAGAATATATTTCTGACATGCTATTTGCTTATGAACCTCCTCGGACTCTGAGAACATCTGGGACAGGCCTTCTGCTCGTGCCCAGAGTTAGAACTAAACAAGGTGAAGCAGCGTTTAAGTTTCATGCAGCAAAAATCTGTAACAGTCTCAACTATAACAATGTTCTAGGGAAAGTTAAAAACCTTCCTCTTTAGCTCTGCCTATATTACAACCGAAAGTGTTTTTTATCTGCACTCTTCTTTCAAAAGGTAAACATTTTTCTTAAGTTTTTTAACATAAGAATAATTATGTTAAGAAATACAATTTTCTTAACATAAATAAGAAAATTATGTTAACAATTTACAGAAGTAAAATGTCTTTTATTCCTGTAAAGCACTTTGAGTTACCCAGTAAATAAAATTGCCTTGCCTAGATGGCTTTAAATATTGTCCAATGGATTTTTTTTTCTCTCTGAATAAAAATGTAAGGGATAACTTATTATAATAACAATATAGTCACTTTATAGAATGAAAGATCAATAAACATGTATGTAATATGTATAAAATTGTATTGTATTTATCTGGCAAGATGGGTTTTTGCAGGATTGTAGCATGCCCTTATTCAGAGTATCATTCAGAGTAACATAATGGAGTTTATAAGCCATATTGGCACTATGTGTCCATGGAAGAGGTTTACTTCCTTAATAATTTCAGGGTTCCATAACAACATTAAGGCTGCAAATGATTTCAGAGATATGTATTTTCGGGTAAAACAATACCTTGTGTTAGTTTGAAGTTAGTGAATTGATTTAGGAACATTAAGACTCTGGGAAAATACCTGTTTTACTTTCACTGCTAGCAGCAGTTGCTAGTGAGGAATTTTTGTTGATATGCAACCACAAAATCCCACAGTGTTTTCTGAATGGTATGAAAATGACCCTTTCTGCTTTTAAATATAAAATGTCATATTTTTTCAGCCTTTAATCCAGAAAGCTCAGAACTGATTGTTGCGGTTGTTGTGTTAATCAGTGTTGTTTTGATTGTGGTTTGAACAGAAAGGAGTCAAACAGTGAAAACCTTTCAAAGGTAATGGCAGCCATCCAGAAAGGTAAGTTTCAACATTTTGTTACATTTTGATAAGATTATCCTTTTGTCTGGATTTCCTTACTGTGTGCTGGCTCTGCAGCAGATGTCCATCTGTGAGTCTGCCTTCAGAAAGGCCGACAGCAGGGGCAGGCTGCCTTTACATGCAGCAGCCGTACATCCACACAGAGACATCCTGCATGTGGTGCTGCAGGGTGAGCACACAGCAACACGCTGCAAGCCTAGAGCGTCTATTAGAGTTAACAAACCCCACCTGATCTGAAGCTGGATAGATACTGTATGTATAAAACGTAAAGAAATTCCTGTACTGTAATATATAGAAAGTCATTAAACTGTAGCATGGGCCTTGCGTTATACTGTTATCTAGGACATGTACACATATAAATGAAGATGAAATTTATGCATTCCTTGTGTATTCTATTGTATGTACAGTATACAATTACTGCACATTATGAACTTTATAGAAATGTCTGTGTGTTTGTGTGCACTAAGATGACATTGGAGGAGCTAACAGCAGACGGAGCCACACCACACAATACCAACGACAGGAACGAATCTCCTCTGATCCTCGGTACATCAAGAAAACTGTGCTGTTATCTGTTGTAAGCTCAATACACAATATAACATAACAAAATGAGTTACTTTACAGTTATCTCTGAATGTTGTCCACATTTTGTAGCAGTGAGACTTAAATGCTATGAGATGGTTTTAGCCCTCATTATGGGTGGAGCTTTTGTGGAGCAGGTGTGTCTCAAGAAGTGGACAGCCATCCATGAAGCTGCAAAGGTAAACGACAATGAAAAGACAGAAGTTGTGTTTTTTTTATCCTTTTTAAAACTGATTAATTTCTTTATGTCTGGTAGGTGGGGTGTCCTGCGATACTCATGCTGCTCCTTCGTCATGGAGCCAAAGTGACCTCCAGAGACGGGCATGGCGTGACACCCCTGGGGATTGCGGCTGAACATGGAAACACTGAAGCTCTGGATGTTCTTATCCAACACGGTAAACCTAATGGTCCCAGCCTCAGCCTCCCATCTTTGAGTCAGGTGTAATTCTCCTGTCTTCCATCAGGTGGTGATGTGAATGCCCAAGCCACTAAGACACAGTGCTTTATGATGCAGCGGGAAATGGAAACCTGGACTGCATTGAATTGCTCCTGCAGCATGGAGCAAACCCTAATGTAGCGAGCAGTGCCTTCCAGCTGCCCATCCACAGGGCTGCGTACGAGGGACACATACAGTGAGCTGAACTCACTTTGTAAAACTTTATTTAACTTAGTCACAAACTAAGACTATTAAGAAATTCACTTGATGTAACCACCAAACATTCTAGTCGTTTTATTTAAATGCTACTTGATCAAAATGCAGACAGAAGAATATGTCTCCACCTCACAGCTCTTGCAGACTGTTTACATGGATTTATTTCCACAAAGATCCCATTGTTTACTGCTGTTCTCACTCAACACTGTTGCTAAACCACAATCTAATGAACATTTCTCCCCTCACTTTCTTTTTCTAGTATTTATTTTCAAGTTGCTCTGCCCCCACACTTTTCCTGTTTGTCTTGTCCTCTTCTTGTCTCTGCAGAGCCCTGAGGACTCTCATTCCTCTCACCACCAAGAGGGCTATTCGCCTTTCGGGTCACAGCCCTGTCCACTCAGCCGCTGACGGGGGACAGGCTGAGTGTCTGGAGCTGCTTATCCACAAAGGATTTGACGTCAATGTCTACTTAGGCACACACATTTCTGGTAGGAGACAAATGAATAGCAGACTTTACTTTACAAGACACTAAAAAGCTAAAAGCCGGTCATTAAACACTCAAAATATCAATCAATCTTTAATAATTCTTGCCTCAGTTTTTTTTAGAGGTTTTTAGATATTACTGTGGCTACATAAGATTCTAAGGCAATAACAGGGCAATGAACTGTTGTTACGCCAAGTATAAGGGATTATTGCTGATTAAATGGATTAAATGATATATTAATAATATTAAATATTAAATTGTGTTTGACAAAAAAAGGATTTTATTTACCACATCACTAGCAACAAACTGACTTGCTATTTTTCTTTCTTATTTTTTATTATACCTTTATTATCCCTGTAGGAAATTCACTGTCGGCAGCCGCCACTAGGGGCACCTAGCATGTTTTAATGTGTGTGGGGGGAACCGAGTACCTGGAGGAAACCCACCCGAGCATGGGAAGAACATGCAAACTTCTTGCTGAGGCAACAGTGCTAACCACTGCGCCACTGTGCCACCTATTTCTGACTTTTTGCAAATATAAACCTTCCTCTCTTCATACATGCAACTTGTAAAAACTGTGCCAACTTTCACAATTTTCACAAAGTTTCTTATATAGATAATGTCAGCATAATCCTTTAAAGTCTGCATCGAGGTAAAAAAATCTGAATCCCTGCATTGAACTGTAAAATGCACATAAACCCGGCAATTTACAGCCATAGATCATTGCTCTCTCATTACAGAGAACTATGGGGACCTTAGGAGGAGCCCACTATTCTTCGCTGTTTCCAACGGTAACATTACCTGTGCTGAGATGTTACTTGCAGCTGGAGCTAGAACTGATCTCGATCCATTGCGATGTATCCTAGTGGCTATTTAATCACACTCCCTCCAGCACTTGTGCCGGCTGGTCATCAGAGGTCACATTTCCCCCAGAATACTGAACAATCCCAAGGCCATGTCTGAGGTTCCTCTTCCTCCCAGAGTAAAGAGCTATCTGACCTATCAGGAGTATGAACTTTGTGGTGACCTTTTCTCTGCAAAGATCAAATTATGAGCGTTAGTCACTATTTAATTAACATCAAGCAAAAATTCTGGCTTAGAATATTTTTGTTTTTGGTGCAACTGTCTCACTTAAAATTTTCTTAGTGAATACATTACATTTACATTACCTTTAGTCATTTAGCAGACGCTTTTATCCAAAGCGACTTCTATGAAGCTTCCATTCACCAGTGTTACATTTACATTTTACATTTTTAGCTGACGCTTTCATTCAAAGCAACTTATATTAAGGTTCCATTCACCAGTGTTACAGCTGGATGTGTTACAGTGTTACAGTGTTACAGTGGGTTAAGTGTCTTGCCCAAGGACACAACAACAGTATGAACTGTGGGGAGAGTGGGAATCGAACCGTCTACCTTCTGGTTGAAGAACGACCGCTCTACCACTGAGCCACTGCGCCCCTGGCAGTGGCTTATAAATAATGGGCACATGGTACAAAGTAAAATTATGCTTCCACTGTTGTTCAGGTTTTGTATAGTATAATCTGTATTGTATGGTATAATCTGTATTGTATTGTATAATCTGTATTGTATTGTATAATCTGCTAATGAGAAAGGTTCCACTGACAATGTTTGCAAGCGTCATTAATAATAGATAGCTGTTTTTCGGCTTAGTCTTTTCACGTTTAAGCACACCTGCTTGTCAACAATTATATTTGGGGTATGCATAACAAACATATTGTCATTCAGTGACATTTAGTTGGCACCAAAGCGCAACAAAATATTATATTGCTTTAATTGCACTTTATTAGGTGTACTATTAAGTGTTCTATGAATTGCACTTCAAGTGTTTTATTATCACTTTTTAGTGAAAACTGCTGCTTATCTCAATGTATGCTTATGGGTAAAAAAATTACATGACTTGTAACAACAGAAAGGGCCCATAATGTAAGAGCAGCACCCTATACTGTATGTTATCACTTGTTTATGCGAGTTGTTGTCTCAGACAAAGATTACCTGATGTCCGCGAACCACAGGAAAGGCTCAATTGGACAGAAAGCTCAGGGCAGAGGTTGAATCCTGCAAATAAATGAAAGCATGTGTGAGTGGACAGCAGATTATTCTAAAGCAGTGTAGTGTACACAGCAAACTACTGTTACAGTAGTGTTGAGGAGTCAAACATAATTTTATAGAGATGATATGACTTTTATACTTTTAAATAAAGTTTTAAGTCAAACACAAATAGCTGTCCTTGACCATTTGTGATTTGGATAGTACCAACAATGTGTTTATATCAGCGTGCCACCATGTTGTGTAAAGCCACCATGTCACTCGACAAGAGATTAGAAAAGCTATGAGCTCCTCACAGTCCCTTAATACTCATCAATATCACCATCATTTGCGTAATACTTGTTTCTTGCCTGCCACAGTCAAAGGGATTAGGAAGGGTTGTGTTATAAGTGCATTAACAGTGAGCCCATTTACATGCACCGATTTATCTTTTTACTGGAGTGTACTGGAAAGTACCTCCTTAATTTAATTTTTTCACTTTCTACAGCTTCATACTAATACCCACAGAGCCATACACTGTAGGCTAATTATTTTTCTTATACAGTGGCCATATGTCACAGTTTGACTGATGGTGTTTTCAAGCTTCTTGCCCCATGTCTCAACAAATACAGTACATGTCAAACGCTAATATCTCTCAGTTTTGAACACAACTTGTTTGTTCCCAGTGTCCCTTTCTATTGTAAGTGATGGAAGTTGAGGCTTGCTGAAGCTGTTTACTAGATGATTCTTTTCAGCTGCTAAAGCACGATTTCTGTGTGTTTATAGCGTTAGTAATTATACATTTATTCTCTTTACAAACATCTCCAGCTTTCCTGTATTTTTTTACATGTTATACGTCATGTTTATTTGTGACCTCTTATCAGTAGAAACATGACCCCTGTTTCTTCCTTGTGTCCAGTTGTTCTTTTTTAGCTATGAACAAAGCTATGGAGCCCGTCATGACGGACACAAAGACATGTCACAGTCCCTGAGCTCACATGCTTTTTGTGGCTCTCTCTCTGAGCAGCGTCTCCCAAAAAAGACGCTGCATCATCAGCCTCACACTTTGGTACGTTCCCCTCTGATCCCTCTCTTAAGGCCGAAACAGCAGCTGGGGAGATTAGACAAGAGAGGATAGCAAACTGAGTGCTGTACCCTCAGAGTAACTCTACCAGCCAACATAGATCCAGTTCAGACTGGTCTTGACAAAAAAGCACTATTTCTTTGGACCTGGACTTACAAATTAGAGGCTATTTAACTCTACATTGGAAAAACTGAATGGAATCATCAATGTCCTAAACATCTTTGGATGACCACCCTTTCCCTGGGCATTTGTTTGTTGGAATCATTCATTGGGATCGCATGCAAGTGGTGTAGTGGCGTTTTTAGTCCAAGTCCAGTCATTGGTTTGAGTCAGTTCTACTTCAAACATGAGTTGTTTTGGGTACCGTCGAGAGCTGAGTAAGTATGAAGAAGTGGATGAGGATGAACTTTTGGCTTCTCTCAGTCCAGAGGAGTTGGCTGAATTAGAAAAAGAGCTTGCAGATATCGAACCGGATGCTAACGTGCCCATAGGTCTGCGACAGAGAGACCAAACAGACAAAACCCCAACAGGAACGTTCAGCAGGGAGGCGCTTATGAAGTATTGGGAAAATGAGACGCGCAGACTGCTCGAAGATGAGATAGCTGGAGGAAGCCCCAAACTGGTGAGTGTTAACATGGATTTCATGTTCACAATGTGCCAGAAGCAACATGGAGCTTGTTTGAAGTGGTATAAAAGTTGAGACACATGTTTAAAATACCCAGGAATAATGGCTCGTTTGAAGTACTAATTGGAAAAAAAAGGCCATGACAAATACGTCTTTCTATGTTTTCTATGTCTGTCTACACATCTGCATTTGTTCATCATTAAACAATAAATGTTACAAACGAGATCATAGTCCAATGGTCATTTTATACTTTCAAACAGGATGGAGAACAGGAGAGTGTGGCAGAACAGGAGAGCGAAGATGAAGATGAAAAAGATGATGAAAATGAGAAAGAACAGCAAAAGCACCAGAAACAAGAGGAGGAGACAGACGGAGAAGATTATGAGGAGAGTGAAGAGGAAGAAGAGGAAGCAGTAACAGAGGAGGAGGATGATGATGAGGAAGAAAATGATGATGATGAAGATGAACAAGATAATAAAACAAAACCAGAGGAGCCTAAAACACAAATATTGCAAGCAGAAGCCCCGGTGCTACTAAAACCCCAGAGGGTGGAGCCTATGAGGGTGACTCCTCCCCCTCCACCCCCACCTGCTGAAAACAACACGTCTGGAAACCCAACTGTTGTTGATGATGCTCTCCAACGAGTCCTTAGCAACGACCCTGATATTACTGAAGTAAACCTCAACAACATCGAGGACATCTCACAGGTACAAAGTCCGACAACAAAGTGCCAAAGACTACCTTCACTCTTCCTCTACCCTCCAAACACCCTCCTACAGCAACAAAATACCAATACACCACATCAAAAAAAGCTGGGACGATACCTTAAACTTCTCTCTCATCAGTTTTAGACCAGTACAATATCTTCATTTAAAGAACACATTTTCCACATTTTTAATGGTTTTCTTTTTTACATTTTACTGTGTATGCAGACATAGACCACACTAAATAGCAACTTTCCCAGTAGGATCTCCGGTCTCCCCGCCATTGATCCAAAGTTGGGAAGCTGTGTAGGCCAAACAGCCAATGGGGGTGTCCCTCATTTCAACATTCATGCACTGAAAATTGTCATATCTCTTGGAGGATGAGGTTTTACGATCTCATATTTCCAAAGATTGTTTTTATTACAATATGAAATTAGGAGATTAAACAGTTCTCCTCCATTGCTCTGTCAAAAACAGAAGACTTTAACACATAAGATGCACATAGTATAGTCAGTAGAAGTATTGTTAGCATAACACCAGGTGGTCTGTTTTCCAACTCCAGAATCATTACGCAATGTTGGAGCTTAGAAATTAGATAAATCTTTTGACCTTGTCGTCAACCAATTAATATGACTAATTATGTTGGTGAGTATTTCTAATATTTTTCCTTTGTACGTTTTATTTTGAACTGTTTCTGATAATGAGACCCTAACATTAAAAAAACATGTCGCCAGAGTCTGACTGTTGTAAATGATTGCTCTTCACAGGAAACTCTTATCCGATTTGCGGAGGCCCTGAGGTCCAACTCATATGTGAGGACCTTTAGCCTGGCAAACACTCGAGCCGATGATCCTGTGGCTCTGGCCATTGCTAAGATGCTAAAGGAGAACTCCTCCATCATCAGTCTGAATATAGAGTCTAACTATGTGAGTGGGAAGGGTGTAATGGCTCTGGTACAAGCCCTGCCTGGAAACCACACCCTAACGGAGCTGCGATTCCACAACCAGAGACACATGTGTGGAGGACAGGTACATGTTTGTCATTTTTACCATTTAGTTTAAGTCAATATAAAGATAACAGTTTGGATCAACATCTACTGTAGGTTGAGATGGAGATGGTAAAGATTTTAAGAGAAAACAACACCTTGATTAAACTGGGCTACCAGTTCAATCTGCCTGGTCCCAGGATGAGCATGACGGGGATCCTTACAAGGAACCAGGACCGGCAGAGACAGAAACGACTTCAAGAACAAAAACAGAGACAAAAACAGGGCGCTTCAGAGGGGTCTGTTAACCCTCGGACAACTGCACTGGTATTCAGCTTTACCCATGTATTATTCAAGAATCAAGACTCATTAGCTGTTTTGTTAATAAAGACTAATTAACTGATAATTAGATGTTAGTTTGACCTTTTACTTTGTTTTTTTCTTACTCTTCAGCGAGGTACACCTGGTCCGTCCCCCTACAGTTCTCCGTGGTCCTCACCCAAACTCCCTCGAAACAGCCAAGCAGCAAAACAGACTCCCTCTGCACCACCTCCTCCACCCCCTCCTCCCCCACCACCTCTTCCACCACCAGCACCTCCTCGAGTACAGCAGAAGAAAAAGCCCACCCGCATGATCGCTGAGGTGATCCGAGCGCATGAGGCGGGAGGGAAGAAGCCCTCAAAGGTGAAAGGGAAGAAGAGCAAAAAGGGTAAGGCAAAGGACTCTGGGAAAGATGAAACAAGCAGCATACTGAAGGAGCTTAAGAACGCTCTTAGGCCTGTGTTGGTGGACAAGAGAGGGGAGGAGAACAGCAGACCCTCGACACCACTGAGGTCGGCCCATGACCAGCTATTGGAGTCCATCCGGACCAGCAGCATTGGCAACCTGAAAAAGGTCAGAATGTGCTCTCATTGTTACTGTAAACTACTGCTATGCATTGTGTAAAAGCTTGTAGCATAGAGAACAAAATGTTGTATCACAAAATAACCTATCTTTGAATTTGGGAAAAATATCTTGGAAAATATAAATTCACACTCCACATAACCCAGTGGAAGACCTACTGCCTGTTGCTGTTTCTACAGCTGCCAAGAACAGACAAACTGAGCACTACTGAAGGAGAAGCACACTCGTGCTGTTTAATAGCCCACCTTCTTACACACCTTGAAGGTTTAGGACATATACAAATTGAATTAACAATGTCCGTGCAAGGTGCCATAGTTGTTCACATGTGAACAGTCAGTCCACCTGAAGCTATAACACAACTTTTATACATTTTACCTTTTTATACGTCTATACTATGATTTACAGCAATTGGTTCAGACTGCCGAAATATATTTAGCCTAAGACAGTGCTATGGTAATGTATGACATACTGGTAAAAAAGAAATATAAGACATTTTCACAGAATCTTGTTGTTATTGTGTTGTTATGTTATTATTTTCACAGTTTGTCAAATGATAATAATGACTTATTAAACCACAAATTTGACATGGTTAGTACCGGTTTCCTCAGTTTTAATAATTGATAAAAAGTACCGTGGAAAAAAAATGAAAGCAGAAACTTCTACAAGTTACCTGATATAACTTGATGGTTTTGTTTGTCTCACTGTTGAAGTGGAAAATGCACTGTGCCCTCAGATGGCAGAGCCTCTTAGCTGTGAAATTCCTGCCACTTAGTACATGTATTTTTAGAAGCTGTTCACCAGTTGTCTGATAAAGACTGATACGACATGTTACCACAGCAGACATCACACACACATCAGTCAAACTGTTATTCATAAACGTTTGGGTCTAACCTTTTTGTAAAAGCTTAAAAGTTAGTTTCAAATGAACAATTAAATTTTCTGTGACAGTCTGTTGCTAAGCTACACATTTACATTTACATTTACATTTAGTCATTTAGCAGACGCTTTTATCCAAAGCGACTTACAAGTGAGAATAACAATGGAAGCAATTATAACAACACAAGGTACAAAAAGCATAAGTGCACAAAAAACTAGTCAGTTTAAACCCAGCGCAGTATACAATGCTAAGGATAAGAGATTTTATTTATTTTATTTTTTTTTTATAGAAAGGAATCGATAGAAAGGAAGTAGGACTCAGTGTTTGTCAGTCAGGTGTTGACGGAAGAGATGTGTTTTCAGGTGTTTTTTAAAGATGGCTACAGAATCTGCTGATCTTGTAGCAGCAGGTAGATCATTCCACCAATGTGGAACAGATCCAGAGAAGGTACGTGAGAGTGATTTTGTACCTTTTTGGGAGGTACCACCAGACGTTGTTCATTTGCAGAGCGCAGGGATCTGGTAGGAACGTAGGTCTGTATTAGTGAGTGGAGATATGGGGGTGCAGAACCAGAGGTGGTCTTGTAGGCCAAGAGCATAGCTTTGAACTTGATGCGGGCATCAACCGGGAGCCCAGCTGATTTAAATTCTGTCTGTCATCACTTACAGGTGGAAATCCCACATCATCTCAGATGAAAGAGGTCCATTCGTTTGTCAGTGAAACCCTGCAAATCTGCATTGGATAAAAGTGACCAATGATAGGAAAAACAACAGGATTCTTACTGATGTAAATGTATCCATACTGATATTTGCACTGATACAAGCTTTACATTTGAACAATGTTTTGTATTTATGCAATGGAGTATGAACTGTTTACCAATCTGTTTTCTAACTCCCACTCATATCTTGTAAATTTGTACATATCACTTTTGTTTGAAAGACTTGTTCATTTCTAAATATACTATAGCTAGTTGGTGTTTGCATTAAATTTGGTTAGTTTTGTTCTTGTACATATCAGTGATTCAGTTCATACGGTTCAAAACAATGGCATCGAAACAATTATACACCCACGCTACAGTAGTTACTGCTGTTCATTTAAAGCAGGACAAAGCAAACAAGCACCAAATACAGTCAAGACAAACAACTGTAAAAGAGAGAAATGACAAGGTGGAGACAATTAAAACAAGAAGGATAGTCAAAGATCAGAACGTGAGAAGACACAAAGATGAAGAGAGCGGAGCTATCGGTATCAGTCATCCTAATCCTGGTGCTGCATTTGTTTATGTGTGCTAAATATGTCCCTCGCTTCTAAATACATCAAACAGCTGTTCAGAGATGACACAATTTAGGCCAAAAACAAAAGTCAAAAACTGTTGTCAAGTGAAACTACTACGAGTATAATGAGAAAGTAATACACTGAACAAGTCTGAGTTGTTTGTTTATGCCCAGCCAAGTCAGAAGTAGGGATTATAAGGCTTGTTTTAGTATTTGTTGATATTGTCGCTTTCTGGGGGGATGGTTAGAGCTTTTGCAAAGGGCAGGCATGATGAATGAATATCTTGTTGCTGATTTGATGACCCACCTGCCAGTTACTGCCTATCACATGGTATTTTATCCAATCAGAGCATCTCTATGTTATTTACAAAATAAGGGGAATACTTTGTTGTCAAACCTAACACATAACAGCCAGTACTGCCACACCATTGGTCCAAACTGGCCATATTCTGGTAAGGATGTTGAAATGATTCAGAACATAACACACAGTGTGACCTACAGGAGATGGTTTCTGTTATCATAAAAAGAAGATTAAAAAAAGTGCTGTAATCCTATAGGAAGTGAAACTTAGAGTGAGGTTATTATTATTACAGCAGCTACAATTTTCTTTCTATTACAGCTCTGGATACTCTCTTATAAAATCAGGGCTCCATTAAACAAAAAATAAAGTTGTTAAAATATACTAAAACGCTAAATAAAGTAGTTCTGCACCAGAGGGGAAGAATCTCATTGGTATTCACAATTACAATGACTCAGTTTGCACATCACATGCCTTTGACCAAGTGACTAAGTGGGCCGAGAATACTTCCTTTACGCGAGTGCAGCACTTTGTCATGTCTGTCAAAATGTCAATAGAAGGATCCTTTAATAAAGCCTGTCCAGTAGCCTGTGCCTCGCACGCAGTGTGGTCCCACACGACTGGTAGAAAAGACACAGAGGAGTTCACTACAGCTGACACTAGTTTCCTTGACCTTTGCATGCACACCATTTATACACTTAGACACTGGGCAATTTACAGATTGAAGCCACTGAGCTAATTCAATTTTTCAGACATTACACTTGGTTTGATGGATTTATGGTGGCTCTATTTTAAGTATTCATTGTGTAAAAAAACTAAGTGTTTTCACCTTGAAAACTGAGTCCAGATGCTTTTATTTTAACCTTTTTTTAAGTGTTGTATAGTTACCTCAAAATATCTCTGCATTTGTCTCTTTTGAAAAAAATAGTGGATATTATATGACTGGACGTTATTAGTTCATTTCAGTAAGTAATTTTATCTTCTTATCAATTTTCAGTGGATTAGCCCAGCGACAATGGCATGTCCCAGCAGGGCCACCGTATGTGTAAAAAGAAGGGTGTGTGGAACCACAAAACAACACACTGCCCCTTTATTACTGTGGACGGTTCTAGTTGGTCACTGTAAATGTTAATGTATATACATTAAAGCATTAAGTTCAAATCAAAAACTAAACGAAAAAACAAAACGTGCTGATTTCTGGGGCAGCACTTTTTATCCAAGAGGGGAAAGACAGATGGGTGTTCTAATTCCACTGAGCAAAAGTGAGAACTGACACAGATTAGCTGACATTAACTAAATTGAAAAACGTAAAAGCACTAAAAAAACTTGCTTCACATAAACACTAAATTAACTGTGAAATGCATGTTTGTTTCACTTTGACCTTCGGTCGTTATGGATGTCACTCATGTCTGCGTCACGTTTTTTTCTAAAGCAGTTTTAAAAGAACAAAGACAGTAGGTTTAACTGTTTCAGGATTGTTTTACCTGGCACAGCAGGTGAATTTCATAGCAGATATTAAGTAATACAAATATTCCACAAGTTAAAACCAAAAACAATCATGATGCATGATGGACAAATAACAGATTCAGTCCAATAACAAAGAATGTAAAATATCAACTTTTTATTGGAGTGTACATTGTAAGAGTTCAGTATTTTTCAAGCCTCATTGGTAGGTGTCTATGACATTTTGTTTTCACAGTTACCTCTAGGTCAAAACAGGGCGGGCCTTTCCAAAAACAATGATAGCATTTAACAAGACGCCTGTTCTAATGTCTTATTATTGCACTTTGTAAAACAAGCAGGATGTTACCATTTCATGCTGTGTTAGCGTATAGAATTTTTCTTTTAAACATCTACAACAACATCCATCTTAATATGCTATATTTAGTAAATGCAGATATTAGCATTATATTCAGACAAAAACAACAAATTTGTAGAGCAATTCTTTGACAACAAACATGTATCTTTGCAGAGAAAAGTTGCCCTCTGTTTACATTTTTAAGATTCCTATGATACACCTCAAATGTTGCTACTTGTTTGAATAAAGCCATAAATGTAGTTTGTTCCTTTTTTTCTACAGGATGTTAGCTTAGCTTCACTGTCTCTGTTCAGTAACTAAGCATCAGGGATGTAAAACAATGTCTTTATTCCTTACCCTTTACAAAGTGACAGACCTGATCTTGACAAACAGGCATGTGTTAAAAGTACAAATGCATGACTTTTAGTGTTATTGTGACAAAAATACCACAACAGATGTCCAGCTGCAACATTGAGTTACCTGTGTATGTATTGTATGTAGTGTATTAACAGTATATGCTTTATATCACTATTATATTTTTATATGACACAGTGCTGAAAATGTCCTGTATTCATGTAGCAAGTCTCCTCTTTCAATTTGTGCAAAAATATAATAGACTTAAATTTACAGTTGACAGCAAATGAAGCTAAATATTCCAAAATGTTTTCTTTCTCATTTGTTTTAAGAAAATACGAGTGCTAAACTAGGATCATCTAATTAAGTAAAAAAAAAACTACAGAGAAATAGGATATGAAAATAATTGTTTTTCTTCTTGATGAACAATGGTGACTATGAAGGGTTTGTGGCAACTCATTTTTTGCAAGGCCTTCCCTTCAATCACACAATCACAAAAGAAAAAAAAAAAAAGTTTGAATTTAGGATTTACCAGACAACTTGATGTAAAATTGCACATTATTCTAAGACCATGGAAGAAAAAAGGAACAGATAGTAACAGCGAGGACAGGTGTGGTAGTGAAGAAGCCGAGTGGACAGAGTAACAGATGGGAGTGACATTTGACGTGTGGGAGAAGAACAGAGACATAAACAGTGAACAGTTAAAACAAAAGATGTGGTGTTGGTTCAGACAATAATGTGAAATACAGACTTATAATGAAGATAAAGAAGAAAAAAAAAATGAATAAGAAAAAACATGTACAGATTAAATGAGGTATTGCACAGATTAATAAAAAAAGCATAAAGGCAACAAAAATATACAGCAAACTGATAGAACATTTACATTTTATCATTTCAAATTAAAGGTTTCTTTTTAGAAAGACAATTTAGTGTCATAATCATCTGGCGATGTTTTGGAGGAAAAAATAAGTGTGAAAGAAGAAAAATACTAGTCGTCCCATTCATCATCTTCTTCAAAGTCCTCTTCCTCGTCATCATCGTCGTCCTCATCTGTTGATAACAAAAACAAAAAAGGTTAATTCACATATTAAATAAAAATGTTGATGTAATAAACATTCATTATACTGTTTTGATGTTTACAATATGTGTACAAACAATGTGATCATTTATGGAACAAAATTTTAAGGATTTTTTTTTATGTCAAATTGCATTCTTCGATTTTACACTACACTTTTTTCTACCCAAACATTTTTTGGGGAAAAAGCTTGTTTTTAGTGGACCTCTCTGTCTAAAATAGAATATTCTTTTTGAATTTGTGAACTGGACACACACATCGATTAACCAGCCGTTCAGACAGTGTTAAACAGCACTGCAGTACGATTTCATAATAGTTAACTGTCAGAAGCAGTTGTAGCTGGCTGTACCTGAAGAGTGAATGGCCTTGCTCCTTTTCTGCATCACCTCCATCAGGGCCCCTACGATGCCAGCCGAGGGGGTGGGGGTAGTGGCAGTTGATTCCATGTTATCTTCTCTCTAAAAAGTACACAGCTGTTAGGAGACTTCAGACTTGGTAAAAGGTGAATAATGTGGATGAATTAGATGGATACTGACTGCTTTGAGCTGAATTCCTTGTCTGATTTGGTCCAAAAGTGCATCTCTGCCGATGGCTGACACTGGTCGCTCCTTCTGCTCCACCTTCTTGAGCTGGGCACCGTCCCTAATCTGGTTCAGCAGTGCTGACTTACCCTCGCCTCCATTAGCCTCCACGTTGAGTGGATGGGGTGGAGGTGGGCCGGGTGGTGGAGGAGGAGGAGGAGGAGGAGGAGGGGGTGGCATTCCACCCCCAGATGAAGCTGAAGGGGGAGGTGGTGGTGGAGGATGTGCCACAGGAATTGAAGCATGGGCCGGTGGTGGAGGAGGTGGCATTGGGCCACGGTTGGGGGGAGGAGGTGGAGGAGCAGCCATACCCGGTCGGCTCGGAGGGGGAGGTGGGGGCGCAGAGACAGGAGCTCTGGAGGGAGGAGGAGGTGGTGGTGCACCACGCCCTCGGGCCGGAGGAGGGGGTGGAGGAGCAGAGCCGTGGTGAGGAGGAGGAGGAGGAGGAAGTGAGGGGCCGCCTCTGGAGGGAGGAGGAGGGGGCGCTGCAGACAAAACAAACAGAGTTCAACAACAAGTCCTTTAATCATTTACATTTACATTTATTCATTTAGCTGACGCTTTTATCCAAAGCGACTTACGTTGTTCTAATGTAATTACCAGTGTTACAGTCACTGGAGGCAAGGTGAGTTAAGTGTCTTGCCCAAGGACACAACGACAGTATGAACTGTGGGGAGAGTGGGAATCGAACCGCCTACTTTCCGGTTGAAAGACGACCACTCTACCCACTGAGCTACTGCCGACCCCTGCCGACATAATCATATGTCACTGCTGCCACGGAAACCATACATGGTCGCCATGACAGTGCTCCCACTTCACCAGTGTTAGCTAATACGGCAAATATCAAATAAGACAAATTAAATAACTCAGAAAACTTTACTTTGTTGTAACAAATAAGTAGACAAGAGAAAAGGAGAAATTTCATAAATTGTAAAAGAAAAGTTTTTTTTAAGTCACAACTACTTCGATCTTTGCTGTAATTAAATATTAATGTTAATGGAGCGCAGTGGCTCAGTGGTAGAGCGGTCGTCCTTCAACAGAAAGGTAGACGGTTCGATTCCCGCTCTCCCCACAGTTCATACTGTCGTTGTATCCTTGGGCAAGACACTTAACCCACCTTGCCTCCAGTGGTGTTCCAGCTGTAACTCTGGTGAATGGAAGCTTAATGTAAGTCGCTTTGGATAAAAGCGTCTGCTAAATGACAATGTAATGTTTACTTTTCACGTTAAATATATAAAAATATTTTTACTAATAATCACTGTATTGACAGCCTAACCCTGTCTTTTGATCAAAGCCTCACAGCACATGTCAAATCATGTTAGTTTGTCATTTTAGGATACTCTTTAAAAAGAGTTTTCCAGCAAGAACATGTATAAAATAAATTTAGCAACTTTATATCTTGACTGTATAATCAGGATACACAGCATGGAGATCCAGCTGGGCTAAACATAAGTTTCATCAAGATCATAACGTCAAGATTTCCCTTTAATTCTTAAGGTTTTGCTTTAAAAGTAAACACAGATATATAAAATAAGTTGTTTGATAAATTTAAAAATCACCATTCATTTTAAATCCCCCCTTATTTCATGCTTACCTTGTCTTCTTAGCTCATTTTTAACAGCCTCTACCCCTCCTTTCTTCTCAATAAATTCGTAGATGACTTTGGAGGTCTCCATGTCTTTCAGGTCTGTCTCGGAGATGCCACACATATCAAACAGATTCTTCAGCTCTGGGTCCAAGTTATTCAGCTGTATTAAGAGCACAGATAAAATGTCATTTGGTATTTGAAACAAAGTCTAATGATACCTTGTGCACAGGTCAGTAGTTATAGCCATTACCGATTGTTTAAAAAAAAAAAACAATGTTGTAATTAGGTTATGTGTGGGAGTGAGAATAGGACGTAACAACACAGCAAAACAATGTTATATAAAATGTGTATCATTATTATTAAGCCACAGGGACAACATCAGCCTCTGATGTGTGCAGCCTTGCCCACATTAGGCATTTGTGATGTTGTGATTTGAAAAAAATACCTGCTGCTTTGACGGTTTGATTACTGTAATCATTACTACAAGTTTTAATCACTATGGGACAGCTTAAAAGTCAATGTTGGCCGGGTAGGATTATACAGGGCAGATTACCAATATTGACCACTCATAATGGATGTTATTCATGAGCTGAGTTGGGAAAGAAAATAAGACTAGATTATCTGCTGAATGCTGCCACCTGGTGGTAAGGGAGGGGTGCATGAATTTCAGAAAAGGTGCTGCTGATGTCTGCTTGAATCAATATTTGTAGAAAGGTTTTCATTGGAGGGAAAAAAATAAAAATTTTTTTTTTTTTACAATTAGTCAAAAGTTACTAAACAATATATAAAGTGACCAAAACTTTGACCACAGTCGCTATTCTGCAAAAATATAGATATATTAAGTGTCAAAGTTGTTCTAAACTAACTTTGGTTCCACAAAATATTTTAATATTTTATATTGTGTACTGCATTATGCTTGAATGTACTTGATTCTGTGCAAATGTAGTCTTTCCTGTGCTGTACAGCAGGGGTCCCCAACCCCCGGGCCGGTACCGGTCCATGGGTCATTTGGTACCGGGCCGCAGAGAAATAATAAATAACTTACATTATTTACATTTTATTTATTATCCGAGTCTGAACAATGTTCTTTTTTGTTTTATTTTGAAAAATGACCGGATTCCCTCTATTACATCCGTCACTCTTGATGCTTGTCCCGGTCACAAAGTAAGCTGCATTTAACAGACAATACCAAGAGTCCTACTTAAAATATGGATTTATAGCGACAGGTGATTCCCTGATTCCAAGCCCGCTCTGCATAATATGCGGCGGCCGGCTCTCTATGAGGCAATGAAGCCTTCAAAACTGCTTCGCCACTTGGAGACCAAGCATCCTGCATTAAAAAACACGTTTATTAATATATTTAGAAAATATTACAGTTTTTATGCTGCTTGTATCATTTTATTTTGTGTATCCGCCACACCTTAAAGACCGGTCTTTGAAAATATTGTCTGACATTGAACCGGTCCATGGCGCATAAAAGTTTGGGGACCGCTGCTGTACAGTATTTACATCAACCTGCCCAGGGACTGGAAATTAATCATATAGGCCATAATCTCACATATTTACAAGTAAATGTCCATTAATATGTATTGTCCCTCTATACATAATTAAAATATAAATATTTAGGCTTATGAAACCAACTCAAAAATATTCATAATTTTCCTCTAGAGTTGGAATAAGTCCGTGACCTGTATGATCTCATAATCATTATCCAGCAGCAAGTATAATTACTGATGATGCTTTTTGGTAAGGAGTTTATGGATTAAGCATATACAGGACGATTCTCTTCCTTCCTAAATCTCCTTGTGTAAATCTGTAGGGTAATGAGTAGGCTGCACAATTGGGCTTAATAACTCAAAAGTTGAAATTACATTTTCAAACTCTGAAATGAAAAGTGCCATCTGAATTAAACACACAGGGGAGGTCATATACACATTTAGACATTTTAGAAAATAGCATAAACGTCTGCAAATACTTACATCGAAGCCTGTATTTGGATCCCATCCTACATGCCCTACGTGCCTAAAAACACAGGGAAACAAGGGCATTATTGTCTAGAAAATAATGTGGATGTGGAAAAAGGAATAATGGAATTATTGTGGAATAATATAGTGGAATAATCTATAAAATATTGTATCATAACTGAAACAGCTGAAGAAGGGCCTTACTGGAAGTTGCTTGGGGTGCCAATGTCTGCCTTAGTCAGCCTTCTTCTTCTTCCCCTTAGCCTTTTTCTCCCTCTTCGTGAAAGTGGAGTGCACAATGTTGTTCACCTGAGAGTTATGGTAACGTGGAACACCGCTGATCTCTGGATTTTTTATGTCGATTGTGGCCATAGGCAACGCTGGACCTTAAGGAAGATAAGGCCAGTAATGTTTAGTTTAAATCAAAGATCAATTTGACAAAATGGTCACGGACAACATTATAACGGCCATTTCTACGGAAGCATTTCATATAAGCAAATAAATGGAAGTATAGATAACTTCTAGACAGGTTGCTTTCAACAGTATATTAGACCCTGGACAGATGTCCCAGACATAAGTGCATGTGATATAACCACTCGCTGTGACGTCAATTGCACACCCATACTTACTACAACATGTGCTCCATGCATAGTTAACAACCAAAACATGAAAACAAATCAGAAAAATTTCCAGAAAATCCCTCTATTACCATCAGAACTGCTGTTGGCCCTTTCACTGCAGCACATACCATTCATTCTGCATCTACAGGGACTTTGTGGGATTTTGCAGGGCGAAGGTGAAGCTGACCGACTACGCCTCCCTCTTACTCCATCCCAGATACACCTACTGTCCTGTGTGCTACAGGTGGTGGCACCGACGTCAAAAAGCATATTGCTGACCAGACTGCAGGCTTTCTCATCAGAGTGGACTGAGACATGGCCTGCCTGCTCGGACAGAGATGCATAAAGTTCGTCCTGAGGAAGAACCAGGCAGTGTAAAGAGGACAAGCAACTCGCAGGTCTCAAATGTCCACATTGTAAAGGTGTCCCTCCTGTTCCATCACATCCCAGGTCCTCAGATGGAGCAGACAGGAAGGTGGTGCAGAACATCATTTTAGCCAGACAAGCAAGCTCAGTTTCAGTAGACAAAAAAATTTGAACGTTTGGGGAAAAAACAACCTCAACACTGAATATTTTTCCCAAACGAAGTAAAAATAATTGGCTTCCTTAGCATAAATAATAAAGCATCCAATGAAGTTGACCCAAATACTACTTCAACTGTAAAAGCCAAACCATCCAAAGGTGACTCCTCTTGTCGTTACTTGAACACATTTGCCGGTACATCATATGAATCCCATTCACTGCTTGTCTTCATGTTTTTATCTATTCTCTAACTGTTTTCCCCTCCACTGACGTTGCATCTAAGCGGGGTGCACTGTTAGATTGTCATACACAGTCTGGCTTGTTGTGATCATTTCTCCACCCACCTCAACTACAACTACTGCAACTATCTCCTCCCTTTCCCCTATAAAACATACAAATGGATCTAATCCCAGCAAATGAGTCTGGATTTAGCAGTGGATTTTACGTAACCATTAGGACCTATTGATGCATATTCCTACGTTAATCTCACTGGTTTCTGAAAGATGATGAATATGCACACACACACACACACACACACACACACACACACACACACACACACACACACACACACACACACACACACACACACACACACACACACACACACACACACACACACACACACACACACACACACACACACACACACACACAGACAGACAGAGAGAGAGAGAGAAAGAGAGAAAGGAGACAGAGACAGACAGAGAGAGAGAGAGACAGAGAGAGAGAGAGACAGAGACAGACAGAGAGAGAGAGAGAGAGAGAGACACAGAGACAGAGACAGAGAGAGACAGAGAGAGAGAGCAACATAGAGAAATAGAGCGAGAAAGGCAAACAGAAAAAAAGGAAATAAGAGCAGGGGGTAGTTGAGGACAGGAGTGTATTCCAGAGGGCAGTAGGGGAAGAGCAGAAAGAATAGACAGTGTCTGCTATGTCTACAGGCCACACGCACACATTTATTTTTACAACATTTTTCTCTTTTCAAAGTTCTATATAAGAGACGCAAAATGTGCTTTATCATAAATACCCCTGTGTAGAGACAGACACAGATGGAGAAGCTGAGGCGATATTCCAGTATGAAGCCAATGTTGACGTGCTTTGGAAATAAACCAACTCACAAGGCAAGACACACTTAATTATAATCACGTCAAACCAAGCATGACGGGCATTTTTAAATTATACTATTATCCCGAAAGACAAAATACGTACAATTAAAAACTTATACATTATATTGCATATATGCACTTTTATATCATTTTGGAGCTAAAAAAGCCTATAAACAATTAGTGTACTTGATTAATTGTTGCATTAATAAGCCAGTGGGGTCAAATCAGCAACATAAACTCGTGCATCTCTACAAATGTATGCCATCTGCACCATCTGTATCTTGTGCAAAGGCCAAATGTTCACAACATGGCTTCAAACAAACCTACTTCAGGACAGTACTTACTATGTGATACTCTGGCCAGTCAGTGTTAAATAATATTAATTGGATATAATTTTTAATCTATATACACTAAGTGCATTAGAAAGCTGTTTTCAAGTGGACAAGGCAAGTGACAAATCACAAATACTGTATCAACATTTGTGGTAGTTTCTAAAACCCTAGAGGTGTGCTACAACAATAAAAAGAGTCTACAATCAATCTTTAGGATTTAAAAAATACAAATCCCTTTAAAACCATAATGTGTGTGAAATCTAGCTCGCTAGCCTCAAGACAGAGGTGTGTTACACTGCTGATACTTTTCTACTTTTATCTTTTTTTTGAAGAATCAGACAGGAAATGATGGGAAACATACCATTTGGAGATTCGCGTCTCTTCTCTGTAAACACAGACAAATTTGGTTGTTACAACAATATACTTAGTAGAGTGTTTAACGTGTTAGAGGAAAGCCAATGTATGAGTGTATAAGAAGTACCAAGACAAGAGTTTAGAGGATTGAAATGTGGAATGAGGCGACACAGTGCATAGAGCCCAGACTATAAGTTATTTAAGAAATTGCCAAGCACCGTTTAGTTAGAAAGTTTATGTAAAGCACACCTCTATAAAGACACAGCAGGTTCTGAGGGATATATTAGCTGTCTTTGATGCTGAAGAAGAACAGAAAATATTGGAAGAGTTTTGTTACTTTTAAAGAAGCAAGAAGGTTGTACATGAAGGAAAGTTCTCTCACAGAGCTCAATCACCAATCACACAAACACTTTCATATCCTAATGGATTGAGTTTCCAGTGACACAAGGTCAGAGAACAGAGGCCTTATAGCTTTGATTAGGAAGTCTAATCAGAGGGCCGAGTGGCATAGATGAAAGTGGACAAGACATTTGAGGGGTCAGGAGATGACCCGAAAGTGGAAAGACGGGAAGAAGTAGCAACTGCCGGTAGCTTTAATTAAGAAAGTGATGCTAAAAGTCAAAGGAAAGTGTCAATAAAATGTTTAAGTAAAATGTGTACACGGTGATTTAATTTAAACAAATCAATTCATGTATTTCCTCTAAATACATGAATGACTGCAAATGCTGATGATGTGTTTTAGCATTACAGCCTAGACTGTTGGTTATGATTATAAAATGTACACCATCTTCCCTATCCTATGTGAAGGATTAAGTCCAGCTCATTGCATATTGGAGATGTTGAAAGCATGATTAAGTAGTGCCCCCTATGGACTAGTAAGTGCAATGTAACTGTTCGGTTTGGATAATATGACAAGCAGATAATGAGTAATAAAGTATGTTTTCCCAAAAGTTACAGGGAGACAATAGCGAGTAAGAGGAAGTACACAGAACCTGACAAAAACTGGTTTGAACCATTATCAATACATAAATCTGACCCACATGGTATAGTACAAATATAGTTACTGATGTACTAATTGTTCTGTGAAGCTTAAAATGCCGGAAAAAATAGCGGCCATAATCTTCTGAAATCAAGTGTGCGTGTTCTAAACATGTTCTTTAAAATGTAGTTAAACTGCATTGCAATTGTTTCATTGATCCCTCTGAGCACACAAGGTAAAAGAATTAAGAGCCTGTAAATCTTTCCGTCTAATTTGTTTTGCAGGAGGTAAAGTGGTACCTGTTCTCCTATGTCTTTTTCCAAGTAGCTCTGACAGTTGTACACGGAAATTCTTCGCTTCCTCCTCACTGGCAAAGTTAAGACCCACTTGGCATGTCTGCAATAAGATGAGTATTTATTTTACATGGGGCAATGTCTATTGAACACCGACAGCAAAGATCTCCTGGACCCCTAGAAGCAGTACCAACCAGGCCAGATATTATATAAATGGAATGACCTTGTTATGGGAAACTATTTAGATAAGACATTAAACATTGTGCATGTTTATACAAACCAAGATTACAGACAGATTATTAAAAAGCCTCAAGCATAAACATAACTTTACTCAAAAGAAAGTCTGACGATTCCTTTTGTTATAAAAATATGCAATGAACAACAATTTAAAATGAAAAAGCACTCTTCTGGGACCATATTTGGAGGCTGTATGACAAGATTGAAGACTCAAAGTACAAAGAGAAGTTGTATTAACAATTGTACTCACATCTCCAGGAAATGTAATAAAGTACGGCTTGGTGGGAGCGATGGTAAAGTTACTGTACAGCTCCTGTTCAAATGTCATCTTACCGTCCTGCAAAAAAACAAGACAATGTCAATAACAAAGGAAAAGGACAAAAAAAGTTTTAAATTACGGTGTATAAGTGTATTAAATTACTAACTACTACTACTAGTGGTTAGTACGGTCACATGGTCATGTGACAGCACAGGCCCACACCACAAACCCTACTAACATGAATATGATATATTTACCCTGATGTCAAAGACCCTGATAAAGTAGGAGCGTAGCGGGTTGTCTTTGACCAGACAGGCCACGCCACAGCATCTCTTGTTCCAGCTCGAGTTCCTGTCTGCTGTGAACACCTGGACCACTGCTGAAGATAATGTCTGTGGAAAAAAAAAAGATGTAAGTTATATATATCCTGTGCACCTTCATGAACAGTGTTTCTCAACTGAACCTAGTCTACAACACTTGCAAAGACAAGTCTATCAGATAAAAACACAGCCAATAGTTTTTTCATAGCATGTACTCAGAACTGACATCATATGATAATTAAACATCTTCAGTTTCTCTATAAAACTATAAAATGTGAAATGCCTTGAAACATTCCTTTCAAAATGGTTTAATAGTAATAGCAACATAGTGAATTTTTAGATTTTTTAGAAAAGACATAAGATAATTAAATATTGATTGTTGTTAACTTAAGATCAATTATTATTCATTAAATAATTTGGTGGACTTTTTCCCCACCAGCAAGGTGACATTCCATGTCCCTAGCGCCAGATTCTGTGTCCGGTGATTGAGTCCCCGAGGCCCCCGCCTTTGACTGCCACCCAATCCACTTTGCACCAGCCCCTTACGGTTCCTCTTGCAGATGGTGGGTGTCATAATAATTGTATATTATATATTATGCTCTCACTCCTGCTCCAGTTTATATGCTTTACCACATAAAGAATGACTTAATGTCTTTAGCTGTATCTTCTATTGGTGCCAGGCTAATCCAAACGAGACAAAGACATCACTTTGCACTACATCTAATCATTGTTCAGGGACACGCTGTCCTGTACACTTAGTGGCATATACACGTAAACTTATTCACATCTATGACTGCCACGTCAACTCAACACACGTCCATCCACGACCCTGGAGCTCATAATGTACACCTATAAAAGCTTCATGTGTTGTAAACATGTTAAGCAAATCACCCAGTTGTTGCATGTTATCTGATTTGTTTCATTCTTGCAAGAATTAAACCGGTCTTCCATTCCTAAATTTACCATGTACGGTCTCCGTTGTCTCGTTTGTGATCCGGCAGTAAGTCAGACCTGTTCCTGGTGCATGTTGAACTCTGGCAGGGCTGCCCTTTGTCACCAGTCTCGTTCATTATCTTTATGGACAGGATTTCTAGGCGCAGCCAGGGGCCGGCGGGAGTCTGGTTTGGGGACCACAGGATCTCATCTGTTGGCTCCAGTCTGAGACCAAGGTTCTCAGTCGGAAAAGGGTGGCTTGCCCCCTCCAAGTTGGTGGAGAGCTTCTGCCTCAAGTGGAGGAGTTCAAGTAACTTGCTTGTTCACGATTGACATATGGATCATTGCAGCTTCTGCAGTGATGCGGTCGATGTACCGGTCTGTCGTGGTAAAGAAGGAGCTGAGCTGTAAGGCAAAGCTCTTGATTTAGTGGTCGATCTCCGTTTCTGCTCTCACCTATGGTCATGAGCTTTGAGTCATGCACACAGGTGGCCAAAATGAGCTTTCTCCGCAGTGTGGCAGGGTGCTCCCTTAGAGATAGGGTGAGGAGCTCATCACTCGGAAGGAGCTCAAAGTAGAGCCGCTGCTCCTCTACATTGAGAGGAGCCAGCTGAGGTGGGTCGGGCATCTGTTTCGGATGCCTCCTGGACGCCTCCCTAGGGAGGGTCCCTAGGAGATCTAGGAAGCGCTGGAGAGACTATGTCTCTCGGCTGGCCTGGGAATGCCTCGGTATCCCCCCGGAAGAGCTGGAGGAAGTGTCTGGGGAGTAGGGAAGTCTGGGCGTCTCTACTTAGACTGCTGCCCCAGCAACCCGGCCTCGGATAAGCGGGTAGAAGTTGGATAGATATATGGAATTTGGTGGAACGAGGAGGACACACAAACCCAACACAGAGTTTGTCAGGTTTAAGATGTGCTTCTAGTCAACTTATTTTACAATACATTTCTTTCTTTTATAAGAAAGCTTTGGTATAATAAATAGTAGGGTAGGATTCATGCTGTGTCAGATGAGCACAGTTGCCATACATAGTCAGGTTTTGAAAGCTGAATGACAAAAACACAGCCACGTGTGCATTGACACTGTGGAGGACAGTCTGCTGTGTTTGTTAGGGGGCAATATCAGCAATATCACAAGTTTCTATTATACACTCATTATATGGTTTATGAGTGAATGTACATGCATGTAGGTGGTGGCACCTGTAGCGCACAGAGCTCTAGGATCATAAGAGCAGACTGATCCCCCGTCAGGTTTTACTAGTTCCTCAAGGGGTTTAACCATGAGGGGGTCGAGGATCACAGCCATTAAAACACACACATGAAAGAAACAACATTGTCAGGAGAAACGCCTGCTGATCTCTCAGGCTTCTGTTCCGAGAAGCATTACGCCTAATGAGACAACAAACAGGACTGGGCAGTTTAGAGGTGTGTGTGTGTGTAAAAAGTTCTAAACAAATTAAATGATTTATATATAAATCATATAATATAATAACATATACACTCACCTAAAAGGATTATTAGGAACACCATACTAATACTGTGTTTGACCCCCTTTCACCTTCAGAACTGCCTTCTACGTGGCATTGATTCAACAAGGTGCTGAAGGCATTCTTTAGAAATGTTGGCCCATATTGATAGGACAGCATCTTGATGACACAGTTGATGGAGATTACACCACCACCACCAGCCTGCACAGTGGTAACAAGGCATTATGAATCCATGTTCTCATATTGTTTACACCAAATTCTGACTCTACCATCTGAATGTCTCAACAGAAATCGAGACTCATCAGACCAGGAACATTTTTCCAGTCTTCAAATGTCTAATTTTGGTGAGCTTGTTTAAATTGTAGCCTCTTTTTCCTATTTGTAGTGGAGATGAGTGGTACCCGATGGGGTCTTCTGCTGTTGTAGCCCATCCGCCTCAAGGTTGTGCGTGTTGTGGCTTCTCAAATTCTTTGCTGCATACTTCAGTTGTAACGAGTGGTTATTTCAGTCAAAGTTGCTCTTCTATCAGCTTTAATCAGTCGGCCCATTCTCCTCTGACCTCTAGCATCAACAAGGCATTTTCGCCCACAGGACTGCCGCATACTGGATGTTTTTTCCTTTTCACACCATTCTTTGTAAACCCTAGAAATGGTTGTGCGTGAAAATTCCAGTAACTGAGCAGATTGTGAAATACTCAGACCGGTCCGTCTGGCACCAACAACCATGCCACGCTCAAAATTGCTTAAATAACCTTTCTTTCCCATTCTGACATTCAGTTTGGAGTTCAGGAGATTGTCTTGACCAGGACCACACCCCTAAATGCACCGAAGCAACTGCCATGTGATTGGTTGATTAGATTCTTGCATTAATGAGAAATTGAACTGGTGTTCCTAATAATCCTTTAGGTGAGTGTATTTATCGATAATTGAACAATGGATATATTTTTCTTTTTTCCTTCAATATTCTGAAGTGATCAGTTGATTCAACTTCAACAGGCTCCAAACGGGAGGTTTTCTAAAGCTAGCGTCTCTTCTTACAGTGAGATAGTTTCACTGGTTTTAGAACAAATTGTAAAGAGTGGATCTAAAATGGAAGCTGTGACATTGAATATACAGTGTTTATTGCACATATTGTTTTGCCTATAGTTCAAACTTTAAGCTATATGGAAAATAAATGTGTTTTTATTGAGCACAAGTGAGTTTGCCATGTTCTAATGTGGCCCTTGGGGAAAAGATGGTGTTGTGCACCCAAATGCTAATAAACTATATTACCATTTCATTGTAGCTTCTCAGTGCTTCACATTAGACCTCTTCTCATTTTATTTAGTTGGACAATATTGTTTTGTTGTTTTCCGATCTTGCAGAAACAAAGCATTACGTAATGATTTTGTCACCAATATATTGACGCTGTTCCTGTTTGGGCTCGTCTATGGTCCAATTGAGGTTCACACTTGAATCGAACCGTACCAGTTCATTTGGAAGCGCCCTCTGTTTTGAAGCTGTCTTAGAGTGCGTGCTTGGTGCGCACTGAGGGTCGTCTGACAGCTTCCCCAATTTCCCAAGCAAACCGCACTAACAGAGCAATTCTGCACCAGAGTCTGTTTGAACTGCACCAAACACAGCCAGTGTGAACGCACCCTAAATGTCATCTCAAAAGTGTGCATTTTGTATAGAATTCTGTCTAGAAACTGCATGGAGCACTTGAACGCATCACTTATTAAAAACTGACCTTTCTGGGTGGCCCAAATGTGTTCATTAAGTTACTTAATTACTTTTCTCTATACATCAGTTTCCTAAATTAATAATATGCTAATATTATTGTTACCACAAGTTATATCATTCACAGTGTAATACTGAGGCATATCTTCCCCAGTGTTGGCTCCATTTAAAAACTGTGACTGGGAACTTCCACTCGGATGGTCACACATTTCTGCAGTAGAATAAATAGGCAATTACTCACCGACTCAATGCACCACAGCTCGTCTTCATATAGGAAGCTGTGCTCTACTAAATGGGTTACTCTGCCTGAAGGCTCCAAAGGGGAGGGCAAGGAGGCTAGTAGTAGTGTCTATGCATGACATTCAACTCCACACAACACAGCTGATATGAGGTAACGTGCATGTGAATGTTATGTCATTGTGTAGGTTAAGGAAAGGCACCAATGGTCTTTTAAATTTGCTTCTTTCTTTCTTTCCTTTCACCCTGCCTTTACTGTAAATCCAGCAAAACAGCATTGGCAGTAACAGATGGGTTCTTAGAAAAGCTATTTCTCTTTCACTTCATGAAAGAAATATATTTGCTCATATTTATACACAAACATGAAAGTGTTGGCAGTGTGACAAAACTGAATGCTTTGATAGGGCTCTAAAAATCCAAAAACTAAGCGCAGGATATGCGTTCTCGCTTATAAGTGATTTTGACTTAAGATTTAATGCTGCTTAGGCTTGCGGTCCCTGAGGTTTTATCAGCCTATGGAGCGCTGATTGTTCATGACAGGGCCAAAGGGTGCAGGAAGTGGAGCTGTGTTCAACGTCATCAAAGTCTGACTAAGACACAAAGCTCTATACAAGCTACAGCAAATCTCTTATGGTCTACCAATTACACACTTGCACAGTTGGCGCATTACAAAATGTTCATTGGCCACACAAAAATATCAAGACAATTAATTGACTGCAAAGATGGCGGGTGTTTACATGTGCAAGTTGATGTGTGATCATTTTTAAGTGTAAACCAAGAATCCACATTTAGAGGTTCATCAACATTGTCCAAAAATATCAATCCAGAGACACAATATTACATCCAATAACAAATACAAAAGATCTCACTAATGGGCATTGTTTAACATGGCATTATTTACCATTTGCCTTAGTTTTATCATCTTCTAAACTATAACCAAACAGCAATATATAGGCAAAGGTAGAAACAAAAACTAATTTTGCAGTGAGTAAATTACTTGAATGACATCAAAGTCAAGTACAAGAAGCGCTCATACCGTAATGGTATTGGAATCTGAACAACACTTACAACGAGTCTATTCCGTCTTGATTGTTTACTTAAAAATGAAAACAAATGCCAACTGTTGAGGTCATAAAAAACGCATGACAAGGAGGTAATTTAAAACAGTCGAAGAAGATGTGAGCAATAAGAGGTGACAATAAGAAAAGACAGAGTTAGAAGAGCCACAAGAGAGAAGAATGGACAAAGGATAACACAGGTGGCAGAAGAGATAAAAATACAATTAAATGAGGAAATTAAAACTATCAAGGGGCCACATAAAAGTTGCAGGTGATACATTTTTTTTTGCAAAAACAAGAGAAAATTGAGGAAAAGGGAAGTCGTGTTCCACTACTCCAGCACAAATCACCAGAGGAGGCCAACCACGGGACTTCCTGTAGGACGGGATTGCTGATCAGGCAGTCTGTGCACAAACACACACTGTGTGAGTTGGACCCCTTCCACCTTTAGCCCTGGCAGACACCGTTGCTGATCGTGGATACAGCAGAAGGAATACCAATGAAGGAAAGCTATAAGACCAGTCACTGTTTTTGTGTGTTTAAAATTCAACTCCATTTGGACCTATTAGCATTTAGTACAACAGACAACTTAAAGCAACACATATTGACTTAGGACAAACTAGCCAATAACTTCCCTGTTCAAATTATTAGCTCACATACAAACAGACCTAGAATATCTCGGGTCTAATCATGTAGACTTGGCCAGTAAAGTACAACGTATCCTTAAAGGATAGTGGAAAAAGCAAAATGGAAAAGGTGACTCTTAAATTTTACAATCCCTGGATAATAAAACACTTCATATTAGGCAAGTACTGGGTCAGCCTCTAAACCACCGATTGGCCAGTCTAATTAGATTGGTCTGGAGACGCACAACAATGTCTGTCTCTTCCACTCTCGTTCGCCAAGTCTCTTACACAAAAAGCTCCACATCTGCCTGAAACTGTCTGTGCATGCAAAGACGTGTAGAGACACTAGCACGTAGGACTGTCAGGAATGCTGTTGCATCCACGTCTCAGTCACATGCTCAATGACACAATGGACAGGATGCCAGGAGGACGTTGTCACTGGATTTCTGAGCAGGTTTTAAAGAACACACCTCAGAGACCTGTGTGCTCAGGGGAAAGGATGGTGTCATGTGACAGGAAACGCTGCTTTTCTAAAGCAAACAAGTGTATGGATAAACACAGGTAGCTCATGAAGTAATGTGCATGACAAGTTTATAATTAAGCAGTGAGCTGTTGACTCAAAGAGGAAGAGAATTTTCTCTGTTCTTTACACCATTACTGTGCACAATTAAAAGGAAACTATTTTAACAACGAGGAAGTAATCAGAGACTGGGCTCAGTGAAAGTCTGAACTGTGAAAGGCTGCTCATCTATGCTGTGTAGAAAATGTTTAAATGTCTCATTAACAAGAACATACAATCTTTTTGATCTACTTAAATGACACCACCCAGTTAAACAAGTTTTTCTAACCTGTGCAAGGGATCAGGAATAGGTGAATCTGGAAACTTTGGTATAATCTTGATGGGCGTAATTTCCATCTGTAAGGCATATTCTGTAAATCAGTGTACACTTTCGGTCTATCGCCACAACTATTGAGGAAATAAGCTGAAAACAAAGCTGCTTGCTGTACTCAACATGCAGTTTCCTTAAACACAGTAATTGTATTGCCAGTTAAAGTCTTATTGTTATAAACATCACCTCTCCTTGTGTTAGTATAACTAAATATAACTGGTCGAGTTCTGGTCTCACACTATAACGCCAAATATTAGATCCTTAAATGCTATTAATAAGATGCCAACATTTAACATTTCGAGGTATGTGGGCCTTGCAAGGACACTGTGATTGAAGTAGGCATAAAAATGAGTCAGCTTTATTTTACCTACGTTGCGCAAGCACTGGTTATCTCACAATCTTGAATCGTGACATTACATTGAGAAGCACAAAACACTATGTATGAGAGGCGACGCCTATTGATTTTGCTATTAGGGGACATGGTATTGCTCAGGTCTATTGCATGTTTTAGCTCTTCTACACTGTCCTCGGCTAATTGAGCTGGGCACATTCTTGTGAGCAGACACACTTCCCGAAACTAACCAAGGTTTACTGGTCAAAATCACTCATTTGCTGTGCTTTGTTTTGATGGGTTTAGCAGCTCCACTTCGTAGCGCCAGGTTTGCGCTGGAGCAGTGGCAGCGCAGACTGCATTTCCTCAGGTGTGTCAGCAAGGAGTAAAAGGTGCACCACGAGTCCTGTGGCTGGGATTAAACTTGATGTTGCCAGAAAGACATGTTTACCAGTAGGACATAAAACACAGGCACTCGTTCCCAGCCCTCCCTTGTCGCCCGGCTGTCAAAACAAACCAGACTCCTGAGTACAGTTCCCAATGCTCCTCAGACCAAATCACAAACCCAAACTATAGGCTACGAACACAATACACCTCTGTGCCAGCTTTGTCTCACTCATGGGACAGGAGACACTATCCAAGTTAGCTCTTAGCTTTACTGTTAGCCTGTTATCATACAACATTTCCATGAAGAAAACTTACGATGCATTTCCTGCCGAGGTGGTTGAAAAGGCTTTCATTTTCTTGCGTTGATAATAATATCGAGCCGCTATTTATTAGCCGCCGTGGCGGCTGTTGTCCACTCATTATTGTTTTCAGTTTATGAAGTATGCACCGAGTCTAAGTCCTTATATGAGATCTATAAAGATACATAAACAATCCCTTGGTCATCCGTGGCCTTCCTCTGTAAACCTTAACCGGTTCGGGTCCCGTTGACAAAACTGTGTGTCTTCTAAAAAACAAATACGACGTCCAGCCCCTCTTCAAAATAAGCTCATAATGTAGTGTCCGGGCTTAGACAAAAAACGCAAAACTTTCCTGGGAAGTGCAGCCGCCAGAAAGCCCACAGCCAGCTCCATCCAACATGGCAGTGAAGGGGCGAGTCCACTTCTCAGGAATGGGGGGCATAAGTTTCTCTGCAGTGGTCAAAATAATTAAAGACATTCAATAACGACATTAAAAGCCCCAAAGACGTATGTGTAACCTGTTTGTTTTGTTTCAGTGGAACACTATCTAAATCCGGTGAGTATATAGAACAGAATAAAATAACACAACTGAACGCGCTCCTCACACACATGGTTCAGTCCGTCCGCCTGCGGCTTTATGGCAGGAATGTGTGCGACTGGAGAAAAGGAGGCGATAAGAAGTAAGGTGCAACTTGCCGAGATAATAATTCTACTTATGAGATATCTTCTTAAATTACTGCTGCAAATCTTTTCCCATTGTTTAGGAAATGAAGTTTATGTTCTCATTTGCATATAATTTTCTAAAATAATGACATCATTCAACTCCGTACCAAGGCCAAAGGTCATGTGTTATTAACACACCTGGCATGAATATGAGGGGCTATTTTTTAATACTTTATGCTTCTTCAACAGACAATGAAATGTAAGGAGGAAAATTAAGACCCTTCAGGGAAAAAGTATCCTACTAGGCCTATATCTTTTTCCACAATCCCAGCGACACTAATAAAACATCACAAAAAACGTCACATATCAAATGAACATTTTGTGGGTGTGTATGCAACTCTAAATAATTGCAGCATACACAGTTCATACATATTTGAGACATAACTAAACACTTAAGGGTGTTTGCAGTAGTTTGTAACATGCCCAGTCAGGTTCACAAATAGGGTGGTGTTTACAGGATCAGTGAGAAGAAAAGACTTTCCCTTAATCTGAAAGTATATAAAGTTCATAAATTCCTGTTTTTGTATAGTACTACTTACATGATTCTATTTGGACAAGTTAGATTCCCATATGCTCCCATAACAATTATAAAGTTCGCAGTTTAAAAGCCTTTTTTGAAAGAGGTTCAATATTCATCAATATCCAAATGAAAGTTAATTCTTTAATGTGTGTATTGCATTTTATTTGCATTGGCATATTATTGTGAATAGCCCTGCACATTAATCATTGTGTCATTTTATAATGGAACAGTTTCATGCTACAGAAAGTTAACCAGTCTTTCTCAGACTGGTTAGCCGCTAACCGTTAGCAGAATGTTATGTGTGGTTTCTCCACTAGGATAAAACTAATTGCCTGTACTTCTTTCTACAGGTCCAACTTGATAAACCTGACCAACAACCCAAGAAGCGCCTGAGAAACACCTGTAATACTCCACCTGAATGAGTTATCTGACGTATTTGGAATTAGCCTACTCCATCTGAATTAGGATTTTGAACAATTTAAATGGAAGAAGAATAACATTATTTTTGCCCGTATTATTACATCATCCTTTGAAGTAATCACAGCAACAGTTCAGTTATAATATAATAAATGAATCCTTCTTTGGTTTGCAAATGCGCTTATTTTATGTTTGCTCATGACTTTATCAATACATTCAAAATAGTGTAAACATAACTACAATAATCTAAATGTGAGGAAGAAAAGAAGAAGATCTATTTATTGTAGTGACACTTATTCAATGATACTGACACTGAACGTAGTTACATCTCTTACTCACACAATGACACAATAACTCAACTGAGAACAGTGATTCTTGTGTAAGATACCAAATATTTCATAACAAGTATGTGTGAGGTGAAAGTACAAACAAGACAGTGTCCTTAATGAGAATGTAAAGATATGTTTAAGCATAAAAGTAAGAATGTCAAGTGTATTTTAATGTTGGGATGTTAGGGATTGTAATCCATTCACTTGACCCACTTTTCAACAACAATAAATGAGGTTAGCAGGCAACGGGACAAGACAACATGAATATTATATTTTGGATTATGACATCCCCCACAGGCCTTTGTATGAATATTTAATACCAGTGATTTTATAAAATAAAACAAATGGGGCAAAAAAGAGAGGTAAACAGTTGGTATTAAAAATAGATTAGAAATTGCATAATGCATTTTATAATTACCAACATGACATGTTAGCATTTAACAACACTACAACTGTCATATTTTTGAAAATCAACACACAAGAAAAAACAGATGAACGCTATGAAACATTCTACCACACGGTGGCAGCATTGCACAAAATACACACTACTGCTAGTTGTATACATAGATTGTATAATAATTAGGTTGTATACAATCAATTGCTGTAATCTCCTGCGCGTTGGTGATACCTTTTCACGTGACTTTGTATGAGGGGGAAGTTTTACATACTTCTGTTTACTGTGACACATTTGTTAAAAATTAGGTAAAAGAATGGCAAAGGCAAAACAAAGGCAAAGGCACTGTTTATTGCAAAGGCAATAAACAGTGATGGATTAGACTAATAAGTATAAAAAAAAGAAGATTGCTGCAACAGGGAGAAGAAAAACTATTTTGCCTCTCCATCAATTATATTGCAATACAAAAAAAGTCCAACTGTAATTAAAGTCAGTCAAGTAATACTGTTAAGGGACAACCTACTTAATCCACACTAATCTAATCTAATCTAATCTAATCTAATCTAATCTAATCTAATCTAATCTAATCTAATCTTCATTATGGAGCAATGCAGTAAATCATTACAGCTGCCATGTTTTGACTTTTGCCATTATTCAATCAGAACATTATATGATGATATACCAGTGTGTGACTGTGGAGTGAATAAACAATGTAAGTCTCTGAAAAAAGGGTGCTATAATTAAAAGCATAATAATAATAATAATAATAATAATAATAATACATTATTATTATATTAATAAAATAATTAAATGAATTTAACTTCACAACAGGAAGGGTCAGAGGTCAATACCCCATGAAAGTTTACCAAATATTGAACCTACCACTGCCAAATGGCTCTCTGGACACAAAAACACAGACATGTTTCCTGCAGCTTTAATTCGAGCAGTCTGTAGACAGGAAAAGTGGAGTCGTCACTACAAAACTCTTCTGTTACACCTATGTGTCAAATAATGCTGTCTCTTAACAGCACTGGAGAGGGTTATGACTGGAGACTGAAAGCACTCATATATTTATAGCTAGATCATCAACAACCAAATCAGAAATATTTGCATGAGTCAGATTGACATCTGTTTCCACAACATTTATGCTTGTTGTTAAATTTACATTTTGATACAATAATTCCATTTCAGATCTACTTATCTGTGTGATATATATAAGCTCACTGTTTGCACTCTGTCCCAGATGACAGCTGCCAGTGCAACAACAGTCTGTGCGCTGTGCCACACTCACTGGTCCAAGTTATGGTGCACGCTCCATAACCTCACACCCAAGTGTGCCTAAGTGCTCTGTTCCAAGTCAAACTTGGCACAGTGTGACAAAAACAAGATTTTTTTTACATTTTTTTTTTTACAAACCAATAACTAGGTGTAGAGAGAGCATCCTTATAAACTGCAATCCACAATTGTGTGTCTTCCACTTTCAACCTTTGGACCTATCAGACAGTAGACTACTTCTGTACAACAACAACTACATAAGACTTGGATGTACTGGATTTTTCCTCACGGATATTCCCACTTTGTGCTGCTGAAAGATCCATAGTGACGCGTTCCACTTACGACATGCTCAGGTATCTGTATTTTTTCTATTACAATTAGTAATTAGTAGTTGGCCCTTATTTCCACATATAAATGAGATCAATGCCTATAGTCTGTGGGTATCTTGGCTGACTCAGGGGTAATCAAATATAATTTTCCAGATTAGATATTTTGTGTGAGGATGCATTACATGATGTACAGGTTGTACAAAGCCTGGCGACCTTATAATGCTGTTAATAGTGTTTTCCCTTGTGTTACCTCTCTTTAGCCACATGTAAGGATGGTTCCAGCATCTCATAAAAGAAGTTGTGCACTTATCCTTGTGTCTCTATCACCTTTTCCATTCAATTTCCTCTCTTCTTTAACATTAACTCTATTACCTGCCCTAGCATTAGCTTCCCTGAGAACTCCCAAAAACTTCACTCCTCTCACTAACTCTCCTTCATTGGTCCATCAATCATTTTCAGAAATTTCAAACTATATTTCTCAATCAAAGTTGGCTGTCTCTTTGGGATCAATACCACCTTACAATGAACTAGTCCCCAGAGAATTCCCTGCTTTACAAACCAAACAGAATGCTCCTAATAACCGTTTGTCAAGCAAACCCCCTTCCTCTTCTCTCTACAAAACAATGGTGACATCTGGGCCCAAAACCTCATCCACCTCTCTCTACACACTACATCCTGTGTCATCTCTTTCAAACCGGCTTCATTCCCCAGTTTCTGCATCATCTTCTGGTTCACTGGCCAAGCTAATCCCATCTACACCTTCCCGCCACACTGTGAGTCCACTGTTTGAGAACCAGCCTTTCACTGTTACCTGGAACATCCCAGACCTGGTGTGCAACAGGCTCAATATCACACTGGACACATCATCCTTTAAAGGAGTGGCCACACCAGCAAAGGAAAGGAGATACAGCACATTATTAAAAAGTTCACTTATTTAGCACAAAATGTCACTTTACAATTTGGAAGAAATGGTCTTGTAATGGGTTTGTTTTTGTTGTAGGTCCCAGGCCAGTTCCTGTCCCTATTCTATACTGACAGATTGGGTCATTACCCTCATGTGAACCTCAACAAAGGCAAACAGTACAATGGGGGCATTCCTCAAAGGGGTAACCTGAAAGCCAGTTTAAAGAAGGCTCAAGCAGATGTTAACTACTACATCCCGTCAAAGTAAGTCCATTATAAAAATAACTAATTTCATAACTCACTACTATTCAGACTTAGTCACACTTTGGGTATTGATGCAACCCTTCCAATAATGTATTTTAATAAATGTAATATTCAGTTTATTTGAGGCGAGTGAATGAATGGAGCAAAATAGTGAGAATGTGAAGCGTCTGTCTCAACAATATTTCACTAAACGGCACAACCAACGGTCAAGTAAAATACTATATGTCACCCCACCAAATTAAAACCTCCCTTTAACTGCTCAGTATAGCTCAATAATGTTTAAGACAATAGAGGAGACATGGGAAACTATTACAAAGACCAGTCCCCTGATTTTGATTCTGTATTTGTTTCCATTCAGGACAAAAAGAGGCTTGGCTGTGATTGACTGGGAGGAATGGCGCCCTCTGTGGGAGAGAAACTGGGGATCCAAGAAAATCTACCAGACTTTGTCTTTAGCCCATGTAATGGTGACAAACCGTTTCCTCACAGAGCGGCAGGCCACAGAAAAGGCTAAACACCAATTTCAGGCATCTCTTATTTATAATTTTCTGCTTACAGTTTAGAGTAGATCAAATGTTAGCAGTCTTTTTTACCCTTTGCTGTAGGTGGCAGCCAGGAGTTGGATGTCAGAGATGTTGGGAATGGGCAGAGCTATGAGACCAAATTATCTATGGGGCTTCTATCTGTTTCCAAATTGCTACAACTATGGTTGGAATGAGGCACGATACACAGGCAAATGCTCTGAAGAGGTTATGAGGCAGAATGATGAGCTGATGTGGCTGTGGGAGTCCAGTACAGCCTTATACCCCTCTGTATACCTGCAGGTAACAGTTTGTAAAGATCCATTCTAAACATTAATTCTGTCTTTTATATTCTAAAGTCGGACTCTCTGGGTACTTTAGGCTTCTCTGGCAGACAACCCCAAAGCGGCTCTGATGGTGAGGAACCGTGTGCAGGAGGCACTGAGAGTGTCTGCCCTGCCCAGACGGACTGGCACTGCACCTGTGTTTGTTTACACTCGCCCTGTCTTTGTTGATGAGAACAGACGCTTCCTCAGCCAGGTAAATGAGAGCAGCTTTCAGGTCAAGCTATTTAAATCCTGATTTGTTTATGCGTCATGCCCACATCCATTGCTCTCTTATGTGCCACATGCAGGTTTAGCTCATGTCACTGATAACAGATGGGAATTTATATATATCCATTCAAAGGCAAGGGACTTTTTCAAAGAACTCATTAATGGAGGCCACTTGACTAGATTGGATTCTTCTTGGGTTACTACTTTATCTCTGCGGTGAGGCGTTTCTAGCCCAAGGCCCAATTTTGGGAGGAGTTTGGTTTCTTAGTGTAACAACACCCTTCTCTGGTGGTAACACTCACCTCAGAGAGTAGCCTAATGCTTATCTGCTCTTCTCACCTCATTCTGACTTGCCTACCTTTACGGTGTAAACAGAACACTCTTTGCAGAACATACATTATTCATTTTTACATCTAACGTGCCTTTGTATCTACACAATGGCTTAGCGACCATGTTTGCCCACAGGGGGATCTGGTGCACACTATTGGGGAGAGTGCAGCAGTGGGGGCATCTGGTGCTGTGCTGTGGGGGGCTAGCGCTGACTACGATGACCAGGTAACAGCACACTGCAGACCTTCACTGGACAGCTGAGCTACATAACAGTGTCAAACACACAAAGAGTTCCATTAGGAGATGATAGAGGACTTTGTCACTGACTCACAATACCTCAGTAGTGATGGATTATGTTTGCTGCCCACATTAGTTAAAGCAGATGGGATAAGCATGATGATGGCGATTTTCAATGGGTGCTTAAAGAACATCTGAGCTCTTCAAAGTGTATTTTGACTATCAAGTAATAGCTACTAAACTGCTATGGGGGCATGAGATGAGGTACATCCTAGACAATGGCCAGTTTATTGTAGGACTAACATTTAGAGACAATCATTCACAATCACATTCAACCACTTTGGGCAATTTCACCCACATGCGTGTCTTTGGACGATGAGAGGAATCTGGAGACATGCAGACTTCTGTGACTCATTACAGGATGAGGATAAGTTGTGAAAAATAAATGAATGAATATGTGTGAAGGTTCTCAGTCATTCAGGTCATCTTGAAGAAAGGTTAAAGCAAACACATCTGGAAAACTGAATCCAAATGCTTTTGCTTTAACCTTTTCTTCAAATGAATAAATATTAAACTACCCTTGTGATACTCACAGAACATGAAAAATGTGCAAAAGTTATATAATTGACAGGATTTGAAAAAAAAAACAAAAAAAACCTAAATGTTGCTTACATTTATTTTGGTAATTTCTAGACTGTGGAATATAAATCAAATGTCTTTCAATGCATTGACAAAAACAGTGACCTTATCACAGGAAAAGCTTGATTAATTGCATAATTAAAGCTAGGTTTGGTTTCTGGACAGGAGGTTCTGTTTGAGGACCCCTTTGTCTTTCCAAATGCATATTTTGTTGCCAAAAAATAAAATTTGTCTAAATACTAATTTAGTATTTAGTAGTGCATGTATTTGACAGCAAGGGATGTTAGAAGAGGATAAGTGCAATGTAAGTATTAAATCTGCTTGCTTTATGGTTTTGGTATGGATGTCTAATGCTGATATAATTAACAACACAAACTAGTTAAAGAGAGATCTTATTTTGCCTTTATCTGCACATGTGCACTAATCATTTTAGGCCGACCATATCTGTTTTAGATTTTGTTCTTTTGGTCATGTTCTCTAAACTGTTGCCTACTTACTTGTTCTCTCAGACTTTGGACTACTGAACTAAAGAGATAGAACTATCAAGAGATAGAACTTCAAAGATGGGTCAAGCCGTATAAATGCACCAGATGCACTTTCCCTTATTGCTCCTCTTGTGGTTCATCAGGTCTCTTGTGGAGCTCTTTCATCCTACCTCAGCTCCACACTGAACCATTACATCACAAACGTCACCGCAGCCGCTCAGCTCTGCAGCAACTTCCTCTGTCAGGGCAACGGCCGCTGTGTTCGCAAAAACTACAACTCTAATCACTACCTCCACCTCAACCCTGACAATTTCCGGGTCATGCGTATTCAGAAGAGCTACATTGTGTTGGGGAAACCTACATTAGTCGACCTAAAGGCTCTCAGCAGGAGCTTCACCTGTCAGTGCTACAAGGGACTGAACTGTGCTCCCAGGACATACAGAGAACTAGCCAAGGCTTTGATGTTCAGTTTGACGCAGGGCACATATCACAAGCCCCACACTTTGAAGAAAACAGTGATAGACGCCAGTTTTACTAAGAACAAAGCTGGCAGTTTACATTTTGTTAGTGATTGAAAAGAAACGGCTCATAAAGTAGCAATCAGATAGCAGCTTATAAGATAATCTGCTTAACTGGGTTAGTCAGTGATTGTTGGGAAATGCTTTTGTGAATCAGGGATCCCAACTCTTTACAGTTGCAGTTACATATTACAAACTGCCTTACCAAATGAGAACTATAAACCATGTTTATATAGTCACTTGTTTTCAACCATTACAGAGACTTAAAATGTCCCTTTTTGGGTTTGAGATGGCCTTGGTGTTTGAAATCAAGCAGACTAAAGATAAATATGGTAAACGGGATGCATTTATATAGCGTATTTATATACCCTCTTGGGCACCCAAAGCGCTTCACATCATGCTTTCATTCACCCCATTCACACACACAAGCACACTGTGGTGCTTTCTACACACATGTTGACCTGTTGTTGTTAAGCTGTGTTTATTCATAATGTATGATGATAGCATTATGTTACAATGCTAGATTCCGAAAATAAAGACATTCAAACTCAGTTGTAATCGTATATAGCATTGTCTATCCTGCCTGCAGCCATTATGTCAAGTTGATTTGTTGAGGGCTGGGTTTATGGGTTGTTCTATAGCAAAAAGTTGTACAAAGGTTACTCTAAGTGTGTACAATGTCATGAGTACATTATGCTGTCTTGAATAAGTAAGATAACCCCCCTCCCCTCCTCCCCAAAAAAAAAAAAGACACTTACATTTTGCCTCAGATTCAGCAAATGTGCAAACCCCATTTTAACAGTGAGTGTATGGCTAAGCTGAAGAAGGATGGAGATGATAAAAAAAGAGAACTGTTTTTCATGTACATGGCTGCATGTCATGTTGATTACATCAATACATTCTCTTTTCAGTTTCTGTTTTTGAACTATATCTCAATAAGGAAGCTGTAAAAAGAGATAACTTTGTGTGTCAACAGAAAATGATTTACAGACACTGTGCTAACACAACCATTCAGTTTCTATGTTTGGTTTACAGGTAGGTCTTGTCAAGACTAATAAGATCTCAGAACACTAACATAGTCAGACATAGATAGACATAGATTTTACACTGAGATGAACTATAGTTTATCAGAAAATTCAAAAAAAAAAGGATAACAGTATTTTCATTTATTTTATATTTAATTCAAGTCTTACATGTCATGCAATTGTAAATAAAGTTTTAAAATATTAACAATTTTTAAACCCATAATTAATTCTTTGCACTGCACAAAAAAGAGTTGGTTGGTCCCAGTTGCAGAAATCTACAAAAATCTACACATGATACAGTGAAGAAAACATTTGTTCCCAAAATCATTGTGGTTATTACAGTTCAATATTTTGCCAGAGTGGGAGTCTTTATTAAATAAAACAACCATAAGAAGATATTGGTGTCAGTATAACTAGCTTTCTATTCAAGCACATCAGGTCTTAAATCTGAATTCCCTTTGGACTTGAGTTATTACTGGTAAAGGTTAAAGCCTTTTGTCAAACGGCAGTAGTTGTATTGTGAAAACCAAGTCAAACCGCCTCAGTTTACACAGGAAGGCACTGTCATAAAAGATTCACAGTTAAAGCTCCAGACACTGTATTCACTCACCTGTAGGTACGTCTATGCTATATTATCTTCTATCAATTTATATAACTTTTTCATTTCAGTGCCACGTGCCATGAAGTACTCCAGGGTCAATAAAGAAGTAAACAGTAAAAGTGTGCAACTCGAGCAAATATAAAGAGCTGGACTATTAAAACCTAATGACAAATGGTAGAAATAGTTTTTTTAGAAAGCACTTGGTTGTAACAAACCAAGAATCTTTACAAATAAAAACATTTAGATGCGTTTTAAAATGGTTAAAGATAAAACTAAATAAACCATCAAAATTCACACAATGAAAGATTCCACTCCTTGTCTATAAAAATATGTGAGAAAATATTCACAGTTCAAAACATTTGAAAGTGTTTCTAATGTACATTAGTCTCATAAAATGGCAGTATATGATAACTTGAGTTTATACTACTGCTACCTTATCAACCTTGTCCATTTTCAGTATGTGCCTCTCCTATTTTGCAAACACCATTGTGAACACTATGTGGACCAGGACCTAACCATGTCATTTTATACTTAAAGGTGGAAAATCTGTCTTATTTGTCCTTTATTTAATTATTCCCTGTGAAATCTTTACAACTTCTGCAAATGTAAACCATTTAAACTTTACAATTTGCCATGTGCCCATGATGCTGGTTGTCACACTGATACGTGTGGACCAAAAAAATACCTTAAATCATGATATACCTTTTGTACCACAGTGAAATAGGTCAGTGTTGGGAATAGGGTCACTTTATAATGTATTCAAATGTTTATTCAGTTAAGCTCAAACCCAATAAATTAAAGTTTAAATAAGTTTTTTTCTTGGCTCCAGCAGTCCGTTCAGCACCTCATTCACTCTCCCGTCAGTGACCCCTTTGGAGCACCTGATTCTCAGCAGCACGTTAGTCAGGACGTCCTGGTACAGGCTGAGGCAAACCCAGCCGGGCAGGTACAGCAGTGTCACCAGTCCCATAAAGTTGTGTGGGTAGTGTGAGTAGTCCCATGAGCAGGCATCAAACTGCCTGAGCACTAGCCCCCAACAGAACTCCCAGGTGTACGCAAAGCAAATATAAAGGGGCAACCTCTTGCACGTGCCCCAGCCCCGTCTGAAGTGTAGGTGCAGGTAGAGCTTCTCCACAACAAAACTGCAGCTGCCGTACATCAGGAACGACCACAGTGATGTGTGTCCACTCAGACTGCCATCTGCTTTTTCGACCAGGTTGAACACAGACGTGAACAGCACCTCGTCCAGAAAACCATGCATGCCGAAGAACAAGAAGCGCAAGACACCAGGCAGGCTGTGGAGAGACCCCCTTGTCTTTACGGGCACTGCACTTTTGACGCATGAAGGCTGATACTGCAGCCGGGACAGTCCCCTGTGGAACACCTGTGCAAAGTACAGTGCCAGGAGGTAGTGCACAGTCAGTTGTGTGGCCAACAGGAGTCCAGCTGCAGAAGTGTGTTGAGGGGACATGTCTGGCTCAGCTGTCACTACAGAGCTCCACTGTCAGGACAGGAAATGATAAAGAAGTTTTATCAAGACATTGAACTGCTTTTGTATTTGATGTGTTGTCTTGTGTATTTGTGTTTAGTGTATATTATTCCTTTCCAATCAGGTTAGGCTACTTAAAAAACAAGCTACAAACTACAAACACAAAACTAAGTCACCCATGTTACATGCATTATTGGATAGTGCTGCTTGTTATTCTGTAATAATGTACATGTTAGGTACATGATAGATTGCACTGAGGAACGGAGGAACTGTGAAGCTAGGAGCTGTTTATGTTTATGTTTATGTGAAGCTGTTTATTTTCCTTATACAGTAATATTTGCTGATATGATTCCTAAGGTAAGGTTTCAGCCAACTTGCCAAACCTTAATCACTGGTTGTTCTGCATTTATAAACGTAATTTTGTTGTTATTAGGTTATTTCTTACCGTGAGAGTGTTGATATTCCCGATGAGGAACTGCAGTCCAATGTAGACCAAGGGGTAGACCACCAGGTGAAAGACCACAGGCCGGCCTCGGAAGCACCTCTTCTGGGAATAGAGCTTCTCCAAAACCAGGTGAATCAGCGAGTGTGCGATGCACAAATAAACGGAGGAGAAGCCCAGCAACCTAGGGTCTCGGTCCTTGAAGATCCCCTGTAGCGAAGACAGCAGGACGTCCAGGGTGACGCCGTGCATCCCGTAGAAGTAGAGCCGCATCCAGCGCGGCAGCTCCCGCAGCGACTGAGCCGCGGACACTGGCTCTGTGGATGGACGTGGCTGGAAGGACATCATCGCTGCTCTGGGCCTGACACAAGCAGCGCCTCTCCGCCGACTGGACACCATATCTGTCTTCGTCCGAAAGACTTCACTCTGTTGTCATTGTGTGGGGTTGTGCGGTCGCGCAGTAGCAGAGCTGTGGCTCCCAGCATCTCCAGCTACTGGCACGGTGCTGCTGCGTTCATGGAACAGCGAGAGAAAAGGAATTTCTGTGCACAATGTAGTAGCCTGTGCTGTTAATAACGAGAGCGAACTTATTTCCTTGAAGCAAAGTGCGTCTCTTGATATATAATTTAATTTTGATTTTAGCAAATGGCAATTCTGTGATGACCAAAAGAACCACATCAATGACGGTGTTTTTGAATTAAATATGTTAGTTTTGACATTCCGTTTTGGCGTTGACTACTCGGAAGAAGGTAGTAGTTGCAGATAGTAGGTTGCAGGTAGTAGTGAGGTAGACTACACGTGTGAGGTACCTGCTGCAAAACAGGCTATAAGTAATCACCTTGCACACTCAAGTCAATCCCTTGAAAAAAAGAGAGGAGCAGACATCTTTTCAAATGTCATGTCACACATTAGCACCTTACCAGGTTCCTTCTGTTATTTCCAATTCATCTGCAAAAAACATGTGACATCCTGCCTCATCCTGAGTCATAAAACACTCAAACCTGAAGATACTCCAACCTGGCATCATGTCATTATCTTCCCATTTGGGAAGCCAATAAGCCCATTGGCTCTGATGATTTTAATTAGGTTATGTTCCTCTTCATTTTTCTTGTTTTATTTTAAGTCATGAGTCATGATTGTTACCACAGATCATACTTTAATGAAAGGCTCACCCATGATATTTTGAAACAAGACTACATATCCCCAATAACTAAATATTATTATTATTGTTATTATAATCTTATACCATTTACTAGCACCCAATGAATGACTAAATAAATGCTCACTGAACACTCTGCACTTGGCCAGAAGCTTTAGCTTTAGCTAGAAGCTAATTCCATCCATAGTCCTCAAACAATCAAAGATTATGTAAACAAACACAATATAAACAAACAGAGGTAACAATAAAATACAACTCTGTAACAGCAACAAGTTTCTGTTTGGGTTTTAATTGTATGCTGCACTTCCACCAGCTTTAAGTTGTTGTCTTTGTTGTGCTTAACAGCAGCATTGTCCTAAACACAGTACATGAAAAATACATTGATTTAGTATATGAATAACAAAATAGAAACAGTCCCAAATAGCCCTCTGTGTGTGTGTGTGTGTGTGTGTGTGTGTGTGTGTGTGTGTGTGTGTGCATGTGTGTGTGTGTGTGTGTGTGCATGTGTTTGTGTGTGTGTACATGTGTGTGTGTGTGTGTACGTGTGTGTGTGTGTGTGTGTGTGTGTGTGTGTATGTGTGTGTGTGTGTGTGTGTGTGTGTATACGTGTGTGTGTGTGCATGTGTGTGTGTGTGTGTGTGTGTGTGTGTGTTTATGTGTGTGTGTGTACGTGTGTGTGTGTGTGTGTGTGTGTGTGTGTGTGTGTGTGTGTGTGTGTGTGTGTGTGTGTGTACATGTGTGTGTGTGTGTGTGTGTGTGTGTGTGTGTACATGTGTGTGTGTGTGTACGTGTGTGTGTGTGTGTGTGTGTGTGTGTGTGTGTGTGTGTGTGTGTGTGTGCGTGTGTGTGTGTGTGTGTGTATGTGTGTGTGTGTGTGTGTATGTGTGTGTGTGTACGTGTGTGTGTACATGTGTGTGTGTGTGTGTGTGCATGTGTGTGTGTGTGTGTGTGTGTTTATACGTGTGTGTGTATGTGTGTGTGTGTGTACATGTGTGTGTGTGTGTGTGTGTGTGTGTGTGCATGTGTGTGTGTGTGTACATGTGTGTGTGTGTACGTGTGTGTGTGTGTGTGTGTGTGTGTGTGTGTGTGTGTGTGTATGTGTGTGTGTGTGTGTGTGTGTGTGTGTGTGTGTGTGTGTGTGTGTGTACGTGTGTGTGTGTGTACGCGCGTGTGTGTGTGTGCACGTGTGTGTGTGTGTGTGCTCTCAGAGGCAGTAGTCAGTGGTCTTTCTGAACCACAGAGATAACACTGAGTCACTGCATGGTTTCAAAAAGTTTCTTCAGTGAAACCAACCACTACTTAATCTAAAAAATATGGTTCCGAAAATAAGGTCAAATAACTTAATCTCAACAGACTTTACTTACCCATAGGGTTATTATATTATATTATCATACAGTACCATTTTTATAATTTGTAGCAATGAAAAAGAGGAATGACTATTACATAGTCATTAGACTGAGACATTGCGCAGTTACAGAACGTCTAACTAACTAACATTTCATTGTTTTTTTGCAGGGTTAAAAGTCCAAAAGCTTCAGTGCTACCCATAATGTGGCCCACTCAGGTCAGGATCGCTGGGGAAACAGTAAATGCATGTCTAGAAGCATTTTAATGAGGGTGTGTTCCTATTCCAGTGATTGCCTCCTCATTCCTGGTTAATAAACACTACATAATCAGCAAATACAAAATAATGATATGATAATTTATGATTAAAAATATAAAAGACAAGTAAACAACACCACAGACACAGGAAACTGCTGGAGATCAGCCATTACATGCTGATACTCTGCATCTAAAGGAAGTGAATGGTCAGTGTCATTTCATATATTAGATTACAAACAGTTTCCTGTATAATTTTACATGTTATTTATTAGAGGATGCAGGATTACTCAATAAAAACAATGACAATAGAAACAGGTTCTTTGTAATTCAAATGTACCTGTTTCGTGTAGAGCTGCAAAATATTCTGTGAAGTCCAAAAGTTGTTTTGCAAATCCATGTCTATTTCTTTTTCTCAAAAAACATTTTAGATCATTATAGCCTTTTAATTAGATGTTTGACAGACTTGGTGTTGCACAATAGATGAGTTATCATGAAGTCTTGAAGAAAGAAAAATGGACAGACTGTATATGTGGAGTGAACATCTTTGTTTGTTTTTTGCACTCTGGTCAGGTCTGGTCTGGTCTAAGTAAAAGCCTGCAAAGCCAAAGTTTAATAGAATCGTATTGTAATCACATTTGGCCTTTTATAGACAAACATAAGCTGCACAGGCTATGTGATCTTTTCAGTAGTATACAGACCAACTCTTTTAGTGCTGGACCTGAAGCCTTGAGAGACAGACCTTCTTGTTCTTGGCAATACACCTGTGTTAAAGAATTATAATATATGTTTAATTATAACTTTACTGTGAAAGGCTGTGTGGCTGCAAGATTAACTAATCTTACTTTGGAATAAAAAGGATGCACACACTCACAACAGAAAAATCTGGTCATTTTGGGACAGGAACCGTTTGCATTAGGAGGTGAATTTATTTATTTGGAAGAACTGTGGACTATTTGTACTGTAATTTTCTAAGATAACAACCCAGAAATTAAAAGCGATTAAAGTTGTTATTGTCTTCATTGTTGACATATGTCAGGTCATGCCTACCTGAGAAATTAACTACCCGCCTCTAGAAAGGCATTAAATGTGCTATTTCTTTTTTCATGTTTTTTTAAACCACTAGATGGCAGCAGTATGTCAGACTCTACCATGGGCGGGGCCACCTGTTTTAGAGACGTTTTTCATTCAGAAACATGTAATATTTTTCCATGGCTTTAATTAAATTATTTAAAACTCTCCCTCTGTGACATTATGTGCAATGGTGGTTTTAAAGTCAACAGCAGGCATAGAAAACACAAATGACTTTTTGAATTAACTTCAAATGCATTCTGTTAGTATGATCCAACTTGAATTTATAATATAGAGCAATAGTACCATCTGAGCCTCACTCTCAAGATCATGAAGGCTTTGACAAATGAGCAAATGGGATATATTACCAGGAGCTCGATGACCATCTTCAGCTGCAAATAAAAACATTTTCTCATCAAATTCATCCTGTTAGCATCATTACAGTCTGTGAATAGCTGTAAGATAAAGCTGTGTAAATGTCTTGATGGATGTGATGCTGTTCCAAGTCTTGTAGAAATGAATGTAAAGCAGTTGTGCACTTAAAAAGCGTGCCCTCGAAAATGTAATTTCAGAAGCCATTTCCTTCAATTTGAGTCATTATTGAATGGACCGCTGGCCCCATGCTTTCACATTGTCTTCCATCATAAGGTTGGCTGGGGTGACGTGTTTGTGTGTGTTGTCAATGCTGTGTGTGTATCGAGTGACCATGTTCGCTTTTATGTCTAGAAATAGCCTTTCCAAAATTGGATACACGAGGAAGATTAAAATGTTATTGTGCAAAATAATTATGATTTTCAGGACTTATGTGTGTATATGTGTGTATTTAACTCCCTCCAGACTTATGATAAGAAGCTGAGAACGAAGACAAGATAAAGATCATTGTTCCCAGTAGGAGCTTTGCAGTATTCCCGGGAGCACTTCTCTTTTCACGTTCACAACCCTTTCCTCGTTAGAAATTCTGTGTCACTCTCAAGACCCTCCAGGGTTTTACAGGGTCACACAGCAACATGTTCCCTACCTCACCCTGCTTCACTTTGCCTTAGCCTTTACCCCAAAACGCTCCTCTTTATGTGTGACTCTCCCACCTGTTTTTCCTTTACTTGGATTTCAAGAGCTACATTCAGCATAGATGGCCATTTATTGGCAATAAAAAATGGAAATAACAAGGCAACCAAAATCCTGAGAGGCATCCTTTTTCTCCTGTGACAAATACTAAAACATTCAGTGGCATTTACAGGTGACTTAATGTCAAAAAATACATTAGCTTTGTTATGCTAACCCTAATTCCATTTTACAAATGTTTGATAGTTTGTACTAAAAGATTTTAACTTTAAACTGATTTGTGACGCAAGCAGTTATTTGTTAATCAAAGTGCTGCTGGTACCAACTAGGAGCAAGTAAGTTCTTTTGTAGTTGAAAACCTAAACATGAAATTTAGCACCAGCCCTGAAATAATAAAATACTTTACCTCTATATACTCTAATTACCCTCCACTTCTGCTCCCTCCTCTTAGCTCTAAGTCTCTGTGGATCTCCTTCTATAATTAATCCATGGTTTCCCCACCCTTCTTCCTCTCTGCTTATCCTCCTCCTCCTCCTCTTCCTTCTCTTTTTTCTCCTCCTCCTCTTATGTTTCATCTCATCTTCTCTCAGCTTTTTCAGGCCCTGACCTTAGTGACCTTTCCTTTTAACCTTGTCATTTTCAATAACCTTCTCGACGCCACCTCTTTGCTTTCACGTAACGCCTTCTGCTCTCACTCTAGTTTCCTTTGCACCCATCCTGCTCATGCACTTACAAGTGTCTAATATTATTGGCATAACCACAGTACTGTAACCTCTATTGCACTCTCAATTATGTTTCTTGGTTATAATCCAGTTAGTCATTTGCTGACAAATTTGTGCATGACAATAGAGTATTCTTTAATAATGTGCAACAAATGATTGCACAATCATTCACAGGAAAAGATCCTCTCTCAAATCTAAGAACATCAATATAATTGCTATTTTTGAGCCACTACACTTTAAAAACAATAAATGCATTGCCTTGTATAACTGTTAAATGCACCAGAGCATACAGAACAAAAATAAAGACGTTGCGTTGCTTTCTGATCTCACCTGTGTTGCAGCTGTACTCTCCTCCCATCTTGATCCCCTTGACTGGTGGAATCTTCTCTAAAGTTTAGCTTCTTTTCATTTCTCTTACCATCCCCCTTTGACCTTTGCCCGACCCAATTATTTTGCTCGACCCTGCTCTTTCTGTTTGCGGATAGTTGACAGGACTTTGCCTCCCTCTTTGAACTGCATGACTGGGAGGTTGGTGAATGTGGAGCTGCTGAGAGGCACATTTGGCCCATTTTGGGATTTTATTACTTTAACTACAGTTTCTGTAAAAAAAAAAAAGTGAGTTGATTTAAATGAAAATGTTCATTTGCTGCTAGAAGCTTGCTCTGAGCATCAGCATGAAATCAGAGTTATGGCTGACCCATGCAACATATTTTTATATATCTCTTAGAGTTTGATAAGTGGAAATTCCTGACATTGATGACCATTAGTGATTCATTTTTTAATCCAGAGTTTTCTGAGAGGGGCCCAGTCATGTGTGGAATCTCTTTTAAGCACTGAATAGTATAAATGCACTCTAAAATGGAGTCTGATGAAAAACTGATTTATTGTGAAGAAGATATTCTGAAAACATTCCATTTAAAATGTTTTTTGACCAATACAAAAAGACTGGCTTGGTTTGAAATTTAAGGTAAAAGAAGTTATTTAGCAATGAAAGCCAGTTATTTGTAGATGAGATTGCTAGGTCACTATTTTGTGTATGCTATGGAAGTTTTGAAAAGAGTCATTTTCATTTTATTGTCAAAACATCTCTATTTTCCAGAAGTTTGATTTGTGTTGGAAGTGTAGAAGTTGGTACAACAGACAAACAGTGGAACAAAGTGAGATTTGTCTAACAAGACAATCCCATTCTGAATAAGGATCACAACCCTGGATAGGGACACGTGGTAGAAAGTGAGTATCTGTTTGGTTAACTGTCCAGCATATCCCACATGGCCTGTGTGCACCTGCGGTCAGAAATCCTGTAGCATCCATCCACCTTGCCTCCAGACCTTTTTCACCTCACCGTTGTTGGCTAGGCAGAGAAAGTCTGAATAACAATTTTTGTCTTCTCGGCTCAGAGGAAAAGTTTAATGTTGAGAGGGAGGCAGAGATGAATTGCATGGAGAGAGGCAAAATACAGATTTACATACCACATTTCTCAGAGACAGTGTGTGACTGTTGCCGTGCTGCAATGATATGAATTTTTGTCTTGCCCAGATTGGCTCAAAGTGCCACTGGCTCAAATATGGGACTCACATATGAGTATAGTTTGACATGTTTTTGGCAGTGATACATATCATTCCTTCAGCCTGGATTTAGTATATTACTCTTTGTAGTATTTGTTTTTTGACCACCAAACCCTATAGTAAAGGATACTTAATAGTTTTCTTTTTCTAATCATATTTCACATTTATTTAACCTAAACCTTTACATTTTATATACTTTATTATATATTAATATAAAAACCCTAGTATATCCAGACAGATTACGTAAACAGATGAATCAGTTCATTTTGTTTTTTGTTTGGAGATTTGGTACATCTCTTTCCCCAAAATTATTCTTAGCTCTAAGGTCTTTGATGAACCTGGCACTTGATGTGGAAATAAGACACTGGATTCAACTCTGTGGTGTCACCAATAACAACCCAATGAAGCTGTACAGAGAAAGATGGATGCCTCCATGTCCCCTAATGCAAGATTCTAAGAGAAAAACAATATCTACAGTATACTTAATGAGGTCCCATGGCGGTTGGCCCACGCAGTTATGACAATGTAGTCATGGGTTCTTTTTTCTTGAGTATGTGTATGCAAAAACTTGTGGATTATTCTCCAACGTTGGAGAACACACATGGTCAGTGCTGATGGCGTGCCACAACTCAAATTCAAAATGTTTTATGTATAATTGTTTTACTTTTAATTAGTCACCAAGTTTCAGTAATATTGAGATGAACATGCACATAGTATTTTCCCATCCGATTTCCTCATTCATTATGCATGTCTGCTTTAAAGCACTGAGCAACCGTAGGTGAGCTAACAGAGGTTAATTACTCTCAAACACCACTAGGACTTAAGGTTAAGGTTACTTTATGTCTCCCATGAGAGAAATTTGTCTTGGACAGAGGACATGCTGCACAATACAACAAACAACCAAACTGTAAATAAACATTAAAAAAGGTGGCGAGCATACAGTACTCAACGTGCATTACAGATCTTCAGTTCATTCAATAAAATCTACTCCACGCACTTTCATGCACTCCCTACTCCTAACCCCAGTAAAACAGTCACTTCTGGTCATTCAAACATTTCACAGAGAGTGGTACAAATGAATGTTTGTACCGGCATACCTTCTCCGTGAGTTTTTTAGCTGGGACTCAGAATACAGCACATGTGTGAGGTCAGACAGGATGCTTTTGGTCTGTCTTCTCGTGGCCTGCTCAAACAGGTCCTGTGGGTTGAGGAACCGGAGTGCCCATGATTTTCCCTGCTGTCTTAACAAGGTTCAATGTCTATGATTTAGACTTGGTCATTAGATTACAAAACCAGCTGGTGATACCATATCTGAGGACTGACTCAATCGCAGCTCTATAGAAGATGAACATGATGTTCTGACAGACACCAAACAGTCTGAGACTCTGCAGAATGTGCAGGCGCAAACACTGGCCACCTGTGTGTGCCAGCCCAGGTCACTGTTAATGTGAACTCTGAGGTATTTAAAGGAGCTCACATGCTCTAACATCTGGTTAGAGGGCCATGGTCACCAACTGATCCGGGGTCTATCACCATCTCCACTGTCTTTTTGGTGTTAATCTGCAGCTAATGTCTGTCACACTAGGCCACAAGGTTTTCTGCAGCAGCACTGTGTGTGTTTGGAGTATTTTGTTAACAAGCTTAGTAAAACGGTATCATCAGAAAGTTTCACAATGAATTGGTTTGGCTCAGAGCAAACACAGTCGTTAGTGTAAAAGGTAAACAGAAATGGTGAACTAACTGACCCCTGGGGGGCGCCAGTGCTGCATATAGTTGTGTTTGACAGGACAGAGTTAAACTGCACCGGCTGTGGGCTGTCAGACAGAAAGGAGTGGTCCCACCAAATTAGAAAGGGGTTTACTTTTTCCTGGGTGAGCTTATTGATGAGAATATAAAGCTAAATTAAATTAAAAGCAGAGCTAAAATCAATGAAAATGAGTCTATATGTGTTAAGAGAATAAAAACATCTGAACTGTAACATCCTTATGTGACATTGTGTTGATCAAGCTGGGTCAGACACCAGATAAATTCAGATATATTCTTTGTTGGCGTCAGGCTAATCAGTGCCACGACACCTAAACCAATCTTCAAGGATGCTCTGTTTTCCAACAGGGGCGTCCACAATCATATAAAAACTGTCTGTATGTAATGCTTGTTGAACCATTTCATGCTGGTCACTACCAAATGCTGTATGAAGTGTTCCTCTTGCAAGACAATAAACTGTGACCATCTATTCCAAATTCCAAGTTGGCTGTCTCCGTCATCTCAATTCTTGCTGAACCTAATAACTATTATAACAATATGTAGCAGAACATTCCAGGTGCTTCAGAATGAGATGCATCAGGGTTACAATAACATAATTTGTGCTGCAATTCTGCAAAAAAGTTAATTTTGAGCAGTGAGTGGTTTTCTCTTTGTGTCCATTTTTGTCTTTTGTCTAATTGAGTTCAACAACATTTTTGTGTTGGATGTAGACATATGCTGTTCTGCCTGCTCTCTGTACCAACTCCTGGCAGCTCTCAACTGGATATTTAAGTCTTTTTGAGCTGCTCGCACACCTGAGGAGTGGTCAGATTCTCCTCAGATATTCTTGGAGATCCTCAGTAATGTGTGGTTTATTATTTGGATACCACTAAACAGATTATGGAGTCAACACAGAACGAGATTTGGACTCTGTAGCACTGTCCATGTCTTCATTCTCAAAGAAGATGTCTCAGTCTGTTCATAGATGGCATCCTTCAAGCTCTTCTTTTTATTATTTGTCCACACTTCCACTGTTTTTAGCTGTTATTTCCAGTAATGGTGTTGACCCCAGAAATAAATATTAATATCTCCCTAAAGAGCTAATGTTTTGCCTCGAATCTGGTTAAGAACAACAGTCTTTTTCTCATTTGTCTATTTCCCACTTGACAGCAGTCTTCAGCTTATTCTTTCAATTTTTTTAAACTTTATTCTATTTAATCTGTGAAGCCTTCCCTTTCTGAGCTACATTTTTTTTTACATGTCCTTTGCCCCTTCTTTGGCCCCTTTAAGAAAGGCTTAGCTTTGTATTAGCTTTGTTAGTTCTAACATCCACCTCCTTATACCACTCCCTGCAGTGCTGTTGAATGTTTAAAAGGATGCAGATGCTGCTCTGTGAGCATTTGCATATGATTTGTATGGAGGTGGTCACTTTTATATATCCCTTTTAAAAAAGTTGATCCATTGGATTTCAAGGATTTCCCAATGTTGAAGAACACGAAGTAAGTCCTACAGGGACTAATATAAACCAAGCCTTTCTGAGCCACAATGTTTATTCAACTGGTTAAGGAGTTTTCAGCCAGTTGGAAAGTCATCAGCTCCAGTTTGGTGGCTGCTGAGAGATTGGGGCCTGCTGCTCTTGGACTTTCACTTTTGCATCTGCGGGTGAGTCCCCTCTACTTTATCTTGGTTGGCCACAAAAACAGAAAAACAAAACAACTAACATAGTGATTACACAAATAACAAAACAGTGGCAAAACTGCTGTTGTCATGCCGTATACAAAGCCGTAAACTGTCTGAAGATGAATTTGGCCAAAGTGGAGTTATTTATTTTCATAAGATTACCTGATGACACAGGAAGTTTGTGTTAAACTGTTAAACATGTAAAGAAATTGCCTGCGGTCTGTTGTTTTTTATATTGAACGGTTGCCATGTGAACAGTCCCTTGGTCACAAATGCCCCATGTAGATTATTAGTGCACCACCCTACCCACCTAACCCTATTATGCAAATTTTACTTTTGTAGCCTGAAATTTTTCAATAGTCATAATAATTGCAAGTCACACATGAGATAATGTGGTCAAAACATTGAGTCACTTACACGGACCTTTAATCAGATTATAACTTTAATAAGACTTAATGGGATGAATAGTGCATTGTCACAGCGTAGTTATCTGCAAGTAATAAGGTGAGCCATTTCTCAGTCTAATATTAAGTTCTGCAAGTTATTAGACCGAATATGGCCGAGTCTTTTCACGCTGTTTCACAAGAGTGGAACTACTGGCAGATTTATTAGTCTGCTGCCTGCAATACATAGTCAACTCAATATCAACTTCAACATAACTCATAACAAAAAAATATTACTTTTCCACATAACATCAATTATATAATAATGGTTAATATATACTCAGACTTTTTTTTGTTCCTTTTTTCATTCAATCAAGTGTTGTTTCAGAATGAGCAGAACTGACATTGCAGACAAATGTCTTATTAATAAGTTATTAAAGAGTTTGAACGTTGAAGGGGCAAACAAAAACAGGGATTCTTTGTGGGTGTCATTAAAGTTTCATCCAGGTCCATTACAATGCCTCTTAGACTGTGGGAATCAGGGAAATTGCTGCAGGCTACGCCAGAGGAATCCATGCTGCATATATATTTTATTCTCTTTCAAATTGTCTGTGTTATGGTCATTGTGAAGCACATACTGCTACAGCATGTTGTGTGGCATCAACAGGACGTTACATATTTGACAAAGCCTTAAAATTCATTTGATATGAATTAAATTCTAGTCTTTGTGATTGTAAAATGTCTCTGTTAAAATGTGGTGACGTCTAGGCATCTCTGCTTAGACTGCTGCCTCCACGACCCAGCCATGGATAAGCAGAAGAGGTACAGAACTTTTCTAGCTTGAATTCTTCCCTTATTAAACTCTATGGTAGCCCATCCCTAAGAAAGTTATTGGAGATAAAACTAGACATGGCCTTGACTCTGTTTGTCCCATCTTTGTTTGACCCACCCCATCTGTCTTTAATAAACTGTGTTTGCTTTGGTCTCTGTGCTGGTTTTGGTCATAACTTTGTCCCTCTTTTGTTGCAAATAGCAGGCTAAGGACCCAAAAGCAGAACTCAACACTGGTAAAGGTTCAACAAGATTTATTTTACAGGACCGGAGGGCCGGCTGGATACCACATGTAGGTACAGACCGGAGGACGAGGAGCCATGTAGAGACCAAGGCAGGTAAGTTATGACTGGTGACACAGTTAATGATGGTCGGAATAAAAAAAAAATGAAAACAGAACGTCCAACTTAATAAAACTTAATAAAACAGAACAAAGACAAAAAGTCTTCAAAAGCAATCACTTTGAAAAGGAGCCAGAGCTGATTGCAGATGGATCACAGGTGAGGTGATTACAACAGGCGGGAGCTGGTGAAGACTGGAAGGCTCCTCCTGGTAGGTTCATCACACACCATGGTATGTGATGGTATGCATTTATATAGCGCTTATTTTTTATTTTTTATGTACCCTTCTTGGGCACCCAAAGTGCTTTACTTGATGCTTCCATGCACACCTAGGGCAGACAGAGAGGGGATCAGACACAGCGCTCAGAGCCTTCTCCAACCACCACCAAACTCACCTCTACACTCACACACATTCATACACAGAGCTGTGGCACTGGAGGCAAGGTGGGTGGCAAGGTGGGCAAGTGTCTTGCCCAAGGACACAACAGCAGTATAAACCGGGGTGAGCTTTGACTTTACCACATTAATTTTACTGTATAGTGATGTATTGGAGTCAACAGTCTTCTCACAGATGGAATAAATTAGATTATTGGAGCTGGCGTCCAGATGGTACCTCTCCCTTTGGCCTTTTATTTGTTTTCTGTTCTCAGTCAGATCTCACAGCACATTCACTTTAAGATGCACATTAGCAGGCTTTTCCACATCACCTTTAAAAAAACAAAACAATATGGTTCATTGAACAGGAGGCACAAAAACAAACTGTGTTTAAAGAATGTATGCTCAGCTACCTTATATTTATCTTTCCGTGTCAGTGGAGAGAAAAACACACCACCCTGGTCGATTGACACCTGGGCTAATATTGATGCAAGCTAGTCCCATTCAAGGTCACCGCGGCGCTTTGGAAATCCCAATAGAGGATCACTCAGCAGTAGTTGAAGGGGGCAAACATTGCCCTGAGATTAGAGAAACAACTCAAAACCACAGTTGTGCATGTTTAAGATATTAATTTATCTCTGTATTATGTGTTGCCCATACTTTACTTTATGAGGTGGTCAATATATGCCATAATTACAATAACTCCCTACATATTCTGTTTTTGATGGATGCATGTCATAGCTCCTGTCCCTTTTATATTACATTACTTCCACCACATCTTAATCTTTCTTTTTGCACTTACATTATAAGAAACAAACTTCTTAACTTTTGCCATTTAAAAGCCATTTGCCAAAAGTGCATTAATTGTTATTTTTGCCTGTCTAAAGAACTAGCTTACTTTGACATATACCATACCATTAAAATGTTAGTGCAGTGCATCACAGCACCAGAGTGGCCTGTAATACTGTGTATGTGCCTAAGAGCATTAGCATGGTCACTGCAGAGGTTAAAATGTGTTAAGGTCATAAAGACTACATTAGTAGGCAGTGGAAGGCACACATGAGGTCAGTGTCTACTATCCATGATTAATACTGGGGCTTGGCAGACATCACAGCTCTCCTTGCATCATTCACAAAGTACAGTGTATCTATAAAGGAACACACCCGGAGGTCCTGAGTCAGTGACTAACTGGGTTAGGCCTGTGCTAGGGTGATGTGCTGTGTATCACTGACCCGCATTAAGTTACATTGTATTCCCCGGAGATGTGAAATGATCCTTTCTGTCACTGAAAAATTAGGGGTGGGCAGAAGTAGTGGGGGAGGAGCTGTAGGAAAGAGATAGAAGAGGGGTAAGAAAAGCAGCAGGAGAGGATGGGAAAGGAAAGAGTTTGGAGAAAGCGTGTCATAGCACTTGGCGGCAGTAAATCCTCAGGAGGATGATTCGCACACATGCAGGGAGTCAAAACCCAAAAAACCTTAATCCATGTCAAGCTGTCAACAGAAAGGGAAAGAAAAGTCAAAATAGTGCAAGAAAAATTCAAAATTGTCTGCTGGGTGCAGCTAGAACCAGCAATACTCTCAAATAGCCACTTTGAGTTGTAACAGTGTCTCTCTTTGTTGTAAGTGGGCAGATGTTATTGACAGATGTCTGCACCAAGAGATGGATCACTAATAACACTGCAGTAAATCAAACGTTCATTGCTGCTCCATTCTATTAAATACTCCTCGCATTTCCACCTCTGCAGCAGCCGTGATGCTCTGATTCCTGATGGCGTTGTGAAACAAGACGATGTGTAGGGCCTATCAGCATTTGTGCTGCTTATGTGACTGCCTTCTCATATATAGTCTGTAATAGCTCAAAGTCTTTCTGCATCATGATTTTCATTGCAATTTATTGAATATGGCCCAGTTTGTTTTTGATTTGCACAGACAGGTTGCTCACCAAACTGCCATTCCACAGCTTTACAGTGTGGCTTGATATAACATGCGAATATTGGCCTGCCCACTCCATTCAGCCTCAGTCACATTAGAAAGTACAGTCTCTGCTGCAGTCTCTGGTTTTCAACATGCATTTTTCAAAATCAATGCCAAAATGTTTATATAAAGACACTTGTGTGATTACTTAGTTGTTGATAACCACCAATGTAAATTGTGCTTATAGGAGGTTTTTGCACGCATTAATATGTTGTATCTGTGTTTAATTAATTGTAGTGTCTTGTCATTGTATCTCTATCAACTTACTAAACCTGGTTTGATACAGGGCAGAGCAAAGCCATAATGTAAATCAAATCACTTGAATACAGGTGCTTTTGTCTATCGACTGATGGCCACAGGACATTTCTATTTTCCTCACAGTGCAAGTTTGCTCTTCAGTTCTGACCTCTGTGTCACCTTTGCTCTTTTATATGCTTCTTCTGTTTTGCAGTCTGTCTGAAAACTCTTGCTGTCTCTGTTTCTGTCACTTTTCTTTAGCTGCTTCACTCCCACTCACCTCCTACACCCACTGCTGTCTGTCTGTTTTCACACACAACACACACTTCGCAGCTGAGGCTCTTTTCCAGTGAGATATCAGGGAAATGTTGTGGTAATGCCAACCATTAGATTCAAGCAGCGCTTAAAACTGAGAAGTGCGAGGGAGTGCACATGCTTACTGTTCATGATAAGGGTGTGCTAGAAGCGTGGGTTAAGTGCTGCAGTACAAAAAACAATATCAAAATCCCAGAGTGTTTATTAATCTTTATCTTTATTGGTTATTATTATGGTGTTGTCAAATGTAACCCTTACAGAAGAAGATTCATTACATAGCCAAATGATACCCATAATAATATGACATGACAACACCTAATTAATAAAACCTTTCAAACAACCTCAAGGATCAAAGATGGCTTCCATAATTTGAAATCAAAAGTTCTTTAATTTTTAGTTTTCTTATAATCAGACCAACGTTTTGAGTGTTTTATTATTACATGAATCAACTGCTAAACTTCTTGCAGACTTCCGCAGAAGAGTCATGTGATGTTACTCTGATTATAAGATAACTTTTGAGGAAGACCAAATTAATATTTTTGGATCAAACGTTTTTGTTGGTGCAAACTTTTGTAAAATGTTGTTTGCTTTTCTTCCAAGAGGTTTCCCCAAAATAAGTGGAAGTGTGGAAGTTTCCTGTATCTATTGATTACCTATAGGTCAAGACACTATACTTCAGTCTAGCATGAGACTGACCCAAAACAAGCCAATTGGGCAATGCTACCTTCAGTGCTCTTATTGTTTTTCTTAAAATATTATTCAAGAAGGACGCAGATGAAACAATTATAGTCATTAAATGCATTGCAGCACTTCATTAAATCCTTTAAGGTTGCTTCTCAGTAAATAAGACATACATTCTTTGTTGGAGATGCTTCAGTGGCAGCTGTAAGATTTAGCGGTCCGTGCTTATATCTGTGTTAGTCTCTGTGTGTGGTAATTTGGGACACAGCATTAATGACCAAATTATAATTCAGCTCATGCACGCAAGAGTCACACACGGACACCAATACAGAACACACAACCACACAATAAAACAAAAAAAAAGAAGTATGAGTGTGACATGTTTATCTCCATTGATCTTTGCTGGAGAGTGCCTGTCTGTGTGAGTGCATTGATGAGTGCGTGTGTGTGTATATGCGTGTGTGTGTGTGTGTGCTTGTGTGTGTGTGTGTGTGTGTGTGTGTGTGTGTGTGTGTGTGTGTGTGTGTGTGTGTGTGTGTGTGTGTGTGTGTGTGTGTGTGTGTGTGCTTGTGTGTGTGTGTGTGTGTGTGTGTGTGTGTGTAGAGACTGTATGCGCCCGTCCCCCGACTGCGCTTGAGATGACGAGGTCACTGGGCCGAGCCTCTTAACTTCACAGTTCAATTTGGATTTGCATAATCCCGCCGCTAATTTCCACAGGGTGCATCCATCCAGCGTATCTCCACAGGTGACGAGGGTTAGACAGCTATCCCAGGATCCACTGCTCCACCAGTAGAGCGGAGCCAACAAACACGGGAATACTAGTAACACAAGATAAATTAAACTCACAAGGGTGAGGAACACACCACCAATAAAGGGGGTTCTCAATTAAAATGGGAATTCATGAGCTTGCTGCATTATAATGTTTCATTATTATTTAAAAGTTAGACTTAGGTCTTTACTTTACTTGATCTACAGTTTAATGCACTTTTATTTTACTTTTAATACCATAGGGGCACAACAGGATATTAAAAAGGCATGGCCATAATATCTTTTCATATACATTTTAATGTTTTTGGCTTTGTTGTGTTGGAGAGTGCATGTACAAAAAGAGAGAATTTTGAGAATGCATTAGTATGGATGTACCCTGAGGTTTGACATCTTAATGCACAATGTGTAACATGAGAGTGATGTTAATAATGGAAATATCACTCTCAGGTCAAAGGTGCGCTCCAGAAAATAAAATTGAATTGTAGTCATTGGATCTCTTGTGGCCAGTCGTAATGCAAGATGTGAATGTAGTGTTATATGTGTGATGAGTGGGTCCTAGATTATGTGATCATTAATGAAACATTTTACATCAGAGAAAAAACATTAGAGTATCCCAAACTTTGAAGGAAGTAAATTGCTGTCCATGTGTACAAAAGAGTAGATCAATTAAAACGATGTGAAGGGAGCTTCAGATATTGACCCCCACAAGTCCGTGCATTTGACTCTTCATGGTACCTTAGTATTATTTATGTTAGGTTTTGAACTTTGTTTTAGACTTTTACACCATCTTTACTATGTTTACAAAATTCAACATGCAAAAAAAAAAATCATATGATTTTCTGATTGTGGAATGCAAGCGGAAAAAACATTTCCATTATCAAAATGCAAAACATCCTTTTAGTCTTCGGCTTTTTATCAAGTTGTCGGTCAATCTGTCAACACTTCCAGTAGAGATCAGGAAATCTACAACAGCATACAATAGCCTTGGAAAAAAAAAAAAAAACTTCAATTTTCTTCTTGGGTTAATAGAGGTGACAGTTGGCTTTGTGTCACCAAGATGGCTTCCGTCAGTAGTCCCAGTGACACATATCCTGTCCCATCTGTCTGTGGGACCCAGAGGAGACAAAAGAGTCCCTAAACACCTAAACAGAAAGGTGTGTGTGATGCTGCATGACTACAAGCTTAATGTTTACTCAGTCTCAGCTTTACTCTGAATGATTTAGTCTCGTACACACACATTGACAATTTACCGTCCCGATGGTACTGTGCGTGTGCAGCCAACCCCTACTGTTAATTTGTACCCAACAATAAAAATCTCTCTCTGCTCATTTGCTTAGGATTTCTCGGCTCGGCTTGGCGCTGTCTTTTTGACCCCCATTTGCGTTTTCTTCTGCTTCATCTTCTCATCGCTCATCCCCTTTTTCTCTCCGTCTTTGTCACTCATGCATAAAAACGAAGAGCAGAGAAACACTCACAAAGTTCCACCACCAAGTCAGAGTTGGCCAAACTTAGTCAGATTTGATAAAGTGAAATGCCAAAGAGTCAATGGGCTCCCGGCATTTTTATTCATATGTTAAGCTAAAATAACTTGACTTTAAACTTTTATCAAGAAAACTACAGCTACATTGATTATTTTTCGCTTCAAGCAAGAATTGATTAGACAGATAAACCCTAAAATTTAGGTTTTCATATGCAGTGTCACAGTGAATGCAAGGAGTCACACAGCTTGTAAAGAAATAATCCTGTGTGACAAACTACATAAGGTTTGTCACACAGGACACATTTGACTTGTGTGTCATAAACCTGTTTGTAAATCAGATATTGTAGCTGTAAGTCTAGACAATCTAGTGTCCTTGTCAAGTGACTAGGACAGTAGGGATGGCTGTGGAACTGTAGCTTTAATATACTATATACAGGCGGCAGGTTCACATGACACAGGTAACTCTAAGGTAATAGTCTATAGTGCAGGTTGGTTTAAGACTGTGTAGATTTAAACTCAATTGCTCCATTCCAACAAAACGTTACTGTGCCTTGTAAAGTCTTGTAAAATGTAGCTTCTGGGGTTTTGACACAAACATTTCCTTGTATTTTAACTCATCAATAAGATCATACACCACTACAGACAGTATACTTGAAGTCAGAGGGTTTATTGCTTCATGCTCTCTGGCTATGCCTTAAGAGCCTAAAGCTTTGGACAGAGATTATATTTCAAGACCTCGTGTTTTTTAAATGAATGTAAGCTAATAGTGATTTGTTCTGGGCTTCAGAGATGTTAGCACAACCTCCTGTCTCTCCGTGTGTATGTCCCTGTTCTGTTCGGTGTCATTTGAGGTTGTGTCACTGTCTGTGGAAGGAGATAATGCTGTGAAAAAGAATTTCCCCAAGGGCAGTAAAATATACTATACAAATAAATTAAACTATAAGTTGTTTGAAATATGTAGGCTTACCAGCCGGACTATGGACATAACGATTTAATGTATTTGGTTCAATTAATGAATAGCACTTATAGTTGATGTACTGTATTATGTTAATGTTAAAACCCACACACTCTCAACAGTATTGGATCTTCTTATGACACTTATAAAAAAGTATGTATTTCATACATAATTCATTTAATCGTTAAATCATGCCTTATTTAACTCTGGGCTGTGCTAAGTATTGACGTTCAATGCCATGTTGCGAGACCATCAAAGAAAATGATTCTGGACTGGTGTGATTAATCAATAGAGTATGTTGCATCAAAATCGAGTCTGAGGAGATAAGAGAAGAAGGGGCGAGCAAGACAGATGAAATAGAACAATGCAAAAAGAAAGAGCCAATTGGTAGAAATGAGCAGGAGATAAGGGCTGAACACAAACACTCACTGGAGTCATTTTACTGATTGTATCTCACACTGTCTCCATCTAACACTCTTCATAATCTTACAATCCTTCCAAATCTGATGGATCAAAGTATCACCTCCAAACCTTGAGCTGTTTTGTGTACGTGTGGTTGTGTGTACCCCCTACTCCCACCCCCTTCTCCTGCTGCTGTCCTGATTGTAGCGTGATACAGCAAAATGCAGAAGACTTGTCCTTGTTAGCCCAAAAATCTCATCATCTGACTTCTTTCCACTGGGCTTGTTCACAGACAACAGCATGTCCCTGCAGAGCTTCTGTAGGTGCAGAAAGAACGGGTGTGAGGCGTGGAAATGCAGATATGCAGATATGCCACCAAAAACCACACACTGCCTTTAACAAAAACAAACTAAAATAACAAGAACAATAGAACATGATCCTCACAAAATGCAATTTAATATTAACATTCAAAAGTTAAGTTAAGTTACTGTAGTAATTTGTGAATTTCGTTTTAATTCAGTCCCCTGATTTACAATAATATTCATGAAAGCTATACAAAACTTGTCTTTCCTCAATTATCAATTAGTTTTAGTTGATATTTTATTATGGCTTTGTTCATTTAAACATCTACACACTTTTATATTTCACTCATGACGACACTGTAACCTAAAATAACACACCTTTAACATTTATTATTAATTTATGCATTATGTCTTTCCTGTTTTGCCGTTTCATTTACTGTTTATTCCCAGTTTGAGTTTCGGTTCCTCCCCTCCCCCCACTCCCCCTCCGCACCACTCTTTTTCTGCCCTGCAACAGAGAAACTCAGGGGTGAAGAGTTCTCCTGAATGAATTTGGAATCAGTGTTTCTCTATTTTTAGCCAAACATTGCTTACTGGAAATGTGGATGAATGTGATTTTTTTTTTTTTTTTATGGAAAAACAAAAATGTATTTCTAATCAGTGCGATTAATGTTGTATATGTGAATCTGAAGTGTCAGATTTGATCATGCATAATGAAATCAATAGAGTCCACTCTGTTGGGCATAATTGATTAAAAGCTTATTATATGGTAATCTTCCATTATCCATGCTGTGGATATAGATGTGTTGTGTTCAGGTGGTCTTGGTGCACGTGTGCATCCATGTAAATGCATAAATGTGTGGTCTGTGGGGCCGGCTGATGTATTTCTGTCCAATTAGCCACTGACCCAATTCTCTCCGGCTGTCTCTGAGTTGCTTCGTGGTCGTAATGGATTCACTCTATCATCATATCCAATCTCCCTGTCTACATTACAGTGGAACACCACTCAATTTAACTCACGCATAACGCTCCTCTTACCAAGGACGCTGCAATCAATATCTGTGAACGAGACCCCCTCATATCCCCCTCCACCACCAACTCTTCCCACTACACTAAGCTCACAGTTTACTGTGCTCAGATCAGCCATTAAATCAGAATCTACAAGTGAGCTTTACAAGCCTCTGACACTCTTTAGTGATCCCAGTGTGTCTCAATAGAAAGACTAAGGCTCTGTTCGTGCAAGTCACACAAATTGATAATCAAATATAAAAAAGAGATAAAAAATGTTTTTCTTTTTAAAAAAAAACTTTTTATTGTTAAATGTATACAAAACAGGAGCACACAAAAATGGAACACATTGGTCAAACCTAATTTTACACTGATTAAATTACTCTCTGTAGACATTTAAATGTTTGTTCATTGACAGAGCAGTTGTGGATTTGTGAAGTATGGACAATCTTCACCAAGCGACCGGATGCTGACATAAACTACTCAATTTAATAAATAACTATTTTTAAAATGCCTCACAGAAGCACAACAAGGAGCACCACTTGACCTTTAGCCCAAAAATATATTCTCCAAATCATTTGAAAGTTTTCTTAGTCATGAGATACAGTGATTGATGATCGATGTGATTTAGTAGAAGTAATAAGAATCACTTTTTCTTCTGTGTGATAGTGTGAACATAAATTGTTTTATCACACTGTTGTTTATAGCATGCATTTAAATCTTCCGTAGAGAAGTTGTGTTTGAAGCTTCTCAGATAATTTTCATTCAAATATGATAAATTGTTCCGAAACACAACCGTAATTGCCTTTTACACTAAATTTTCCGGCAGCACGCGGGTCAGCCAAAAGGCAGCTGATCTCAGCATACAATACCCAGTGTAGGCCTTGTCATGTCATTTTATTGAGTAGCATTGAATACTTGATGAAACATCGTACCACAAATACTTCATATAGTTTAACTAACCAAAAGAAAAAAAAACTATGGGCCTATACAATGGTGATCCATCTGTGTTCTATTTGTCATGCGACTACTTCTACTGCTTTGATTGTAATTAAATATAACCTTTAAACATGGCAAGAGTGATACAAATACTCAACACTAACTTATAATATCTCTCTCAGTTACAGCTATCACTAATATAAAAATCACAATCATAATACAAGATATAATCAAACTATTAATATTATTATGTATGTGTATATTATATATATAATGACCAGTGCACACCAACTAAAGAAAAATCACACCTAATGTGCCTCTTAACAACCTAATTCATATGTCCCATGTTGCTTTGTCCTTCTGTACTTTGGCTTGTATCCAGAAAGAGTAAATTGTCCTTACTGTCATTTAGATTGATGCTCACCGAGTGACTTAAATCAGGGTGATGTTGAAATCCAGACTGTCAGCTTTAAGACTCTCATCACATTTTTTCTGACAACCATGAAATAGTCTTGAATGCACTATTTGGCATCAATATCTTTACATTTATCTTTCCTTTTAATTACATTAATATAAATCATGTGAATAGTGTGACCTTGATGACTGAGACATATATAGAAAATACATGAAAGCACAAAACACATAAAGATAAATATGGCCTTCCCTTTATTCTATGACAAATTACTACATATATGTGTTTTTATATGTCATGTGTTATCTGTTCACACACCTGTGTCAGATCATGCCAGATCCTGCATCCTGCCCCACTCTCCTGTTGCCATGGTGAACTCCCCTTGGCCTACAACATGTGCATAGGTGTGTGTTCATGTGTGTCACTTGATGTTTTTTAAATGACTGCATGCATATTGAGATAGTCATGGCTTGGTTGTCTTTGTATTCAAGGAACGTACACCAAGGCCCTTCTTGTGTACTCACTCTTTGTTTACTTCTGTCTGTGTTTGTGCATATGAATGTAGTTTGTGCTGTGTTTTCCTGTCTACCATCACCTGCTGAGGCTGTTGTGGGAGGAGTGGAGCCATGACTCAGACCCCTGGTGGGAGGAGGAGGTCCTGCTTTATTCTGGCACTTTGCTGTCCAGGTGTCTCGCCAGGGTTCTTCCTTCTTCTTAATTTTTTTTCATACGGACATTTACATAATAGTTCTCCTCAGTATAATGTAGAATCACACAATGCATTTGTGACACAGTTAATTTGTCTCACCGAGTCAATAGATAATGTTGTGCAGTGACTGAATTGAGCATACTTTACATATATTAAGATTGAGAAGCAATATTATCATATGTATTGTGCATGCTGTATAGTAATAAGTCTTGGCTGACAGCATTGCATTTCTTTCAGGATGCATAAAAAGTATATTTGTGTGGTAAAAGCTCTTTGTCTCACGTAAGCAATCGAAAACAAACTAATATACAAAAATATCATAACATATTTAAGTGCTTAAATATGAGGGTGTGCCTATGAGGAGTGCTTTAAATAAAAAACACTTGAGATACATTTTGCCCATTCACACTGGCCTTGACATCGTCCTCTACTGATCTGATTGGTTAATACCAGGTTTGAGTAGCTTCAAAGAGTATTTCTCTGGCATCCTACTTGACAACTATTGTGTGTATTACTGTTTTAAAGAATCCATTTATTATTGATGATTAATGATGGTTTAAATCTTCTCTGTTGCATCTTCATATTCTCTATTTTCCAGCTCTTCTAGGTTTTACTAACAGCTTTTGCACTTCAAATCCATTTGGTGTCTGCTCTACATCTATTATTTTGTCAGTGTGTAATTATCTTTTCTCTTCTTTGGTAAATCAATTCGGCTCATCTTCAGTTTTTTTTTAATCCCTGGAGTATTTTTCAGTTACTCTTGTTTTTATTCCTTTGCTGTATCTAATATAACTATATAACTTTTGTTGTTGTTCTATGTGCCTCTCTTCCATACAGCAGTGTGAGTCGAGCCCCCTGCAGAGTCTTATACACGCTGCAGACTTCATTCTGACTCGGAGCCGTCAATAGAATCATCAAGGTTTGCTTATGTCTGTTCAGGACTACACTGCATATGTCTAGTTAGTTACAAACATCCTCCGTGCTCCACCTAGCAACGGCTTGCACTCTTCAGAAGTACACAGTTCATTTTTCTCCCTGTCTTTGAACTCCCCTGCTCCGATCTTCCCAGTCGATGGCAGGGAATTTCTGAGGAATTATTCAAATGCTCACTCGCAGGTACACCAGCACACACACTTGCTCTTTCAGCAGATCTGATGACGTTGGTTTCGCTTGCATGAAAGCTTCTAAAGAATGATATTCAAAAAGAGACCTTTTGGTTACTATGGCAATGTTAGCAAGATGAATGTGACAGCTTCCTCATAAATGCAGCCAGATCTACATGTAATTATCGGCAGGTTGAGGGCTCACTTTAAATCCACACACAACGGATATATATATGTACTTGTAGTGCAGGCTCTTTCAGTCTCCCCTTTGTAATGCTATTACTAAATTCACACACACATGCACACACCACCATTACCGCTGAAATTTTCCTATGAATAAATATTGTAAGTCTAATAAAGACAGCCCTGAAAGTGGAGCTAGTGACCTTTCATTTTAATATGTTGCATTAGCCTTATTTTCTTTGGCGCAGTCTTTTTCAGAATTTCACATTGCTTCAAATATAACCATATATTATTATGAATCCAAGGTACATCGGTTATAAGTGTTTATTTTTTTTCTTAGAACCAAAAACTGCTGGATTTTTTTTTAAATCGACAGGGGCTGTGAAAAATATTTCCTTGACAAATGCACACAAATGTTATATAAATATGACGTTATTATGGTTGCATTGACATCCATTGCTCTGCACACACACTTATGCTTTTTGTCACTTTATTTTTGAGGTGTCCTTCATACTATAGCATAAATGTCTAAATAAAGAATAAATTATGAGATGTGGTATTACAACATATGGCAGTTTTACACATTTTCTTTTATTGTTTTTGGGATGTTTGGGCTCAACGTTTTTCCTAAAGCACCTACCGTATGACACCAATCAAAAAACTTAAAGCACTTTAAACTATTAAGGATCAGCAGGGCAGAAAACCATTCATCTGTGCCATACTCCGACACTCGCCTTTTGTGACAAGACTTATAGTGACCTGACAAACAAAAGATAAAACTTATGTCTTATGTATGTTGTGTTTAGTTTACTCAGGAGGCAAATAGGCCACATTTAAACTACTGTAGTCTGTATTCTTGACATTTTCAGCACATGACCCAAAATAGAAACCCTATATGTCTGTGAGGTTAGAAAAAAATAATTGCAAGCCTGTGTGTATTTTTCACAACAAAAATTGGTTGTCTCCTGTTGCAACCCCACTTGTATGTTTTATTATGACTCATGATTTAAAAGCGGGTCTAATTTGTCTGCTAGACATCACATGGTGAGCATCAGTCATTATCATCAAGTTCTCCATGTGTGAGAAAGTTTTGTTTACCTTCAAGAGGCGCGTTGCGGAATAAAACACACCATGGGGTTGACTGGAGGGCACTTGAGATAGGATGTGATCTGTCTGGAAAAGCATCTCTGTAATTAACTCTGAAATGAGATGAACTTGAGGCCAAACTGCGCTTTGTCTCCAGCAGAATCCTCTCAGTCAAGCACCAAGGAATGTTTCCTGGAAAAAAGAGCGATAATCAATCTGGACCAGTGCGGTGGAATTAACACCTTTAACATATGCAAGGATTATGTAAAACAGGTGTGTTGCTACATAAAGAGAAAGCTTGTGCTGATGCTGCTAACATCATTTAGCATGTAATCAGCGGTTTAAACACTCACACAGATTTACTGACATGGTATTAGTAAGAATTTGAGTTTGATAGCTGCTCTGTACATTTGTGAGACAAAAACAGAATATTTCTTGTAGTTTTCATGCCTTTATATTATTTTAGATTAATTTTATTACAATTAATCTACCATTGTGTTTTCCCTCCATCCCTTTAAGGGTACTAGTGTACTTAAATTATTATGCTAAACAGCTAGCCTTGTTCATCAGTGAGTTACTTTAATGGCCACTCCGCTTCCAGCTCAGAACAAAACAGTGCAAGGATTAAAAGTAATCCTTAAATGCTTCACTTAGAAGAAAATGTAAAGCCTTTTATTTTACACAACCATTTTGAGGCTCAGATGTGCTCAAGATTGCTTTTTCACATGAATGATTGTAGAGGGAACACTTTTAAGATGAGAGAACATGGTGGATGCCAGATTCTTGCAAATAAAGACGGCTTGCTGAATGAGGGCCTCTGCTAATACATTTGCTGTGCTGGCTGCATGATGAAGCTTGATATCTACTACTCTGCCTACTAAAAAGCTGGCCCCTCATGCTGATAGTTGGAGTTGAATAATATACTTGGTGGTTGCACATGTGTTAAACGAATCTGTCTTTCACCTTGAAGATTTGGCAGAGGAACCATCTGGGCAGACATATGTCTTCACACTTTCTTTAGTTTAATGAGAGAGCAACTAAAGGTACCATGGTTACATTAGCATCACTGTGCATATTGTGAGTATATGGTTTTGTGCATTTTACACAAGACTATGATATTTTCTGTTTTCTGACACACTTGACTACACTTTTAACTTGTATTAAAAAAAAACTTGGCAGGATTACCAGGTTTGGCAAAAGTTAATGACTTCCTTCTTCCTGCAAAATCTGTGTATGTTTCAGCAGTGTGTGTGTGTAATTGTTATGCACACAAATCAAAGCCATGTCTTTGGTGCATCTAGTTTAAGAATTAGTCAAATGAGATGTACAAATGAAATGCTGATTGCAACTGCAGAGATTTTGGTAAACAAGAGGCATTTTAACTGACTGCACCACATTCAGTGTCCAGAGCTCTGTGTGCTGGCAGTGCATGTAAGCTCTGGGCGTTTCAATGGATGACTGGTGCCTACTGAAATAGACTTTAGCCATTTGTAGTCCCAGCTGAAGTGAAAATCCTGAGTGAAACAGTCTGGCCGCCAAGCTTGGTGAAAGGAAGCAACAGTAAGACCAGAATATGGTGTGAAAATGCCGGAGATGAATAGAAAACAAACCGTATACAAGGAGTGGAGCTGTAAAATGCTGTGACAATAACACAATGCTTTGAGAGAAGCAGAGTGCAAAGCTGCACTGTGTCCTACCACGCCTACTATGACCTTGGTCGCACCTCCTCTATTCAGCCATTCGAAATGACTTAAACACTGGACACAGGCACTGGGATGGTGTGGGCATCGACTGAGGACCAGTAAAAGGAAGTGGTTGTCAAGCAGCCATGCCAAGCCTCATTAAATGTTCCAACTTTCCTACTTCCATCTTGATTATTTATGTGATAGAGATACCCACATAGCAATTGATCATGATTTGATAAAAAGTATTTGTTTGGCATTATTCCCTCAGTCTAATGCCAGATGTGTGTGAATTGCATTAATACTGTTTTTTGAGCATTGTGTGTAAATGGTGTGGCACAGAACTGGTTGGTCCGGATCACTCCCACGTTCCATCACACCACTCAGCCAATGCTTGCATTACACAACTAACATATACACAGCAACCATTGTTTCTGGCCCATGTGACTTGGGAAATGACGTCTTTTTTTCATTACTTTAATTAGATGCAGCAGAGTTTGAATGCCTACTGAGAGAAACTTGAAACGGGTCTTTGAAACTTATTATGCATTAGACTTCATCTCTACTCTGTTTAAAGAACACACTGGACATGTCACATGGTATGAATGAAAAAACAAAAAGCACAATACAGTCACATCCATGTAGTTCCACTTCTGGTGTTCAGGATTCTCAGTTTTGTCAGTAGGAGTGAATAGGCTGTAAAAATAGGCACTGTTTCTGTATGTTGTCAACCATTATAACTAACACAGGAGTCCCTTAGGGGTGTGTTCTCGCTCCCTTCCTGTTCACTCCACTTGAATCACCATGCCGTGCTGAGTCTACACTCAATGAGAATAAAATCACTGCTCCACAGAGCTCTGACAACTACTTCCAGTCTGCAGATATAAAACATTATGTGATAAATAAACATAAATAAACAGTATGTGCTACACTGTCTTACTGCTTTGGTAAGATAGTATACAGTTTATAGAGGATATATTCATTTTTAAGTGCTGTATGTGCAACATGGTTCAGGACATGTTGCATGTCCAAGTGAACAAGTGAAGGAAATATGTGATCCTAGAGTATTAATATGTTAGCATCTGATCCTGCTTCAAATAGAGGCTCTGGTCTCCATCTGTCAGTGTGTTCAACAGCAAAGCTCGAGTCAGCGTCACAGACATGGTACAGTGTGTTCCTAATAGAAATGTTTTATTACATAGGTGTCTAAAATGATGCTTAAATTGTGAACATTCTGCTCTCTTTGTTGAATCATAAGGGTCAAGCGTTAAATACCAAAAAACTAATGTCAAGAACTTGTCAGTGAGCAATTATGATTAAAAAAAAAATCACCTTGATCAGGGCAAAGGGATTCATTATTTTTAATCAAATTTTAAGTAATAATGCATATTCATACATGTTGGTCATATTGACTTATACTAATGAGTAAAAGTCCAAGTCACATGAGTGGTTTTCCAAAATTGGCTTTAAATATTTAACACATAATGTGGCCACAGCAAGATATGGCAACACTTTTTACCCAATCACCCATCATCCATTCACACATGGTATCTACATCCAGCCAGCCACTCAAACAGAAAACCAAACCAAAACTAACAGTCAGGATATGACAGTGAATAGTGACCCTCCCGTTCTTTCCTTCTGCCACACATACACAATGACTCCCAGCATCCCTTTCTCTTTCCTCAGTTAGTCCTGCAGCACAAACAGTTCACACAGAGCTGTACAATGAGCTCTGTCATAGAAGGAAGCCTATGTCTACATTGTACTGCAGTGCTTTACTCTGACAGCCATTACATATTTCATTCTTCTGTATCTATCTCTACCTATCCAGCTTCAGACCATCCATGAGTTTTAAATCGAAAGAATATATAGGATAAATGTGAAACTGTACAAAAACACAGATTAAAAAAATATAACTACATAATTATACTACATAAGGAATTTCTGACAAAAAATATTATTGCTCACTTATAGCCATCACAATAAGTACTCTCTCAGGGGCAATTCTCGGTGCACCATCTCGCTTTTAGTATCTGTTTTATCATCAAAACAGCTGACAATGAACTCTTTGTCTTTCCCTACTGTCTGCGTTATCTAGCACTCCCAATCAATGTTCACATCAAGTCACGTGACCACACTGGCTCTCCTCCTGTTGCCTCCCTGTCTGTTTCAATCCAGCTGGCTCTTTCACTATAGCAACTGATTGTGGGCAGAAAAACATGTTTCTGTAATTTTTTCTACAACGTGAAGCCTCTTGCTGTAACAGGTTGTTGAATGATAGCTTTCAGACTGACTGTCAAGTTACCCATAATGCTATTGGTGAAAGACTGTGTCAGTAAAAATAATTTTAAGTGTGAAACATGACTTAGACTTTATTATTAAAAGCTGCCTGCTAACAAATATTCAATATACCTTTGGTGAATGTACAATAATGTACTAAAGGCAACCAGTCCAAGGAACTCTTATGCAGGTGATTACTAGACTTAGCCTTTACTGTACTGTCACATTAACTCAATCAATGAAATGAAATATAATATGAATAACGACAACGCAATAATTTCCAGGTCAACATAAAAAAACAAAATATACATATGCTTCTGAAATGCTATAACAAAATTTGTTTACTTTTATATTATAACCATATTTAGGCAAAAAGTCTGACTTGAGCCAACATAGGTGCATTATTTCTCACAAAAAAGGTTTTCCAATTTTCCTAAGCCCACATGAAAAAAAAACATGGTGGCCCTTTAATCACAATTAAAAAGTATTTATTAATTTGATGTTGATAAATATTGTAGGTTGACAAAAGAAAAAAAAAAAGAGTATGAGAAAAAGTAGTTTTGTACACCCACAAACTGAAATCTTTGGATTCCTGCAGAGTCGGCTGCTTCCTGCCCTGACTAATAGCTTGTTGTTCCAAGCATTTTGTATAAACTACAGCTTCATTAAATCAATATGAAATGAACATGTGTATTCATGCATTTGGTAGAGCAGTAAATTGTCTTGTGGGCAACTCTTTCATTTAATTTTAATCTATAATATGAGTGCATCTGTTTTGGTAATCAACCTGACATGACGCACTGACACTAAAGCATAACACTGCATTTTTCCACTGACTGGCTTTTACGGTAGCAACACATAACCCTAATAATAACAGCAGGGTTTTATTAATGAGATGCAGCTTACATTGTGTACAAAGTATGTTTATCTGGCTTTGTGCTTTACATGCTTCACTAAATCTCCCCAGTCTTTACTGCTCTGCTTCTTCGAGTGAGTCATTTTACTGTGGCTCGCCGGGACACACACACAGACACACACTAGACCCCAATCCGTGTGCAAAAAGGCTTTTTATATGCATAGTATGGAGGGCTGAAGAACCAGATAACCTTGTATCCAGATACTGTTTCAATACCTGTTTTATATACCCATATTCTGGTGGGTTTTCAAAGAGGTCTATGAGGAGAAAATATTTTTATCTTCATCCAGAAATGATAGAAAATATATCCACGAGTTAATGTGCAAAGGGTTATTCTTGAATGACCTGTGACTCATAAGTTTTGCATTTACAGAGCAGGCGCTGTCATTTTTCAGGTCATTTTTTTGTGTCAAATGCCTTGTTTGTTCTCTATTGCACTGCTGATTTGGCTTAACTATTTTTATTTTCCTGGTTTGACAGATGTAATGGCCATCAGTGTCATTAAAGGGTATTTTAATCGTTCCCTGAAACAGACAAAATAAACATCCTTTTATTAAGACAGTGGGTGGGGCTCACCAGGCACTCCACCATGCAACTGTGGTGTGGCTAAAATAAGACCCAAGATAAGAACTCTATACACACACAGTACCCTCACGACAAATACAAAACAGATTGTCCTGAAAAAACAACAAGAAAATCTGTACACATTCTTATGACCTTTTTGTTAATTGCTACAAAAGGCACTTTGTCTGTTTTGTAAGAAACTTGTCAACCAATAAATGCTAATTAATTTAGTAAACGATTTGAGGCATTTTGTTCCAAGCCTAGAGACTTGTGCGTGTCTCATTTATTAGGCCAGCGACAACTTGGGGCATTACAATGTTTCCTTAACAAAAGGGTTAATTGCCGACATTCTTCCCGAGACTGGGCCAGTGGAGCCTATTAACTTTCTATTAACGATATACAGACATCATCAGGCTATTTTTATTGTCAAATCTATAATAAAGGCTTTTTCTAAATTTAATATTTCATTTAATTTCACTGGGATCCTTTGACCGAAAATTACCAAAAGACATATTCTTGCTTTCTCATTGACAACAAAATATGTAATTAGCGTCTAAACTATCTTTTTATAAACATCTCTAACTGGTTTAAGGGCTTGATGTGACAGACAGTCGACAGCTGGCCCAGAGGAATAGCCTCAGAGGTCAGCCAGAGGCCACACACAAGTGTAGTGTATGCATCATGGATGAATAGCTAAAATATAGATGAAAATGAAACTAAGTGAAAGTGAAACTAAGAGCAAGTGCTCAGTCTTTGGAGAGTTTAAACATGGTTAGGTGCTGCGCTTGAGTAACACTGAAAAAGTCAGGCATGATGTCGCCACACACACACACACACACACACACACACACACACACTCACACTCACACACACACACACACACACACACACACACACACACTCACACACACACACTCACACACACACACACACACACACACACACACACACACACACACACACACACACACACACACACACACACACACACACACACACACACACACACACACACAAATGTTTTAGGTGAAGGTTGTTCACGTTCGAGTACACACACACATCCTCGGACCACCTATTACTGCCACAAACCATTGAACACAACCCTCACTGAGCCTGGCAATACTAGGTCAAGCTGTCTGTGAGTCATTAAAAATGGATAACAGTTTGACTCACTGAGCTTCTGAGAGGGTTACGCCGTGTGGAAGCAAATCTGTTCCTCCATTTGGTGCACCTTTTTTATGAGTTTTCATATAGTGGCTGTGATTAAAGCTATTAAAAATGACTAGAATGATTTTCAGTAATGATGATGAAGCTGTTTAAACTATCTAATGAATATATATTTTACATCTTATGGATATGTATTAAATAAATAAGAAACAAGACGAGGGTATAACTTATAGCCTTATAATGTAAATTACCCTTTTATTATTTGTTCGTAAGAAATAAAACCAAAAAGCATGAGTCAAAACTGAGTATTGATTCAGTAGATTGTAAACCATCTATATCAGCTGTTGTTTCCTGTCTGCCAATAAAGTTCAATAGTTACACTTGGAGCCCCCTGTGTTGACACAATACATGTGCAACATTCATTATTGTAGTTTCCAGTAGAAAGGTCTATTTTCTGTCCAGTCCACCGATTCAGTATATCCTAAATTCAGAAACTGGATCTGAATGAACCTTTCAAAAATTCATGCAGATGGGTTAATGTGTAAAGAAAGTGCAAAAATATAGGACACTGTAGGATTCAAAGCATCAGTTAGCTTTATTATACTGAGTCCTCTTCCCATTTGAAAGCCTACAAAGTTTATTAACAATTATCTACATGATAAACATTTATTTTTTTTAGATGGAGCAATGAACAGATAAAAATCTTATGATTATAATATAATTATGAATATTATACTTTATGTACCCTCCATTCCTAAACAACAATATGCTTTAGTAAAGTTTAGCAACCTTGTAATCTTGATGCTATATTGTCTGTTTACTGATTTTTAAAGAATATATTTTATTTCACCTATGTCCCTCTTAAGTTATATCCTAGTGTGGTTATACCTAATGGCCTTCAGGATGTTGGAATGTACAGCCCAGAGCAATATAAAAAAGTGTGTGCAATGTCAGAGTGTATGTATGCATGAGTATACGCTGTGTCCTTTTACTGTCCTGCCTCTGTGGGCATTAAGTCCCTCATTCCCACATCCATTTTGGACGAATCACCGGCAGGTAGCAACAGGAGATTAGACTAATGTGAAGCTGGCGGTGAGCGTGGATATGCTTTGAAGTGTGTCTCGGTGTGTGTGTCTGGATTAGCCAAAGCTGTTCAAATGGTGACTGATGTAGATGTGTAAGGAAAGAGATAGAGGGAAGAAAGTTTTAGGAGACATTTCTGTACAGAGGAATGAAGGAAAAAATAAGCCTGCAATAAGTTGGTGCAGTATTTACACTGGATGAAATAATCAATTTGCATAAAGATAGATTTTCATTAATTGTTTTGTTGTACTTGAAAAAATATGATAAATTAAGTGCAGCCTAAATTCTAAGTAATCCATATTTAGGCTTTGTTTTCTACTCTAAAAGAAACACTAAACATAGACCAATAAATCTATTATATTAATGGAAAAAGTTAGTTACAATGATTATTGTTTTTTGTTAAAAAAATCATTTGTATTGTGAGAGTGGATCTTTAGAAATAATAGGGTTGCTGTAAAACAAACATATAAGTGCTCTTTTTGTGCCACCTCTGGCATCAGCTGGTTTTTACTCAACCTCCACCTTATTGAGATGGAATGGAAATGAACACAAATGGTTGTGCTCAAAAATTTGTGATTTTCTGGCCATTTTTCAGAAAATATGAATGATAACAAAAACTTTTCTTTCACTCATAGTTAGTGGTTGGGTGAAGCCATTTATTGTAAAACAACTCTTTTAACTCTTTTTAAATCACAATGACAACAGAAACTACCCAAATGACGCTGATCACAGTGGCTCAGTGGTAGAGCGGTCTTCCTTCCATCGGTAGGTAGGCGGTTCGATTCCCGCTCTCCCCACAGTTGTGTCCTTGGGCAAGACACTTAACCACTTAATCCAGTGGTGTTCCAGCTGTAACACTGGTGACTGGAACCTTAATGTAAGTCGCTTTGAATGAAAGCGTCAACTAAAATGTAAATTGTAAGTTGCAATTGTAAGTATGACAGGTAAGTAGACAAGTCTTTTGTGGATAAGGCTTTTTATTTACTCAGATGGTAAAGCTGCCCATTCTTCTTGACAAAAAGCCTCCAGTTCCTGTAAATTCGTGAGCTGTCTTGCATGAACTGCACGTTTGAGATCTTCCCAGAGTGGCTCAATGATATTGAGGTCAGGAGACTGAGGCCAGTCCAGAACCTTCACTGTATGCTGCTGTAGCCAATGACAGGTCGACTTGGCCTTGTGCTTTGGATTGTTGTCATGTTGGAACGTCCAGGTACGTCCCATGCAGAGCGCCTGGGCTGATGAATGCAAATTTTCCTCCAGTATTTTCTGATAACATGCTGCATTAATCTTTTTTGTGTCTTTGTAGCTCACACATCCCAAAACATCAGCAATCCACCTCCAAGTTTCACAGTAGGAATGGTGTACCTTTCATCACAGGCCTTGTTGACTTCTCTCCAAATGTAACATTTATGGTTCTGGCTTAAAAGTTAATTTTGGTCTCATCACTCCAAATGACTTTGTTCCAGAAGTTTTGAAGCTTGTCTCTGTGCTGTTTGGCGTATATCAGCTGAAGTTATTTTGGGGTTTTTCTTTGCATCCCGAACAATTTTCCAGGTGTTGTGGCTGAAATTATTTGTTGGTCTACCTGACCTTGGTTTGGTTTCAACAGAAACCCTCATTTTCCACTACTTAAGAGTTAGACTTTGAACACTGTTAATTGCCATTTTGAACTCCTTAGATATCTTTTTATATTATTTATATTCTATTATACACAAACACTGATTACAAGCAAACGGATCACAGGTGAGAATGGTTATCTTTAGTAGCCATTTAAACCTGTTTGTGTCAACTTGTGTGCATGTTATCAGGGCTAAATCACCAAAACTTAAACTTTTGATCAGGGTCATTTGGGAAGTTTCTGTTGTCATTACCATTTAAAAAGAGAACAGTTGTTTGACAATAAATGGCTTTACCCCAAAATAAATGGGGCTTTCAATAAAGCGCCATTGCCCTTTTTCTTGACCTTGACATGACAAGAAACTAGTCCCTTTACTTTACTATTGTTAAAAAAGGCCAAAGCCATGTTTCCTACTATTCCTATACAAATTTTGTCTTGTTAGAAATAGCTACTTAGATCCCTGAAGTGTATTTCCTCTACTTTCTCATTTCCCCGATTTACCCCTGGCTGTGTGTAGTGGACCACATTATTTTGTTGTTAGAAGATTACAAAAAAAATATGCAAATAGGAAAACACAAAACTCAAAGCAAATAAGAGTAAGAATTCCCAGTTGATGCTTGCAGGCACCGAGATGGGTCATGCATCCCAGCTAAATTTAAATCAAACAGAAATATATTTGAGTAGAAATGACTGCCCAAAACAAGGCAATGACTTCAGTGAGCGGATGTAGGATGTGTACGAGCGTGGAACGAGGCAGGGTGTGAAGGAGGAAGAGAGGGTTCACCTCTTTCTGCCACAAATATTTTGATTCAAGTCGACGGCTGAGATCTTCCAACTGCGCTCTCAACAAAAATAACCTTTCATCACCACAATATGATATGAAAATCAATCTGCTGCATTATGAAACGATCACTCACGGTTTTAAAAATAACACGATTATAACTCCAGGCGCTTGTTTCAATTTGAATACAAATGTTATGTTTAAATATATAAAGCACAAATAAGAAGTCAAAAATAGTAAAACAGAATTAAAGACTTGCAGCTCAATAACTTGCATTTGTTTGAATAAGCATATATTAATCTATAAATTAGCAAACAGAGGTTTAGATGAGATACCGCTCCAATTTTGTGAACAGGTAATGATTGTGTTAATTCATTAGATGAATTGTATATGTGCTGCTGCCAGTGTAGTCCTGTGAAATTCATCTACCATTACTGAATAGAGTTTGTGTAATGAGTTTCAGCACCAGACACCAGAGATCTGAAATGCCCCTGTTGTACTGTAAAATACTTTTACAGCATAAGAAGATGAATGGTGTCAACAGTTTATGTTCATACTGATCTGTTTTTGTGAACAGCTGTAGGCTGGCACAATCATCATTCAGCCGCCTGAGTGGTTACGTTCAGATATCAATGCCATTTTAGAAAGGCAGATGTTAAAGCCTTTGGTAAAAAAATAAATAAAAAAATGGTTATGTTTAGGGATAGTTAACACAATTAGTTTGCAAATTAATGTGTGGAGATGCACAGCATGAAGTTCCTGCTTTTCTGTGTGGAGCTTGCATTCTCCTTGTGTTTCTGGTGCTCCAGTTCCAGTCTCAGTTGGGCTCTCTGATTAAAAAGGTCCAATCTATTCCCTGAGCTGCCTTTCTTAATCACATTTTAACTATAAACAACACCCTGTTATTAAACTTTTATGCAGGAAAATAAAGCAGATATTTGTTGTTTAAATTTATTTTGGTCATTTAGATTTGCCACTCTTTCCTGTAGATGTAGCCTTGACACAATAAACAGCCCACAAGACTCAACAGCTGCAGTTTTGATTTCATATTGTTGCTTAAATCTTTATTTCCAAACACATAACTTAAACAAACCTAACCAAAGTTCCAAGTACCTAAATGTGCATTATGAGTAGCATCTATACTGTATAGTGTTAGAACCAAATCAATAATAAAATTAGTAAATTTTACAATTAGTACATTTCTACCACAAACTTCTTCAATCAAGTGTGCACAGATATCCAGACCGTCACTTGCAACTGCTTTCATGTGAAATCTTTCAGTAATACTGTGCATGGCATTTATTATATATTTTTATTTATATTAAAAGTTTTGCAGTATATTCACAGTTGCTGTTCAAATTACTGAGCATATACAAAGCTTTCCCACATCTAAGATGTCATTAATATGATAATTTAACTCTGGACACAAGTATTGATATGTTGAGTATTCAGTTAATTGAAACAGATGTCCTGCTCCACTTTTTAACACAATGCAGTGATTTCTGCATGCTGAGGACTGCCTCAGGGCATTACAGATATGTCCTGCAGACTCATCTAATACCAACACAATCCCACAGGAAAATAAGCTGCAGAAATCATGACACAAATAAACCTGCAGAGCTCAAGGCTGGCTGTAATTTTCTTTCGTCTCAGGTAGATTGTGACCCAGATCAGCATCTTTGTGTTTATCTTAAAGTATAATTACATAAAGTAATATCGACTTACCCTGTACAGTTTATTCTGGCTTTCTTTTAGTCCATGACACGGTGAGAACTACCTTCATGACACATCTCTGGACTGTGCTGCTGCTGAGTTTGTCCTGTGACCCTGGCCTTGTAAAATGTCAGCCAATGACAACCGATTTAGGATGGAGACAGACAGTGCACCGAGAAGGAAGAGCTTTGACATTTTGGGGAAAGAGAATGTGAAATACTGGCTGACATTTGTGCTCACAGTGTATATGTGTGTCCTGGTGGGTGTGTGATTGTGAGCCTGGGAGCAGTGAAGGAACAGAATAGATACAAAACTAAGACATACCGTACTTTTCTCTTTTTACTCAAATATTACCTAAAGCTTAGAGCTAATATGCTCTTCTCTTGGACCACATTTTCTTAACCATTAATTAGGCTGGGAAAAACTAAGTATAAATTGCACAAACTATGACACTACTGTTAGCCCTTCTGGCATGTAGACCTTTTATGGTGTTACAATGTTGTTTTAGTTAATTAATTAGAAAATACATTTTAGACATAATTAAACCAGTGTTAATGTCTCCTTTGACCTCAAGAGAGTCACTATAAATTTAGTTTGTGTGTATCATTATTTTTTTAAATACATTTTATTTTAGACACATATGAAGTTTGTCTTAACAGTTAACCTCATGGTACATTTGACAGTATGTCTATGTTTTTGTATTTGTTTGCCCTCTCAACTTTTTGTGTTACATCATTGTGCAATCTAAAAATGTAAGAAAAATGACAGAGTAAGCACTTTATCTAAATGGTTTATCTAGCTACAAAACATATGGTTCATTTGGATTCTTTAGATTATGTTACTGCCTGATGTCATGTTTTAATGTCTTGTATCAGTGTCACCTCACTCACCTCCCCTTCTTCTTCTCTACAATGTACTGGATAATAACCATACTGCCTCATGTGATTTATCCCGAATGGAAAAAGCATGGGCTGGAGCTAAATTTATCGTTTCTTCACATCAGCTCAACCAGTTAAGACTCCATAGTAAAATAAAATCCAAACGGCAGCAGTACAAGCATCACTGTGTGCCATTAGACACATCACTACTGTTCACACTAGCACAATTATAACAAGGAACATACATTACTATTATCCATTCTCACTTTGATTCCATGTGGATGAATAACATGTGTGAGAATCCTGTGGACCATTCAAAGAAAGAGTATCAAACAGCAGCTTTTATGATGCATTTCTCGTAGTATTAGATTAAAAAGCACTTAAGGCTGAGTCTTCCTGAATGCCCCTTGGTGCACAGCCCTGTATATTTTAATGTAGCACTACTCTGCTGCAGGGCTGCTGCAAGGTATTGTGGGATGCCTTTTAAAACAATAGGCAGGTTTTCCTCCAGCACCTACAATGTGAACCCCTGAGGTATCACACACTGACAGAACATATTAGATGAGTGGTGAGTGGAAATATTCATGAGACAGCATGATAAACTAACATTATAATTAAGAGGAATTATTTAAACCCTGCAGGTTGTGGATGCAAAGCATAAATACCAAGGACAATGTGAGTAAGCCTCTAAAAAGCTGTGCAATGCACTGCAGAGAAATATAAAGTCTGTTTGTGCTATTGACTGTGTTTTTATTTTCTCATACCAGGTTTGGCAGGTTTAAGGGTTTTTTTCTGTATAAAATGCTTGGTGCCAAGAGAAACTAGGTAAAAAAAATTGTACGTGTGTGTTAGTGGGGATAGAAGTGAAAATAGACTGAGGTGAATGGTTGGAACATGGAAGAAGAAGAGAGGAAGTGGAATATAAGGAGAAACCAGGCAAGAGGCGATGCCAGGGCTCCCTGCTGTGCTACTCTGACTCAAGGGCACAGCTACAGTTCCACTTTATCCCTTACTTTTACACAGACAATTATAAATTGGCTTGAAAAAGTGCTAGCTACACAGAGTGGATTTGTTCACTCTAAATGAGCAAGGGTTACAGTAAACTAAAAGCCTATGAATGGCACTGTTTGCTAATTTGCTAATGGTTTCATACAATTGTAAATGTGTGTTGAACTGAAAGACAACAAAAAACATCCACAGCTGCTAAAACATCTCCTTTACTGTAAAAGGAAAAGACACGTCCATTCAGGCTTTTCATGTCTACAGGTTTTAACACTTTTGGTCTTTCCAACAGACTCGATGCTTTACAGTGCAGTTGTAATGCTTGTTGGTGCGTCACTATTTCCTACATACAATAATCCTATAGCTCGTATGAGGAGCTTTTGAGCTAATGTTGCCTCCACAGCTTATACTTTACCTGCACGTGTTTAATTAATGTCTGTGAAGTTCCCCATTCATCCAGTTTTTTTTATCCTAAGTATACAGTTTATAGATAATATAATTAATATGCTCATGTTGTTGTATGTTTGTGTCTTTTAGCCTACAATATTGTGCCGTTCATTATGTTTTCATCTAAAAGGCATGATTGTGGTCCATATGTATTGCTTATGTACTATAAATTTTAAACAAGCTCTTTGTATTAAAGCATCTAGCTTCTACTGTACACAATAATTATCTTACAGTCTAATTGGAGTGGCCATTTTAGTCTTGTAAATTGTCTCTGTTCCCCTGACCTCTCCTGCTGGTGCAATAATGCAGACAGCCCCTCCATCATCTGGCGTCTCGCTGGGAGGACTGTGTCTGCCACTGTGAGTGCAACAATCAAGCGGTCACACCTCAGGAAACAGACGGGGGACACACTCCCTCCTTTCCACACCTACCTTCCCAGTGCAAAGGTGCCCACGTGTCCTGCTGGTCTGGTCTGCACAAGATTTCAAATGTCTAATGCTCTTTGTTTCCATTGTCCATCTTTGTTTTTTGATTACACATTTGGGTTCATGTGCTTTAAATAAATATAAATTCTTGGGTTTAACAAACACTCACACATTTGAGTGGTTCTAAATTACCGTCTTTTATTCTGATAGAGGGTCTATAATTATTGGTCATATGGATGAAAATGTATCATTAATTAGGGCAGGGTTCACCTATATTATTAGTCTTGACATGCATGGTTTCATTTTCACTCTATCTTTGAATTTAATAGCTATTTCAACTCCTATTCTCAGGCTGTCTTCTCACCCACTGGACTGTGATTAGCTGTCCATCACTCTTTGTTTCTGGCTTGTCTTTCAAAGTGCAAACCAAATACCTCCTGTATTGTCTCCTCTTTTCTCATGTCTCCTCAAATTCTTCATTTGTTTTGCTTTTTTCATTTTACTTCATCTCCATCACTCTTCATTTTATATGTGTGTGTAAGGAGGGGACAATGGGTTGAGCCTTTCAGCGACTGTGCAGCCAATCAATGGGGGGCTTATCAGGATGTGTTGTGCTGTGGCTGTCTGCAGCTGAATCCAGAGGCAGATAGGGCTGAGGCTGCTCTGTCTGGGCTCCACACGACAGGGGGTGGAGACGGCCAGGCTTAACAAGTCTGTGTGTGTTTGGGTCTGTGCGTGCCTGTTGGTGTGTGTTTGAAGGAAAAAAGGAGCAAAAGAGTTGCCGGAAAAGGTGTGGAGAGCTCTGATGTTCTCAAATCTTTTACAGGGAAATACAGAATGTGCATCACTTCAACAATATCAGAAATATTGATGTTCAATTTATGTTAAAGCAACAGTTTATGTAACCACTCTCTTAATACTAGTGGTATACTTAGCCTTAGCCTTAATGTCATACATAGCACAGGAAGTCTTACAATGTCTTGGTCATATTTCCTCCTTTCTGTAATGAAAATCTTCCTAGAAATTGTTCCATTGTATTGGGAAATACGTAAATTTCAAATGTTAATAAACTGTATATGTCTGAGTCTGACTTTTTCTTAAGTGGAGATCTACACTTTGCTTGTGAATATTTTTAAGTGACACCAAAAAAAAGTGTGTTTTTTCAAAAAAATACAAATCTAAAACATTTAACTATAAAACAGGGATACAGTGCAATTTTCTTGTTGCCTTTGAAAGAGAATGACTGAATGCATGTGTGTAATTGTTCCACTTAGGCTTTAAGCCAGCAGGCTAATTGTAAATCCAAACCGTGCTGAGAGCATTAGGTTAGGGTCCTTACACATGCACATGCACGCACATAAAGCTTTAAATCCTGCATTTGTTCTACTTTTTCCGTCCTCTCCAAAAAGCTTTTCCTGCAATGTCCCAGTCACTATGGTAATCACCACGGCAACAAGTTACCTTAGTGACTTTCTCAATTTTTGGGGGACAGTTGTTCTCTTTGTCTGGTCCAATTGCTACTGCTTCCTGCTATTAATTTTCTGAAGCAGATTGGAGCAGAGGACTTTGGAGCAATTATAAACATTAGTGTGGGTTTCTGATTTACCACTGTAATACATTTTATTAAAAGTCAAAGTAATCATTGCAGTAAATTGACCTATTGATGGATATCTGATTTCGAGCAGAGTGGCAGCTCACTTCAAATACTGCAACGTTGGGAGACTAATTGGGGTTTCAATTAGGGCTCCACAGCTCCAGACTCTTCTCCTCTCCCACTAATTAAAACCTCCAATAGTGTAATTATGACTCGAGATGGATGTGTGGAAAGAGGAAGCACATGAAGGGAACCAATGGATGGACAGAGAAAGGGGTGAACAAAACCAAATGTAGTGAGGTGTGAGTAAGTGGTGGAAAATTAGGATGGGTTGATGGATGGAGAGAAGAAAGTATATTGGAAATCAACGTATGTGACATAAAGACAGAGAATGATGACAAGGTGTTTGTGGATATGAGAGGGTCATGGCGGGAGGCTTGAGGGGACAGAGGAAGGGCGTGATAAAGGGAGGAGTGCAATTTGCTTGGATCTCAAAGGACGGCAACAGGACACAAAGGAGAAAGATCACTAGACTCTAATGATCTGTCTGTGAGTGTGTAGGGGTACGTTGCCATGGCAATAAGTGGGGCTCGTTAGAGGGGGTCCATCAAGTCGTCAGCAGCAGGTGTCCATCTGCAGACCTCCCACCGACAATCTTAAATCACTCAGTGTGTAATCTATCAATTGTTGGACATCATTAAAGTTACCTTCCCTTTGTGTCAACCAGCAAAGGTAAATGCACACTTGAATAAACATCTCTAAAACAACTCTAAAAGAGCTGTAGTGTGTCTTACAATGTGTGTCTGTGTGAGTTTATGAAACAGTGCAGCCATCCCCTAATGCCACTGTCACTGCTGCAGAGAGAAGTGAAGTGGAACAGGAGAACTAGCCTGAGACTCAGCTTCTGTATATTTACTCTTCAGCCATCAATTTAGAGCTTGTGGGATCTGCACAGGAGGGCATTTTGAGCAGAATGAAGCGCCAAATAAAGCACCAGTGATGTTTAACAAAGCATTACATTCATAACATGGTGAAATGTTCTTGTTTGTTGGAGCAGATTGTGGACGTGTGGAGGCCTTTTTAATATGTTTTAATCAGTTTTAAGGGATCTAAATGTAATGTAGTACTACAGTAATAAATTAAAACAGTATTGACAGTGCATACTTCTAATGTTTCCCGGCTGAATAATCTATGTTTTGATTAAAGGTAACTGTAATCTGACTACATGCCCATGTAATCCCATTACATCTAGTCTGTTACTTACTCCATAAACCTGTCTGTGAAATGTGCTGAACAGCAAGGCTGATCCTTGAAGGCCTCACCTCAACACTTAACACAGGACTTAAAGAATCTGCTGCTGCCTTCTTGTTGCCAGATACAGCTCTCATTTGGAGGTGTAATGAAATCCAGACAATTAAATCCAGATCCACTAGAATAACAAATGTGAAAAATATATAAATACAAATACTGTAACAAAATAGGAATAAGCGCTGGTATTGGCTAAATTTGAAACAAACTGAGTGGTTATGTTGTTATACAGGTCAATCCAACAAGGAAAAGAGTGATCGTCCTCATCGTGAGCTCTGTTTAATAATCCTGTCCTGTTTATCCAGGTCACTTAGACTTACTAGACTACTACTTACTTGAACAGATGTTGGTATCCATATGGTCTTGTGTTTCTGTAACACATCATAAATATGCATGTCTGATGTTCACTTGAACTTTGTGCACTTACAAACATCTGTTTAGTCTGTCTGAATAATTTTTTTAGTGTGGGAGTTTAACTTTAGCCTGTAATAAAAGAGAAACGGTATCTTAAACATTGTGGATCGCACTGACAAGTTACATCAGTTTAGTCGTGCAGAACAAAGTCAGATTAACACACAAGCAACCCTTTTATTTGAAGACTACACATCCTATTATTTTGGGTGCCACACAGTGGGAGGGGTAGTTATTTTGCCTGAACTGCCCTTATCAGATACAATCACAGCATTTGTCAAAGGCGACTAAAAATTCCTCTCGTTATTTCACAGTGAAAGATAGTGTTCATGAAAGTATTTTGCCCTTTGTTGTGTGGGATCTTTTATGATTTGATATCTAAAAATTTATATCTAATCTTAATGCTGCAAGATATAGATTTTACCAACAAATTGGCAGTGATTAACAATGTATAAATCCAACTCAACTATAAGCTACACACAAATGAATTCTGCTGTATTTCAAATCTTTAGCTGTACTTTTCCTTATTATGAATGATTAAATAAAACAATGCACCAACAATGTTATCAGGATGTTGAGGCTCAACTCAGTAGTATAGTTTGCAGCACAATAATGTTTGTATTGCACATGTACAGCAAAGCTATTTATGGCTTAGTCTCTCAAATAAGCCATAAGTCCAAGTAAAACTAATGATGCTATGTAATGTGTAGGACGTATAGTATTTCTCTATCTGTTTGGTTTCAGTTTATGTCTGCGTAAGCTGCCCAGGATTTCATTCTTTATGAGCTGATTATTGTCCAAAATAATAACTACAGTCATTTGTCAGAGTGCGGAGTTTTATATTGAGGCTCAAATGGTAAGAGATGACTGTGCAGAATACAGTAATTACCTTTCAGATGAGTGTGACTGGTCTGACAGTGTTTGTAATTACGACTCCTGGGACCCTATATATGTGTGCATGTGTGCGTGTAAAGTTGTCTATTCTCTAGCAGATTATTTTGAATACAGTGGATGCTGCTTAGATATGGACAAACATCCCTATCACAAAACATTCGACATTCTGCATAACAAACATTAAATGTACTCAAACATACTGTCTGTAATTCTGCCTCGGCTCTCAAAGTGTTAAGATTTTTATTCTTTGCACATTGTGTTTGTGCTGACAAATACTACACTGCAATGTCATTCATTGTCAGATAAATGTGCAGTGAATGACACTTGCAGTGACAATGTAGACAAGGCATTTTAATGAAGCTTTTCGCACCACTGAGGCAATCCTCTATTGTTCATTTTATCACTGCGCACGTTAAAGAAGCATGGTAAATGGATTCAGTGATTCCTCAAGAGAAGCCACTTTAGGACCAAAAGGCAGTGACTGAGACTTGTGCAGAACTTACATACATCTGAAATATGGTGAAAATTGTTTTAGAGCCATGGAATTTGGCACCAAAAAGACATTAAGAATTAACTAAATGTTTTTCAAACATTGGAGTCTACTTAACCCTGCTCTGCCAGATAGTCTGTGACGCATTACCGTCTGGGTAGACTGGCCAGCCGCAACTTTTTTTTTCTATTCTATACAAAGAAGTCAGTCTGGTACTCTGTTGCTTGCATTCAATTTCAAGTGCAAGGTTTACGGGTGTAATGTTAACCAAACAGAGAAATGCCGGACGTGACACAAAAAGGCCATTGTGAGGAAGCCATGTGAGCGTCGCTAGTTAACATGGCCAGCAGTAGAATGGTTTCATCGTTTTTATACTTTGCTAGTTATCCAAAACTGAGGCGAGAGCAGAAATAAACAGCGTAGCAGCGTCCGCCAGGTTGAATGATTTAGGACTAGCTGTGCAAGCCGAGTTACTTGTGTACAACGTGGCCAGCAAACCACAATCTGCTGCAGACAAACAGCTTGTGACTGGTCCATCCACAAATGGGAGAGAGAGAGAAAACGGACCAGACTGTTCGGTTTTTGAAAAAAAGAAAACGGTATGGTGTACTAGCTTACCATTTGGGAGGGCTTCCATAGAAAAAGTACTTAAAATGAAAGATACTTAAAATGAATAACCAGTTGGTTATTGGATTTAGTAACCACAGTTTTATTGAATTTGAGCAACGGTTCCTACATTGTCAAACCTAAAACACACCCATACCTCGCAGTACTGCCACATCATTGGCTGAATAAACAGTGCGGACGCTTTTCTTGGAGCAGTACAAGATGGATTTTTGTGAGTTTGTGAACTCACAGATCACAAGAGGAACCAGCTGCTGCGCAAGGTAAGGGTTTACTTGCAGTCACTCATTCATTTCATTTTATCCTAGACTTATACTTTTTGTACTTTTCTGCCTTATTACCCTCAGACAACTTATGTAAATATTCTACTAAAAGAGATATGGCAGACTCTTTATCCTAAAACATGTCACTTTGGTCTGGTAGATGTAACATAAATATTAGAACCATAAAAATAATAAATACATTTCCTTTTTATGACAGGAAAATATTGTACCAGGGTTAGTTCTTTTTTTTTTTACCACAAAATGTAAATGTTATATTTACTTTATTTGTATTTACTTTAAGACTGTCAGATACATGCCATTTTCTCCAGTCAGACAAACCCCCTTTAACTCAGACCTAGAGTGCTGTGAGATAAACCTAGTGATACTGCAGGAGCGTCTCCTCTGATCTCTTAATCTTGACTTGGACACACTAATTGGAGCCAAACCACAAAGCCCCTCACTTTTGCTAAATTGTCAGCAAAAACATGCAAACAGTAATCCTCTAAAGGAATCAGTGGTTCAGACAGTTACTTTTATCCTAGTCCACAAAACACTTCAGTTAGTGAAAGTGAAATGAACTCATTGTGCCTGTCTGCTGTCCTTTGGGCATAAAGTCTCTTAGTTCTGTCTTGTGAAGCCTTCATATTGTGTCTGGATAGGATACTGCAGTGTGTGTCGCTGTGATCAGAGCTATTATATATACTGCACTGAGGGAGTGAATATCTGTCTCACAGGATTTCCAGCATTTGCTCCCACTGTTCACTTGCAGCATTGTGTCTAGCAGCTGCAGTGAGGCGTTTAACGACCCAACCCATGTAGTTAACTGTCTATTTTATAAATTATTCAAAGTGGCACTCCAAGAATAAAACAGAGATTGTCTCTTTTTTACCTCTATTACCTTCATTGAATGACTGACAAATTGCTGAGACAGAGACCTTTGAGGAGTTGTTTAGAGTATATTAGCCTAACTTACTGACCGGATGTAAGCAAAAATCAATCATTGCTAATATACCGTCTGGAGGATTGCTACGCCATGAAATGTGACTAGATCTTTGAAAGTATTTGGCCCTTGCCATTTCACTAACAGGCCATCCCCAATGTCATATCCCATGGTTCATGCCCAACCCTGGAGCATGAGGCAAGAAAAATGGATTCCTATCAATCTCAGCATTTAACAAAGTACCAACTCAAAGCTCAAAGAGAATGGCAAGTAACAAAAACAAAAAAAAACACTTATTTATAAATCCCCTTAACATTCCTATGTCCTTTCAGAGGGTCATTGCAACATTTTTGTCAACATCCCCCAGTACACAACTGCAGCATATCATTCAAAAGCTTAGGTAATAATCTTTAAAATGCTCATTTTTGCATATATTGTTTTCAAATTTGAAATGGTAATAGTCAAGACCTTATTCTGTAAGCCTTTTGTATGTTTCAATCCATATCTCTCCAAAGGGCTCAAGCTTTAATTTTAATTTGGCCTGTTATTTTTTACAGGCGTTACAGGCAAATTTACCCAGAGTGTTAAGCGAAGGTCCCTCTCTGTGTGTACCAGGCCAGTATGTGTCTGTGTGAAGCTCTAAGGTTTGAGGTGATGGACTTTTGGTTGAATGCTCACACAGTTGTGCACACATGGAGATCCTTCATTGAACACGTCTCAAGCTCAGCCATGCATTCAGCTCTCCCAGTGACCTAGAAATGAATGACAAACAAACAGAAGCCAGAGTAAACTCCTTTTCCCAAGGTTTATACATGTATTCATTTCTCATATACCCCCAAATCACCTTCTTCAAGTCTTCAACGGTCCTCCAGAGTAACCTGAGCCACTGAAATCATATGAAGCAATGGCAGATACTCTGTGTCACAATACTGGAATACAGTATATAGACAGATCAAGCTCAGCACTGCATCCCTAGATAGAAACACAAATGAATGTAGTCATACATTTTTATTTATTTTAGACATTATCAGGAATTATAGCTGATGTTAAGGCACCTGTCATGGAGCACGTTTGAGATCTCCCCAGAGTGGCTCAATGATACTGAGGTCAGGAGACTGAGATGGACAGTCCAGAACCTTCACTTTATGCTGCTGTAGCCAATGACAGGTCGACTTGACCTTGTGCTTTGGATCGTTGTCACGTTGGAACGTCCAAGTACGTCCCATGCGCAGCTTTCGGGCTGATGAGGGCAAATTTTCCTCCAGTATTTTCTGCAATTAATTTTTGACCAAGCTTCCTGTGCCTTTGTAGCTTTTTATTTTTGTGTAAGAAGCTATAATCCCTGATAGAATAGAAGCTTTATTGTCATTACACAGGCCACACACAAAAACAATAAATAATAATAAAAAAATAGTCACATTGTACCAACAAAAAGGTGGTCCTAGCAGTTCTGTATATGAGCTCAAAGTGTATCTCTGTCCTACAACCACCTCTTAGAATGATAGAAGTGGTAATATATTTTGACTTTTAAATTTTTATCCACATATGCAGTATTGATGCTAAAAGTTTGGTGGGGGGCGCTGTGGTTATTACTCTTTCTCATTCATGCATTTGTCTCATCCAGGCTGGACTATTGCAATGCGTTATTCTCTGGACTGCCAAGGAAAAGTACTCACAGACTACAAATGGTCCAAAATACAGCCACCAGGCTGTGTACACAAAAGTATGCAAACATAACTGTTTATACTAATTCATTCATTAATGAGACGTTCTCTGAGATAGTGCATGATGGAAATAATAAATAATATAACTATAGAAGTACCTCCTTAAGAGCCGATTAAACAATATACAGAAAAAATAACAAGAGTAACAAGGACATACTGTAGTATCCTTTGAACGCTGTGAAGGACTAACATGGACTTGCCTCTAGACCACTATTTTCTGTTTGGAAAGAGAGAGTGGGTACAGGAATCCAGTGTTTATCTGAACAAAGGGGACAATGAGAGGACATGGTGTGCAGAGAGAACGCCGCATGCCCTCCTCTCACCCGCGTTAGCTTACATCCCGGTGACACATGCACTCACAAGCACTGGAAATAGGCAGGAGATGAGGTTTCGACCCACTGCTTTGGCCTTATACATAAACATGAAGAACAGCAAGTGAGTGTGAGCCACTGCTTCGGGACAAAGACTCATCTGTGTCGGGACAGAACGGCAAAAGAATCATGTTCCATCAAATGCACACCGGGAAACTGAGTGGATATTGCTTTTTATGACGATATGTGCCTCGCTCCATCAGGAAAGTTATTTTTTCTCTGAAAGCGTATTAGTGCATCCCTTTTATAAGTACCATGGCCATTTTGGATTCAACATAGACTGAATATTTATTGTTGCCCTTGCCCTTTATGAGATGCATCAAACAAGGCTTGTAGCCTACAGGTAAAAAACAAAGGCTGATCAAGAAGGATAAAAAGTATCTTGAAGTATCTAAAGGTATATGTAGTTACGGCCTAAAAACTAAATTTACAAAACTTAAGATACGTACTTCAAAGGAGTCTTCCCGTCCAGGTCAAGTATCTAGCACAAACTCTTCTTGCTACAGAAGTAGTAGATTTGGTCAGATATCCAATCAGAATAAACCTTCATCTGAAGGTATTCTGAGCACATGCAACAGTTCACTTGCAGGCAGAAGTAAAAGATGCTGCCAGAATATAGAGTCCACAGTCTCTAACAGGATGATATACCGTAAGAGAAACCCAGGTTTTGGTTGTGTTTTTTTTTTTATCAAAGAGCAGTGAGACTATTCCAATAGACCTTTAACAAGACACAATTTATAAAGTCTGAAATATCAATACTTTTGCTCCATTCATTTTCCCAAACCAACTTGTCTACCACTAGGTTGTGTGTTGCATTTAAAGCCCTAGTCACAAATCTCCTCTAACAGCTTCGCTTCTCAAATGAGGGCTGCTTGCCACACACAACTCAGCATCTCATCTAAACCACATCCTCCCTCTTCCTTCAAAAGCCAAATATTTATCTTGTCTTTTCCACTACGTTGAACAGTGGTTGACTGCTGTTGCTAAATTATGGATTTATTCAACACTTGTGGATGCATTTGAATGTTTTTCTGACCAGTCGAATCAAACTGCTGCCATTAAAATGTATGAGAGGGCAGAGACGATGAGGAATAAATGAATGGAGAGGCAGAGAGATGTTGCAAAAATACTACCGAGCAGTTCCTGCTGGAAAACATCAATATCAATATAATATATCTTTTTAATATAACTCAATCTATAAAATGAAACGTCACATTTAGTAAATAGACTCATATCTTAAGTGTGAAGTGTAAGGGTTTATGAGACAAAGCTGCATCTCTAAACCACAGCCTTTGTATTGTATTGTGTTGGTTGTTTTCCAATGTAATATAGCTGGCTGAAAATAGGAGAAAGTTACAGAGATGGTAACTTAACTCCCTGGTTACCTAGCAACCATTTATAAAGAGCAACCCAGACAGACTGCTTGGCTGGAACTTCCTGTTTTTAATGAAAGCCCAGTTACAAAACACATAGGTGGGAGTGTGGCTGAACAGAAAACCTGCAGCGAGATGAAGATTTCAGAAAATGATGGATGTGTGTCAACTGAAAAACAACATAATAAAAAGAATACACAGTGGAAGAGTCTGTATGTGTTCAGATGAGTGGAAGGTGTAGTGAGGCATGGAGAAAAATAAATAAAGGAGCTGCAAAGAAGGAGTTTAAAGCAGATGCTCAGGCAGAGGGATATAATACCGGCTGATTCTAGCAGATTATCGAGCTCAAGTATAGTCAGCGCAGGTATTGGACATCAGTGATTATTTCCTGTTGTAGACGATAAAGGTCCAAGACAGTCAAGACAGTCCAAGGAAGTAACTCCAATTGGCCAGTGGTTAGAATCAATTATTAGTATAGCTTTCTATTATACCAATGGACTCCCACACATATAACACATATTAAGTTATGTTCTAATTGATGATTTGTTATTGTCTATAAAAAAAAATTAACAATATTTTGTTTAGCTTGCTGTATATAGCTATGGGAGTTACTGAGGCTTGGTGAGGCTTTGTTCAGCAAGAAATATTGATACAAATGAATCAAAAAACTATGCAAAACACTGTGACAAACAAACATTTCTATTTCATAACTCTCCTAAGTGTGAAGCCTATATAACAAAACACACATAAAATAATGCTATTGTTTTCATTTGCACCGCACATTTGATGTTTATGTCATCTACAGTCAACAGTAACTGAGTGTTTCTCTTACTGGAAAACACCTTACAGAATGAATACATGCTGTCATCTGCACGTCACAGTGGAAACCCTATATCTTGTTGTTATTCCTGGTTTTCTTGGCAGCAGATGACAGTTTCTCTTGTTTTCTGACACTGATAACACTCCAGTCCATCAAACACCCATGTAGCCCATCTATTGTATATCCTGTTTGAGCTGTGCCTGTATTGCGCCATTGTGTTGTATAACTTTGTATAATTATGGCTCAGAATTGGTCCTTCAGAACCCAAAATAGAACAAAAATTAAATTGACAGAGCAGAACTTCACAGCCCTTGATTATAAAGAGACTTTTATGTATTCATAAGCTAACTGGGAAATATAATTTTGAAGACAGTCTAATTATAAACACAACAAAAAGGTTGAAATTCTTTCTCATCGACTGTGCCAGAGTAGAAGACATTTAGTGAGTGTGCTGCTGATTGGGGCTGATTGAGTGCACTGGCAGGAGGCCAGCTGTTTTGGGGAAATTACCCAGATGAGTGGCATATCGCCTGTCAGCTTTTCTGGAGTGTGATGCCCTGAAATGTGCATGTGCATGTGCGTACACTGAAACGGGTGCTTGGAGTGCTTCTTCTTTGACAGGAGGGTGGAGTTGGTTGAGACCTAAACATAAAAGCTGTTATTGTGTTAGATTTTAAAATGTCCAAGTCCTTATTTATCATCAGATATTTTATTTTATTTTATTTGAGCATTAGAGAAATAAACTTTGTGGATTTGATTCAAGTTCACAATTCAACTGAGATTGGTGGGATAAATATAGAACATCCCAAATGCATGTAGATGTTAAAATAAGCACTTACTGAGAACAGAACTGTTTTTAAAGAAAGATGAGCACATATAAAGTTGAATCTGTGTTTAACACTCTTCAATGTTGAATGTTGCTGCAAAAACCCTTGTTCAGGGTCTATGTTTCTGTGTCTGTTCAACCTTAGCCTTCTGTCTCTCCAGTCTGAGTCAGAGAGAATAAAATAGCCCACCTCCTCTGTGGGAGAGTGTGTCCTCTGGGGAAGGCATCTTTGTGGGTCTGGAAGCTTTCTGGCATCTGCTCTGTGTTCTAACACGACAGCTAATTTTGTTGCAAGAAAATGAAATTAAACAGTAATGTTGGGCGTTATCACAGACAGGGACAGGACGTGGGGTTCACTGTCGTCAGCATTGTGTAACAGTTTGGATAAAACAGAGAACAGAGAGCAACAGAGGGTGAGAGGGTGTGTGTGGGACGTGTGGAGAGAACACAGCGCAGTGATACATCACTGATGAATATTTTAAAGGACCCACTATTATGAGAAAAAGAAAAATGAAGACAGTTTTGATGTAGTGCAGATGTTGTAGGAGGAAACAGGACCAGTGAAAAATTCTTATTCCCTGGAAAGATCAGCTCATGGAAACATCTGAACAGTGTCACACTACAAATTATGAAAATAATGGTGTGATATTAGATTTATAAAATACTGCTAATTTTGTCTCTTTGTCACCAGTCTACTCAAAGACTTGAGGTTAATATTCAAATATTAAATGAACGGACACTTCACATTATTTTCTTCTGACCCATTGACAGTAAATGAACAATCAATCTGGACTGTTCACAGCGATATCAATAGCAGACAGGGGACCAACTTACCTATTCAGAGAAGGTATCAGAACAATGTCAGGCTGTTTACAAGCTCTTTCAGAGCAACCAAACTGTTTTCTGTGACCTTACAAGAATCTAGCTGCTATGCAAAGTAACTCTCTCTCTGTACAGTTTGACAATTGAAGTTGTGTATTAGAGTCAACTCAATAATGGAACTGAAGGTCAGTATTTCTCACCACTGCTATGATTTCTAGTTCAAGACTGTAGACCACAAAGACTGAAATTAATTTGCTGAAATAGTCCTTTAGCAGTATCCATAGCAACATCTCTTTGGTAGAAGGCTTATTTTGTGGCTGTGAACAGACTGTAAGAGTTCTTTAGTCTATAAAATGTTTCAGTGAAGTGAGAGATCAAAGATTTAGATGAAGGTGTTTGAAGAGGAAGTTTGTCTTCTGTCATCTAAAGAAGCGTAGATGTTGGATATAAATAGCACACAATAAATAAAGCTCAACAGTAACGGTACATTTATGATTTTAATATACAGTTTTCATGATAAAGTTCTTTGATAAACAAACAAACAGGTTTTGGCTATATAAAAAGCTATATAGAGACCAGTGACTAGACTTGGAGACAATAGTGGTCATGTGCTTACATTATTCAGGTATCAAATACAAACACTTTTAGCTCTGAATGAAGAGGATACTCACAAAAGTTCAGAAGAAACGTCTCACTGACTGATTTACAAGACTCACTTCATCAATAGTTTGAACCACATTAACTAACACACTGAGCCATGTAGAACGAGCTATAGCCTACACCTAGGAATATGAAGGAAAAGATCCACAGGTTTTAGAGGTCAGTTTATTACTCATTGTTCCATCAAAACAGGTAGAAAAGACTATACCTCTGAGATGAACACAAAGCATCCTTATAGCGTAACAGTGGGACTGTGCAGTAGCATATAAATTAGGAAACGTGGGCAAGTTTACACATTTGCCACAGTACTCAGGTAATAAAAGAGTTGTCACACAGCCTGCAGGGCACTCAGCTGCTACGTTCTTCCTCTATTAAGCTGAAGAACAGCAGGTAGCACCAACCACCGCAACACCACTTGAATCCCTCCCTGCTCGTAAACCAGAGGTTGTTTAAGACAAAGGGGTTGTTGCCTCCAGCTAAACTTCCTTGATATAAAGTGTAAACTGGTGAAAAAACATGTCGAGAAAGGCAAGGCTATGGTTGCTGTCAGATCTCGCATGATTTGTTTTCCTGTTCTGATGGAGCTGAGCGTAAGCTGACCGACAGACTTTAAAGAGACAACCAGAGATATTGTGCTACTACCACACGAGCACAGGAGACAGACAAAGAAGGTGTTTGGCAGTGCAGAATCATATGAAAAGATTCATTGCTATGTACAGTAGGTTTACCAATTAACCTCACACCTGGGTCATTACAGCTTAGCCCACAACCAGTCAGTGATTTTTGAAAATACAAATACTATAAAATAAATAAAAATGTATATAAGAGCCATTTTGGTTTCCTTGTACACAATGAGTCACCTGCATTGCTTTTCTTAATCTGCGTAAAACCAATGAACCCAAGAAGCTGTGGTTTAACACTTTTTCTGACCCAAGTCTGAATAATATGGATGGTGATTTCTGCCACTGTGATAGAAAACCACCATAAATCAAAGAAATGTTTGAGTTTTGAGATTTTTATTTATTTATTTTTATTTTATTTAGTTTTTAAATCACAGTGGTGGAGACCAGCTTTCATTGAGTTAAATGATGAATAAAGACATTTACAGACTATAAAAACATTTCATTGGTTTTCACTTAAAATTGAAGTATAATTGAACTGCCTGGTACCTGGTATAAGAGGCCAGAGAAGACCATGTGGTAGTGTTATATAGCTAAAGAATAACCTGATAATGAATGTAAAATAAATAATGTATTAAAGTAATATTAGTTCATGTCATTTTAAAATCTTTTATATTTACAAAGTATTTACATTACAGTACTGCAGCAGTATTGGCACACTTCATTAAAAATATCTGTATAACGTAATGACCTAGTAAACTAAACTAACTGCTATAAATAGTAATTACTTAATGTCCCTCAGTGCTATCTTCTGAACAAACAAAGTGCGCCTGATTAATAAACAGAACTAAAAAAAAAAAAAACACTAACAAAATAAATGAAGAATTTAAACATACATGTGAACTGTCAACCTAAAAAATCGGAACAGTTTTCTAACTGAGGCAGCATTGATTTTTCTGTACCACAATACTGTTCTAGTATTTGTCAAAGAAAACTGCAAAACTGGTCTTCTTAACCAGAAACACAGTATGCCCTTCATTTCAGTGTTCAAGCATTTCTAAGTGAAACCAATGGATGTTGTTTACAGTGCAAGCATCATCATAAGAGCACCAAAGTAATTGTACACTATATACAGCCAATAGCATAATGTGTAACACCAAACAATGTGTAGTGCACAGACTTATTTTCAACCCAGTCCTTCACCTTTAATGATACTCTCTGCTGTTATTACTCTCCATCCAATTCAGTCTATTTAATTGCATTGTCCATGTGTGTTGTTCTGAGACCAGCCTAGGAGTGTTTGATTAAGAGTTATAGTGACACTTGTCAATATACAGATGTTTAAAGTGTTCTTTTGAAACCATTGGTTTCCTCTGTCTGCTCTTGAAAACATACCACTTACTGCTGGGACGCAGCACTTGTTTAGTTATCCAAAGCCTACGTCCCCAGTCACAAAGGCTCAGCGTGAGTGCACCATTACATGAACTGTTCGTTTACAGCTGTAAACTGAGTTATAATTGTATAGGCAGTGTTTGCCTACACTGAGTGTTGGATTAGAAATATTACAAGGTTGCTTCAATAATGACAATAATTAGAAGTTGTTTGGCATTGATTAGCACAATTTAAGGTATACAGTACATAAATATTACTTTACTGACCACAACTGTATCAGTCACACTCCCACAATTAATCTATTATAACACAGCATACTGAAACACCTGCATTATTCCTACTGAATACATTGCACAGTATAAACAGTTGTATCCTGTTGCCTTACCCCCAATTTACACCAACTCAACAACGGCGCGGAACAATACTATCACGTCACTCGCGTATAAACTGCTTTCTATTTTACACAGTGTGACAATTTGCACCGGCAACGACTCAGGTGCGTCCCAGGAACGCTGTGCTGTTCTTCTCAAGATAGGTTAGAGTTCTATTTTTAGCGCGGCTGGGTGACAATTTACCGAGCTACAGAAAACTGTGTCAAAATAAACTTTCTACACTATAAAAATATACTAAAAACATAGTGGTCATGTAAACATGTGCACTGTACCAGGACTTCTGTTGCACCATAGGACAATGTAAAGAAGGAGAAAACATGAAACACAATAGCCACAAATTTGAGTTTAGACAGTAAGTAATTACCCACAGTACATACTGTCTGTATATGCATGTCTCGAGAATATCCACAAAAATATGACGAAGTCAGCAAAACAGAGCGGGGAAATCTAAATGTGCGACGTAGCAGGAACAACTCTGACGTCCTTGGTGTAAATTCACACTTTTAAGCAGACGTGTGTAAAACGTTTTCACGGGCGTGACATGCCGCGATAGTCTTGGTGTAAATTTGGGGTTATTCTGTATGCCTTTGGGAAATTTAATAGATTTGATATAAACAACCTGAATAAAACCTCCTGTGCATCAAGAAACGTTCAGTGTATCTGTGTTTGACAAAAAGGTCAATGCCAGGTTTATTATTAAATGATGTGAAGCTGATCTGCAGATAACCACTGTGCACTTATTGCAAAGATATGTAATGAGCCTCTGGTTGCTGATCATCCCAGGCTAAGTACAAACTCATTTATGTCATTTTCCTTATAAATAAAGGTTATACAGTTACTGTAAATGTACAGTATATTAAAAAATGAAGACTGACTGAATGTTGTTTCATGCACCCATTCAATTGACCAGACGAGGTAAGGCAAATGTGTCCCAGTCTAGTCTGACAAACTATCCACAGGCAACCATCCATTTAGTGGCATCTGCGTCTCTTATGTAGCCTGCCCCTTCAGCAGTTGGAGCCAGCAGGAGTATAGTTACTCAGCTCCCTGCGGATAGTGCTGAATGGGGACAGCTCCAGCTCAGTGGTACACTCGTGTTCGTTATCATCACTGGCCGTAGCTGAAGAGGGCACGTGGTTACAGCAGCAGCAACAGCAGCAGTCTAGAAAAGCTCTGCCCAGTGGACGGCACAGGAGCAGCAGCAGTGCTGGCGTCACAGCAGCCCGGCAGAACAGCAGCAGCTGGGACAAAAGATGGAGCACAGACATGGTGTGCTCTGGGACTCCGGCCGCCATGTACGCAGAGACTATGTTGCAGATGTTCTCAGGCACCACACAAGCACCATAGACAATGGCCAGAGCCACCACAGTGCAGTTCATCTGACTCTCCAGTCGGATCTGCTTCTTGTTGTTGCGGACGCTGGCCTGCTCTGCTCGACGAATTTTACGTGCTGTCACCAATGAGCACCCAATGGTGAACAAGGTGGGAAGGCAAAAGTAGCAGCCGAAACACCACCATAGCCGTGCGCCCTCATAGGTTAAGCCCAGGACATAGAGCATGTCAGGAAGTGAAGTCGATATCCTGATAATGCACCGCTCCACATGCGGTTCATCTGGAATCCCAGTGTCTTCCACAACCAACTGTCGGATAAGGAGCTCAGGCAGCGCCAGGAGAAGAGCACCGATCCAGATTACTGCCAGCTTTGCTGTGGTGGATGTGCAGTTCTCAATCATCTCATAGTACATCTGGACATTGGTTGCTGCACGAAAGCGATCAATGCACAGAGCACACAGTGTGAAGGTAGTCACACCCAAGGACGCCACCTGTGGAAACAGGCAGAGAGACAATCATGTACAAGTAGTGTAGATTGAACAAAGAAGAGAGAACACATGCCTTGTGAAAAAACAATAACTGCACATTATATACTTCAATACAATTGTACAAGCTAAGAGTTAAGGATAGTATCTCATCTATGGAAGACTGTGGAGGTTATTGTCGGGGAAACACTTGCAGTAAACACAAGCACAAGTGCATTTCTTGGCTCATCAGCCATTTGTAAACAGCTGGACAAGTGATAATGCTACTAGTCTTTAAGGGAACCTGGCTTTACCATCATGACAATCAGACTCTAAAAGCTGCTATAGCATTAAGCAGCATCCCGTTCTGATCCAAAAGTGTCTATGTGAGCATTTAAACATACACAGCTAAGGACACAGAAAGGTGTGTTAAAATTCATTGTCACTCTGTTGTTTTTTTTCATTTTTACCTCTGCTGTTCTTGAAGAAACCCTCGTCCAGCAGCTAATTACCTGACATCGGCGTCATGCTTGTTGCAACGCCTTGACAAAATAAAGGAAAGGGCAAACATTTCTCCAGCATCTGTTGGATTAACATTTTGGCAAACTGGGGACCCAGTTAGATATTCCTGTGCAGCAGCAGTATTCATGTGTGTGCTGCTGTCCTTATTTGAACTAGCTTTTGCCTCAAGCACTTAAGCTGCCAAAGGAGACACTGATCCCCCTCGTCCTGCACCCACTCTTACCTTTCTTACCTCTCCTCTCTCATAATATGTCTCCACATCTTCTCTCACCCTTAACTCCCATTTGTACATCTTTTAGTCCCTCCTTCCCATCCTTCATATCAGATTTAATTACAGCCAGCTTCCCAGATGGCCTTGGCGAGACTGGTTGCAGAGCTCTAAGCACATATACTCTGCATGGACAGATAAAGATAAACACACTGAGATGCTAGCTGATGCTTGGTGACCCTGAGACACACTGGAAGGACCTAACCAGGCTAATGATGCAGACCAAAATATGGGCCAGACAAACCTTTAACAGGCTGCCTGACCCTGAGCACTAACTATAATCCATGTGACTCATGACATAATGCCATGACCATGACTGTATTGTCAACTAAGAGCCGAAGCAATGATTTAGGGTTATTAATTCATTCAAGCATCTTTGCACATTCATTTGTTTTAAGGCAAGTAAAATGTGTACAGATCTTTGGTTTAAAAAGGCAAGTTAAAATGGAAAATGTTCAGATTGCAGATGTCAAACATCTACTTTTTTGTGCTCTGCTTACTGTGATTTTAGCAACAGAAACCGAAAAAAGGCTTGGAGGTCTCAAGAGAACCAGTCAGGCTCAGGATCAGACAGGATCAGATTATGCTTTGATGGGACTTTGATGGTAGTTGCAACTCAAATTTTTCAGGAGATGACAGCCAGAAGAAACCGCCCCAAAAACATCTGCATCAAAGTATCACTTGAATCACTGGTGCTGCAGGACAAAAGCTTTCTTCATGTAGATGTAAGTCCATGTAGAGTTTTGCATGAAAACTAACTTTAACAGTACATTATGTGTATTATTGGTATTATTGTCATGTATGCATTAATTCACATTACTTCCAGTCAAGTATTGAGTAAAAGGGTGTTTATGGGATGGTTGGGGATAATGAACTTATTCCCTACAGTAGGTAATATTCCAAATCACAGATTTAAATAGACATTGAAGTAGTTAAGTGTTTTAATTCCATTTTAACTGGCCCTATTTACAGCAGTACATGGTAACTCTGCTGACAACTATTCTTTTTGAATTATCTCTTTAAGTTATATGGGACATGAATGTGAGTGAACACACACCCCTCATGTCCAGTACACACAGAGGCAGGTGTGGGAACATGCTGAATATTTTATGGGTTGAACAACAGGACTGGGATGGCTTTAAAGGCTGTCATGAAGGAGTGGAACTGCCAGCTTTGATCAGAGTGTTGGGACAAGAACTGGGGCAGGATGAACAAGCACAGCTTTGTACTGCAGGGGAGATAAGAGAGAGAGAGTCAGGACTGAGGCCTGGTGGGGGTCATAAGAGTGGAAGTTTGTTTTACAAATCATGTTTTTGCGCCGACAGTATAAATTGTGTAATGGAGAAGGTTATAATGTAAACATCAGTAAAAACATGAGCAATTGTGACAGGAAGAGAAATGAGATGTAGCATTATCTAAATGATTAACTATGTTAATGTGGCATTTCTTCAACAACAACTTGACCCTGTCATGTTCTTTTAGCTGCTGGTAACAAGAGAATGAGAAATTATAAAAGCTCTGCATCGTGAGGGGCGCAGTGGCTCAGTGGTAGAGCAGTATTCCTATAAACAAAAGGTTGGCGGTTCGATTCCCTCTCCCTTGTTCATACTGTTGTTGTGTCCTTGGGAAAGACACTTAACCCACTTTGCCTCCAGTGTCCAGTGTAGCACTGGTGTATGAATGTGTGTGACTGTAGAGGTGTGTTTGGTGGTGGTCGGAGAAGGCTGTGAGCGCTGTGTATGGCAGCCCCCCTCTCTGACTGACCCAGGTGTGAATGGGGTGAGTGGAAGCATGATGTAAAGCACTTTGGGTGCCCAAGAAGGGTGCAAAAAGCGCTATATAAATGCACACTATTGACCATGATCAAAAAGGTAAAAAGTCATAATTTTACCCATATTAATAATAGCACAAATATTTAAAAAATGTATTTAATCCCAGTATTTATGTTTACCTATGAGTATGCAGCATTTTTAGTTTAAGAAGCTTTACCTGTTTCAAGAAACCTTTACAGTTTGGAAGAGAGGTAAACCCATGTGCAGCTGCAAACTGCAGATAACCTAGGATAGCCTTCTCACTAGATTCGGGCAGGACTGCAGGACTCCTTGAAAAAGAGATTTAGAATCTAAATGAGACTTTCCTAGTTAAATAAAAGGTTAAATAAAAAAAAATATATATATGTATATATATATATATATATATATATGTATATATATATGTATATATATATATTTTTTTTTAATTTAACCTTTTATTTAACTAGGAAAGTCTCATTTAGATTCCAAATCTCTTATATAAATCTCTTAAATATATATGTATATATACATATAAATTCTGATATTAACACATTATTATGTGATGACTATGTTAATGACTAATGCTGCCTATTTGTTGAAAATGTGATATTTGTGTTGGCAAAACTCATTACAACCTTTACAGGTTAATTAATTTCATAAACCTTTATGAACATTAAAAGCAGCAAGGTCAGCAAAAAAGTCTTTCATTCTTATCATGTTTTTCTGTCTCTCAGTGCAGCAGGTGAGAACCATGTTTTCCCTCAGTGCTGTTTGCAATAACACTCCATTAACTTCCTGATTAAAGATCCAGTGAGCTGGTGGCACAAATGTCTTTAAACGAGGCCTGCTGAAGTCTGTGTGGGCTAGCTGTGACTAGGATCAGTGTCGGGGGTAATGGGCAATATCAGGTGATTAATAAGCTAATGTGGAGTTACAACTAACTAATACACCAACACAGACATGCATAATTTTAAGTAATGAACCACACAGACAAAGGCTTCTTGGGCTGCTGTGCTTTTACTAGGTTAAGTGTAAGTGTGTATGAGCCAGAGCAGGCTCCCCCAGACCATAATTCTCACCAGAGACAGTGCCTCTGACAGCCACCATCCATCTACAGCTGGCCTTTGTGTGTGTATGCGAGAGGGAAGTGATAGGAGAGGCGTACAGCCCATCGACAAGGGTGTGTCTCTTCATGCTCATGTTGTGTAGAAGGGGACACAGGCAGTATTTTACTGTGCCATTTCATTTTGTGGCATCTGCATGTGGTATTATTACACATATTGTACCGGATAGAATAGAATCACCAATTTTAAAACTGCTTTCCTTAATGTTAAAACAATATAACAGAGCGCAACTAAACTGCCAAAAACAATTTCTCTTAAAAATGCACACTCCTCAAAGCACTTGCACAAGGTTTATATTCACACAGGCCAAATGCCCTCTTAAATTAAATTAACAACAACACACCACATTTCTGTTTTCCAGCTACTTTGCTTTGAGTCTTTCACAGTGCATCTGTGGCCGTTTTTCTTCCACACAATAAATTTCTGCTCCATTTAATTATATCCTGACCTGTGGCAGATTTCCCCTGGACATTACAATTTTTATTCTGCTTTAACTGTACAGTGGCTTCCACAAAGAGCTGTTCCACATCCTAGAGCTGTCTGGAGGTAAACCGGTTAAAATCCTGTGTAGCTATGGTGGCTCCATACTTCCATTTATCTACATGAAGCTTTACATGTTATGTGATTGTTATTAAGTGGTTATTTTTTTACTGACATCTCTATGTGGATTGGACTTTTCAACACCATTCAAAACTACATGTCTTCATCACTGGACAGAGAGCTGAAGAGGCTAACTATTATGCATTATGTAATTTACAAATCTTGCAATTAACTCCCATTTGCATGAGAGAGAGCATGGTATTGTGCGTTTGTCTGGTTTGTGTCCTGTTACTGTGTGTGGCTGTACATCCAGTGAGTGTTCTCTATTGTTTTTATAGTGCTAGTGTGCCTATGTAGCTGTGCTTGTGTGTTTCCCCTGAGGCTTACTTCTAATCAGAGATAGCTGATGCAGAGAGAAAGAAAGAGTGAGCCGTGGGCAGTGATCAGAGGGCCATCCTACCCATCTGGACCATAAACACACTACTGATTGTGCATGTGGATCCTAACTGTACCAACAGACATGTTAACAAGGAGGTAACCCATTTTTTACCTACATACATAGCTACATACATACAAATGCCTTATAAAACAGACATTTTCTGTTGTTTCTGTTCTAAATCCTCACAATTTACCATGGAGTGTGATGTATTATTTCATTATACCAATCCAAAACCTCATGTAGCTCTGGTCTTATGTGGTTCAGAGCTGCACAGTTCAGCTGCTCACTCTTTCTCCTCTGCTTCAGTAGTTTGTTTTGTCGGTCTGTCTTCTGAAGCCCACTGTACCATATCAAGGACAGTCTATAGTTTTTGACTGCGGGCTGTGAGCAGCACTGCACATGCCAGATGTTTCCAAGAAGCAGAAACCAAGGGAAAAGCATAGAGCTTATAGAAAGTACAGTAAGTGCATACTCTTATAGCATGTTAGAAATAAGAAATCTCTGATTGGATAATAGTCGTGAATATGAAATATTGAAAATGTGCAGTTTTTTTCAAAGAGACTGGATAATAAATATTCACATTTGCAGTTAAGACTAGAACAAGTTCTTAAAGATCAGGTGTAAACTGACTTTTTGTCTGTTAATGTTAGACAGTACTCCTGTCTAGATTAATGTGGTACTAATTTGTGACAGAAAATAGGTTCTTGTATTCTGCTGTTGATTAAAATAAACAAAACCCAGACAAACCCACCAACTTAGTGCATCTTGTTTTTCTTCAACGTAGTACAGCATTTCTCTGTAATATAATATATTTCTTAATTCTTTATGACAAATGAATCATTTCCCTCTTGGAGCCCTCTTAGCCCTTGAGTTTCCATTGCATCAGTTTTGAAAGAGACACTATAAAATTTTGAAAATGTGAAATAACTCAGGTAAATTTGACATCTAAGAATAGCCAATTCTTGCTCAATAAAACATTTCATGAATAATGCACAGTAGGATTCTCATTGGACGCTAATACATTTTCTAAAGTTCAATCTGATTATGCATGCCTCAATACACAGTTGTAATCCATGTTTATATTAATCCCACAAGAACCTGTTTGGGATTGTGCTGATTTAGGGCCAAATGTTGGTATTCCAGTGCTTGATTTTGGGTAGTTAAGAATACAGTCCATGGGGTGAATCAGAGCGTTTCACTGAATGCTCCACAGGGACACAGTGCGCCCCTGGCTGCATTACACACGTCTCGTTTTGACACACACATACATAAACATTTGAGAGGCAGTTCTGATGTGTATACCACAAGGATGCATTTCCACTGGCATCCACAGGGTTTGTATTAACAAGGGCCATGTGGTCAGCGCACTGGTGGAGTGTTATTAAGGTTATTAAATAATATCCTGTGGTTATTGGATATGGCACATGTGAAGTAACACAACGAGGCCCCTCTGATCTCTCACTGATTAAAACATATGTACTGACATGGGGAAAAGAAAAAGGGCATTTGGCAAGAAAAATTATAATAAAATAAAATAAATATATAATTCCAGGTCTAATTACTACAATTAATAAATGTATGTTTGTTACTGTCAATTGCAAAAGTGTCGCAAAATTTTCAAAAATGAAACCTAGTAATGAAGACAAGAATTCTAGGTCGTCAAAACTACAACCCGGTTCAAACTGCAGCAAAACATGGCCCAAATGTGATTTTAAGAAAGAAAATAAAAAATCTTTGGTCTGACTTCAGTTCAGTTACTTCAAAAAACTATTACTTGAAGTTGAATAGGCAAAAATGTTGAGCCAAATCTTCCACCAAGTCAAATTGTTTTTTTTTTTTGTATTTCTTTTCAAAACAAAAAACAGAGGGACTAGTGGATTTAACATTGTTGGATTTAGAGTCTTACTCACCACAACAAACAGTCTATTGTGAAGGAAACAAAGAAGATAAAAATAGAATACAGATAATAAGCTGGTCTGCTTAAACAGCCTTAAGTAGTCCCACTCCTGCTGCACTGGTAACCCTAAGGGGCCAGTGCCATTGAAGATTTCTGATTACCTGTTCTCAAACACTTTCTCTTAATCTTTTTTTCTTTGCTCTTGTTAACTATGAAAAAATGAAATACATTTGCATAGTGTATTGTGTTGAGCTTCCTTTCACAACTTCTGGACACGGTGTGACAGGAGAGGAGACCAATCAGGACAATGACGAGGCCAATAACTGAGTTAATGGGCGTATGTTATATGTAGAGACAGCCACAGAAGACAGAATGACAGTGTATTCTCTAATTGGGAGATGGTGTTTATATATGTACTGACTTGAGGGCTAGGTGAGGCTCTGTCTCCAGTAGCAGGTGTTTAAGAGACAAAGTGTCCTTGTGACAGTGTTAGGTGACATCCTATAGCTATAGTCCAGTCAGGATTTAAAACCAAAACTCTAAATCCATTTTGAGGAGCAGAGTGTAAAATGACACTTCATGCCCCTCCAAAAGACCAAGAAATTATGTATATTGTGACTGTGGGTGCTGTCACATTCACTGGTTGGACACCATTCACCATCTGTGCTGTATATCACCAGCAACATAAAAACATTCAGTCCTGTCATTCATTGCACATAAATGAAAATAAAATGTTAGACGGGCATTACCTCCACATAGGGCACAACTTTGCAGGTGAATTCTCCCAAGAGCCAGGACTTGGTGAGTTCATGGAAAACCACCATGGGCAGGCAGAACAAGATGAGTACAAAATCCCACACAGCTAAATTAGCCAAGAGGGAGTTGGAGATGCTCTTCATGTAGTAGTTCTGACACACAATACACAAGATTGCAATGTTCCCCGCTATTCCCACTAGAAAAATAATCCCAGAGACGCACATAATAGCGTACGCCCCGTAAGTCTCACTTGTCACCGGAAAAAAGGGGTTCTTGATCTCATCCAAAGAATCCAGAGAGCTGGGGGGCGTCATGGGGGTTGCGTCCCAGGGGTTCTCCTCTGCTCTGAAAGTGTAGAAGTCGTTCCTCCTGGTGAACAGGTCAAAGGGCAGGTCTGTGGACGTGAGGGCCACCGGCCTGGGCATTGGTTCCCACGGCACCGAATGAGATTGAGTTGAAACCATTGAGCTTTTGTTTTTCCGCGTCTTCCCTCTTTTATTAGCTGCTTTCTTCTTCTGCCTCTCCTCTTTTGAGAAGACGCCTTTACGCCTGTCGCTTCCCTCGTCTCCCATAACCATTGAAGAGGGCTTAGGCGCATTGTAGTGTCCACCTGCTGCTGGACCACTAAGCCCGCCATTCAACTTTATCCTCTTGTTATTATGTTGTCGCGTCGGGTCCCAATGTGAAGCTGCGTTAGCATCCTCTACGGGTGTCACTGTCCTATTCAAGTCGGGTTTGCTGTTGCTTCGCGCTTGTTTTCTCGTTTCTGCCGCCTTTACTCTAACCCAGGGGTGAGTGGAGTTGGCGGAAGCTTTGCTAATTGTTGCGCCTGTGGCGTGGCTTGTAAACAACGCACGCTCTTGGGCTTTGTTTTGGTGACTCTCTCGAGAAGAAGACCAGTGGAAAGTTCTGGCAGAGTGAGAGCTCCCGTTACCTTCCTCTTTAGTCCGTATATCCCCATTACTCCCTAGTAATGCATGCGTGTAGACTAACAAGACAAACAACGTCCTGAGCGGCAAAAGCTGCATGGTCCGGGGATGTGCGTGTTATGAGAGCAGTCTAAAGCCTTACAAATGCATCCTCTTTGCCTCTTCCGTCAGTCTACACCCATGTTTCAAACAGTAGGCTACCGCGGTTACAACTCTACTGCTACATACAAACTTAAAGCCCACTCGTGCACTGCAGCTGTCTATTCTCTAAATCAAGAGAGAAGTGTTGCATACATCCACAGCGAATCACATAATGACCATAGCAGCATCCACTCTGCTGATGTAGTGGGAAGAGCATCCAAAAAAATGTAGTTTGTAGGGTTGGGTCTTGCAGCGGAAAGAGGAGAAGCGTCAATGCGGCGCACTGCGAGTGAAGCACACTGCTACGATGCCCTGTAGAGTAGAGTATAGATAGAGGGAAAGAAAGTGACAGAGAGAGAGAGAGAGGTAGGGAGGGTGGAAATCGGTTGCTCCACTCTCATTCCTTGTCCCTTCCTCCTCCTTGTGGCGTCCAGTTTTCTCTTCTCTCGTTCTCTCCTCGGATAGGACCGCGCGGTGCAAAAGAAAATGGACTCCCCTGGCGGCTAACCCCGATCTGTCACTCTTCATCCATCACGGAGCATCCACAACTGCCCCGGAGCTACTACTATACCGCTGGAAGAGCCCCCAAGGCAGACAAGACACAGCCACGCCCGGAACACGTACCAAGAAACAGAGCTGGCAGATTTTACGCACAGGTGGCGCTGTGAATACCACCTACGTGATCACACTTAACCCAATAAATATTATAATCACTGGTTTAAAAAATACCAGATGTTGTTCTTGGACAAGAATTATTTTGGCTAAAATATGTTTAAAATGTTTCAATGAAATTGAGCTCTACAGGTCAAGGTGTGATAATTGTTCATTGCTTTGACACCCCCTAATGTAACCTTTGTTGAGAGAAACAATGGAAAATATGTTTCTGAATACACCCAATAGAGGTAAAAGTTTAAAGATTTTCTTAGAACTTATACTCATTGCCTTGTTTCTTATAAGCCATTCTTACTCTTTTGTAGCCTTGCAGAAAGCATGTGAAAGGGATCTTCTCATTTTTGGATTGATTTTTGGATAACTTTAAGGACATGGTTAGTTGTTCAGACACACACATCCATAACAGCGTAACTACAACCTGAGACTACATACATGGATAAAGGGCCAGTCAGACAAATAAGTGACTCTTCAAGGCTTAATAAATTGAGCATGTTATGTCTCGAGTGCTCTAAGTGATGTAAGTGGACTTCTTTTGCACCACAAACTGCTCTCTTAAGCATGTACCTTTAACAAAAGTAATGTCTCAATACACTTTGAAATGTGCCTGTGGAAACATCAGCAGCCATATTGAATTTGGACTATGTTGTCTGAAAACATACCCTATGAAGGTAATGAGAGCGGCTGAAGTGCCAAACACAGCGGACGTCCAACTGGTGACCTTTTACATCAAATGGATGACATGAGCCAATTCTTAGCAGACTCACACACATTCACACAGGCCAACTTTCACTAGGGGGTTTGCTGAAGATAGATAAACTGAGATAAGCTTAGGTGCTTTAATATCCTCATTTAAACTATTAAAAGGAGTGTTTTAAAGTGAGTAATAGAAAAAACAATGTCCACTTGCAGAATTAGTTGAATTAATTATGGCAAAAGGCAAAGAATGTACAATAGGTGGAATATAAGGTTTCTTAATAATTGTGCCGTGCAACATCAGGCAGCAATAAAGTGAAGTTTGCATAAGCACACTTAACTTTGGAGACCATAAACACATTATTTATATTTATTAATTTCCTTCAATTTTGGGTCACAGGGACTGGCACTTTCCATAGGTCTCAGTGCAGGCTTCTTGTCTGAACTTCAAAGTTTCCCACATGTCCAAAATACATACTGTTATAGAAGAGACCATTTACTTTTTGCACCAAAAACTTCGTCCCACATGCGCATGCTCCCAGAGTGTGATGCAATGCTCTATGTGATTTCAAATTGAGCTCTTTTGATGTGTGCAAATCTTGGCAGAGCTAATCATTGAGAAAACGGTGAGGACGTGTGAGGCTTAGCAGGTTAAATCACAAGGATTACTCTGTGTACCTGACCTTGGAAATACCAACACACTAACCTAACAGCTCTGTTTTCATCAACGTGAAGACAGGGGGCAACACTTGATTTGTAATTACCATGTCTATTGTGAGTGCTGTCCACAGAGGCCCTGTTAGTTGGCGTGTGTGGGTGTGAGATAAAAAAGAGCTCCTCTCACTGACGTACTCATGCATGACACGCAAAGGTTCAGACACATGGGGGACATCAAGGGCGCACGTCATGCATGTAGCCTACACACTGAACACACATGGAGGAGTGGGCACACACACGCACACAGTTGTGAGTTTAGTAGGTCATACATGCTTGGACCATGAAGATTTTATGCTTCTCATTGCATATGTGCAGTGAGAAAAAATAATTATACACACACACTGAGACAAACTGCACAGAAGTAATGTGACAGGAGACACCATGGTAATACAGCACACACAGACCAACATCAGCAGACAGGATATTGATACATTAATAATAATGGACATTAAATGTATTTATGCTTGTTTAATCATTTCAAAAAACATTTAATGTCTGCCTTCTCTTGTATTTTATTTATAATATATATATATATATATATAAAAAACAATGACTAAAACCAGGGTCAAGTTGCTGTAATATTATTATTATAATTAAATGAGAGGGAGAATATTCATTTACTCATTAAACAAAGAATTTTATATTTATTTATTTATTTATTTGGCACTATTTGAGCATCTCTGTTATGCTCAAAGCATAGTGACTGGTCCAACATGTGTTTATTGTCACTTTTGTTTGTTGTGCTGCACTACAATTTAAAACATTTGGCTGTTGTTTTCAGAGCTTTTACTACATTCATGCTCTGTAACTCTTATCTTTCATAAAGAAGTTTATCTTTCCACATTGTCAGCATCTTCAGTCTCTGCCAAGTTCACAATAAATTGATTACTGGGAACAAATGGTTTTATGCTGCCATCTGCTGGTATTGTCCTGAATTGCATTTGCATTGCTGTCATCTTCTCTGTTAATGTATGTAATTGTGAACATAAATACTCCTTAGTTAAAAGAGGATTGTTAGAAAGTAGATAATTAACTATATTATAGTGTGGTATGGGTGCTGCTCTGTCGCAGAGCGCAAGGCATTGCAGCGGGTGGTGAAAACTGCCCAACGCATCACAGGGACTCCACTTCCTGCCATCGAAAACATCCAGAGGAAACGCTGTCTGCGTCGAGCTCGCAGCATCCTTAAGGACTCCTCTCACCCAGCCCACAGACTGTTCTCCCTCCTCCCCTCCGGCAGGCGTTTCAGGAGCCTCAGGACTAGAACCAGCAGACTAAAGAACAGTTTCTTCCCCAGAGCTGTGTCTTTACTGAACTCTAACCCTTGCTGACCCCACACCTCTCACAGACTCCTCTCTCACCCCCCACCATGCCACTCCCCTCACAGACTCTCCTCTCACCCCCACCATCCCACTACCCTCATAGACTCTTCTACCCCCCCCACCACCATCCCACTCCCCTCACAGACTCTCCTCTCATCCCCCACCATCCCACCATCCCTTGCACTACCGCACCTTTGCTACCAACTGTTCATACAGTACCAACTGTTTACATTTCACTGTTTGCACTACCTCAAATCTACTGCTTACCTTAAGCTAACATACAATTGTATACACCTACCTGTAAAATTCTGTTTATAGTTAGAGACATCTGTATATCACGTGTGTGTGTGTGTGTGTGTGTGTGTGTGTGTATGTGTGTGTGTGTGAGTGAGTGTGTGTATAGCTCTCCCGGTCTAATTCCCCTGGGTGTATGTGTGTATGGTTGTGTGTGTATGTGTGAGTATGTGTGTATGTGTGTGTATGTGTGTATGGTTGTGTGTGTATGTGTGTGTGTATGTGAGTGAGTGAGTGAGTGTGTGTATGTGTGTGTGCGGCGTGACGCGCGTGTATTACACTACATTTAGAGTACATATTCACCTGTAAATGCTGTTTATAGAGAAGAGACACCTGTAATTATTAGGGATGCACCGATACCGATACTGGTATCGGGTATCGGCCTCGATACCACATTTTCGAAAGTACTTGTACTCGTTAAAAGTCCCCCGATACCGGGGCCAATACCACGGTCGGAGAAATGTCTATGTTTGAGCGGCGTGTAAGGGGTTAATCACAGGCGCCGAGTGCCCGCCCCCAGGCCCCGGCTGCAGGCTGCAGCTCAGAGCGGGGAGAACGAAGGAAAGACGAGACATGTCAGCCGTGTGGAACTATTTCAAAGTGAATGAAGACAAAACAAAACAAAGGCGGACTGCAAATTGTGCTCAGCTAAATTGTCCAGAGGAGGCTCAAAAGGTAGCGCATTTAACACAAGTAATTTAATCAAGCACCTAAAATCCCAACACGACAACGAGTATAAAGAGTTTACCCACGCTTCTAAACCAACACAACTCACACTGCAGCAAACTCTTGCAAGACGAGAGAAAATGTCCAGAGACAATCCACGTGCTGTGAAAATAACACAGGCAATCATCGAGTACATTGCATTGAGTGACCAGCAACTTTCGGAGGTAGAAAATGTGGGATTCATGCGTCTCCTCCATGTTATGATGTCCCAAGCTGCCGCTACATGACTGACACGGAGCTGCCTAAACTACACGACTCCGTGAAAAAACACATCCACAGCCTACTGCAAGCCTCCTCTTCGTTTAGTTTCACCACGGATATTTGGACAAGCAGTGTTTGCCTCGTGCCTTGTTTTTTTGTTAATTATATGACTAAAGCTGTTACCTGTAAATTTAAATCATGTTTTTTATTAAGTACTCGGTATCGGTATCGGCGAGTACTGAAATGCAAGTACTCGTACTCGTTTTCCAAAAAAGTGGTATCGGTGCATCCCTAGTAATTATATTTATGGCACACACTCACCTTTTATAGTAATAACCATATGTATATTTATATTCACTGTACATATTACCTGTAAATCCTGTACATCTCCATATCCTGCACGTACGCAACCATTGTATATATCCTGCACTTTACTGCTATTGCACTTCTGGTTAGACCTAAACTGCATTTCGTTGCCTTGTACCTGTACTTGTGTAATGACAATAAAGTTGAATCTAATCTAATCTAATCTAATATTACATATGTCAGGGCAACAGGGTCACATAACTTCTTAGTTAATTACAGTTACGGTAATGACTCTAACCTGAACTATGGATAATTTAGATTTTGAGGCCCTTTATTGCTTGAGGCAGTACTTTTTAATATCAAGCAGACCTTCTAAATCTGTTCCTGATGATTCCGTATCAAAGTTTCCACAAGAAGCATATAACTTGGAGTACATTTGTTTATATGAAAGGCAGCATTACCAAGTTTGATAACATTTTATTGTGCTCATACTGTCATTTTCCACAGAAGCAGCTCAACAGATTAATGCAGGTCAGTGTCGGTGGTTGTGATACTGATGGGGGACAGCTTTCTTCCAAACACTCGCTATTGTCTCTGCCTCCAAGTAAAGCATTTTTATTTGTTTGGTTGGAGCTAAAGCTATGCCACTAGATGGCATTGAAATCAGAGAAAAATTAATAAATGTAATGTTCTGCAATAATTCTGTAAATAATAATTTGATGCAATGAGTAAGAACAATGTATTATTTATGTTTGATCTGAGAATGTGTCAAGTTTACTGCAGCTTTGTTATGATCATGTTACAAAATTAAAATCACATCTGCTAAATGTAAATGTAATATGAAAATGGTATTAATCTGATTGACTTTTGTGGATGCTGTTTTAAGCATCAAATATTGAATGTAAGGTCTTATAATCTTTTTATTGTATGGGAATTCTTGTGCCATATAACTTTACTTAAGATTAACTTTACTTTATTTTAAGCTAGTAAGCTATGTATATGTTAATATTTGTGCCTGCCCCCACATTGATTGTAGCCTGGCTCCGCCCTCCTACGTACTTCCGCTCAATTTCATTTCGCTTCAGTACTACGTCTGGGATTGCTGTATATTCTTAGGTTTCCAGAAATAAATTTTTTGTAGGACCAATCAGCGAACAGAGGGAGTGGCTGAGAACGATGACGTTGATGTAGTGCGTCAGTTTGCGTTGGATCGACGTTAGCGATTGGCTATGGCAGATCCTGAGTGACTCTGGGCAGATCCAATAGTTTTAAACTTCAACAGAGTTCCCGCATACAAGGAAGTAAACGCTTGTCAATGGAGCGAGGCCAGACTCTCTGTACAAATGAAATGTACGAGAGTCTGGTAGAACCAGGCTACATTGATTGCACACTTTGTGTACATCTTTAATTTTTACATCATCAACCGGGGGCGGCAGTAGCTCAGTGGGTAGAGCGGTCGTCCTACAACCAGAAGGTAGGCGGTTCGATTCCCGCTCTCCCCACAGTTCATACTGTTGTTGTGTCCTTGGGCAAGACACTTAACCCACCTTGCCTCCAGTGGCTGTAACACTGGTAATTACAATAGAACAATGTAAGTCGCTTTGGATAAAAGCGTCAGCTAAATGAGTAAATGTAAATGTAACAACACTTAGCCTGACAGGTTTGTGAACTTTTGATTTGATTGACTTTATGAAGAAACATGAAAACTAGTGTTCCCTGTTGACCAGGTTGTCAAACAATATTGACATATTTCCAAATTGGTCTAAATGGGCTTTGTGCTAATTCTCTCCCCCAAAAGACATGCATCTAAAGCAAGCCATACGGCGATTTACCGCGTAATCCAGCGATACAGCCGTATATCACCAGAGGGCAGGCTCCAAAAGCGGAAATATAAGGAGAAACCCAATGGCGACTTTACAGGTGTAAAAATCATGGGATTTTTGATTATTACGTCGGTTTATGCTATCTGAAAAGTTTAGTTTAGAGAATAAATTTGGGTGTGGTTACCTTGGTCTGCATGTGTCAATCACCGAGCCGCTCGCACGTCGTGTGGCTAGCTGGCTAACAAGTGGCTAGTTAGCAGCTCCGTGATACTTGCTGGAGCAGTATCACGGAGCTAGGGTGTGTTAGGCTTCTGTACTTGACCGTCGGCTGTTCTCTGAGTATTTGAGAAGAACGTTGTTGAAATGGCTTGCTGTTTTGTTGGCTGTACTAACAGACTCTCCAAGAAGTGTGGTCTTCAATTTTTTTGGTGAGTAATACAATTTTATTGGTTTTATGGATGGTTTTAAGAGCTCTTAAGCGGGTAAACATATAGCATTACTCAGCTACTTAGCCTAGCTAACAACTTTTCCCCATCAAAATTACATTGAGTACGGTAATTTAGAATTAGATGTTAATCATAACACTGTTAAGGTAGAGTTTCAAATTTATTTTTACTGGCTTTGCTTTAAAAAATAGATCCAGATATACAATATATCATGTCATTTCTTGCTCAAATCCAAACACTATTTGCATTGCGTACATGGATATTAAACATAGTTTAACATCAAAACAATAGATTTATTCATGATAGCTGTAATATATTTTAGGATGTTATGGCTTTGACATATAACGTGCAAATGAGCGCAACTTGGTAAAACTGCATTATTCACCGGGTGCACTACGCAATGACTAGAAAATACGCTACGCTAGGCTACCGTCAATGCTCTGAAGCCCACTGCTAATGACTTTTGAAAATAACGTGCAGGGCCGGATTGGGACTCATTTTCAGCCCTGGAGTTTAATGGCTTAGACCGGCCCACTTTAGTTCCCGACTGACTATATTAAAATAATAAAATTAAAACCTAAGAATATAAGTCTGCAATAGGCACATTGTTTTCTACAGCCTTGTAATTTATTGTATTTGTGAAAAATATCATTTCAAATTCAGTGCAAAAACAGTAGTCTTGGTTTTGCTTCACAGTGAAGATTTTTTAGAACAGTAAATAACTGGATAGTAACAGAATCTCTTTTCTTTAAGATTTAGTATTCATCAGAGGTGGAAAGTAACGAATTACATTTACTCGCATTACTGTAATTGAGTAGTTTTTTTGTGTACTTCTACTTTTTAAAGTAGTTTTTAAAATCTGTAATTTTACTTTTACTTAAGTATAATTTGTTTGAAGTATTGTACTTTGTTACATTTTAAATCATATCCGTTACTGAGTAAAAAAATAAATAAAAAACTCCACTGATTGATTGATGGGCGGGAGAACAAACGCGCTAAATTGACAGGAACGATGGAGACGTTGTAGAATAATGTTGTAGGTGTAGTAAAATTAATCTTTGCAGTTTCTGTATTAACAGAAATATCAAATATGCATTTTGAAATTCTGGTCTATGTAAGACAACACCTTGACCAGATGGCAGAGGCAGCGGTGGAGCAAGATGAGTAACATTCATCAGATGAAGATTTCTTCTCCTCAATGAAGTCACAAGGTACAGGGGATCTATATTATCTTGTCTTTTTTTGAACTACACTACCCCCACCCCAGCTGTTTAAAAAAAAGTAACGCAGTAACTTTTACTCTGAGTAAATTTTTAATGAGCTACTTTTTACTTTAACTTGAGTAGATTTTTAGACTGGTAACTTTACTTTTACTTAAGTAAAATTTCAGTGAAGTAACAGTACTTTTACTTGAGTACAAAATTGTATTACTCTTTCCACCTCTGGTATTCATAAATATCAAAACATTGAAATGAAGAAAAAATATAATAAAAACAAATATATATAAAACAAAATAAATAATAAAGATTAAAATAAAATGTAGTGCTTTACAACTTCAAATATTTTTCACAAATAAGAGAACATTAGTTAAGGAATTAAACAAGTATTGCACTGTTATCTGACTTTTTTTCACAGTATAACTTTCTAATGATTGTTTCATCTCTTTTTCCTCTGCATAAGTTTAGCTTCAAGGAAACATGGACAACCTAAACGCCTGAGCAGAGCACTGGTCTCTGCAACTTTATCTATCACAGTGTCATTGTCCAAAGACATGAGAATTTCTTTCTCAGTGTACATGAGCATTAATGCCTCAAAGTTCTTCTGGGTTAAAGTGCTCCTGAGTCTGTTTTTTATGAATTTCACTTTTGAGAAGCTTCTCTCACAGGCTACTTGTGTGATGGACAGTGTTAATAGGAACTTGTAGGCAAGTCCAATCACATGGTAGGCATCAGTTAGTAGATTGTACTGAGAGAGAATGAGATGAACACAAATGACACAGTTTTTACAGGAGGAACAAGTTTTGCTCTCTAGTTCGACATCCTGCTCTTCCATGGAAGGATCCTCATCATCTCCTTGTGGGATTTCACTAGCTTTCCTAACAATATAACGCTCCAGAGGGGACATCTTTAGTCTGTCCCACTGAGATGCAAGGGTGTACAGTTCACCACATAATGTGCCAACTGTAGCTCTGTCGTCAAACTTAAGCAGACATTTGCTTATTTCTTCCAGAGCTGAGCTGGGAAGTCCATTTTCCCTCACATGAGTAAAGTTTCTATGGTCTAAACAGGCTAAATCTGAGCAAAGTTTTGCATTAGCAGAAAACCTCCTTTTGTAAACTGCCTATTACGGTGTCAACAATGGCATTGTGTACTTTTACCTCAAAGTCAGTATCAGCTGATGCTAACTGCTCATCTTCTGCAAGCTCTCCTGGCATTCTTTTCTTTTTTCTGATCCTTCTCTCAGAAAAGGCATCCTGCACTACAAGCTCACATTCTTCCTCCTCTTGCAACTTTCCATTAGCCCACTTCACAAAGTCATCAGCTGCACACTTAACTCCTTCAAAGTCCCTAGCACACTTTCTGAGACCCTTCTCTGTTCCCTCAACCAGACGTTGAGCTGTGATGATATCCATTCCCTTTGTCTGTAAGTATTTTGAAAGGGGTGATGTAAGCTCAAAAATGCGAAGGAAGAGTTGAGCGGTGACCACTGTCTCATACTTCAAAAAGCCTTCTATGAATCCCTTTGCCTTGGCCCTCACAGATGGCTTTTGTGTACTGTCATCTATAATGCTGTCTAAAGTCATGAGCACTTCAAAAAACAAGCCTTCCTGAGGATTCCCGAAGCACCCAAACACTTTCCTTAGAGCCTGATCCTTAACCCACCACCTAGTTGGACCTATTGGGCACAGTCGTCTGTGATGCTTGTCCTGACCCTTCTCCTCCCACTTCTGCATGCGCTTGTATGACTCTCTTAAAAAAACTGCTACATCGTTAAGCAGTGAAAACAGAGATGCACATTCCACAACACTGCCCGTTGTTTCTGCCAGTACAAGATTCAAAAGATGTGCATAATGTCGCCGCCCTCGGCTCTAGGTTCGTTTTGATCACCACAAAAAGTAGAGTACCACAGAGAAACACGAGGGACTGAGTTTTCCAAGTTTTAAAAGTATTGAATGTTTATTTAAAAAAGATTAAAATAAAAGAAAACAAACATTGTTAAGAAGCCCAGTTACTAGGCTTTAGAGTCAATCCGGGTTAAAAGGGAAAAGTCATTATGGTGTAGGCCTCGACCTCCCGTCCGCGCCGCGGGCCGGCTTGGAAGAGTGCTGGCGCTCCTTTAGCGGTCTCAGTGGACTTCAAGGTCCCGTACGCCGCCACAGGACTACAATAAGACATAAGGAATGTCGGCTTAGCGACCACACAAATATATATATACAAATAAACCCACACAGCATGCAATAAACACGGGACACGTCCCTTTACTTAGCGTATAAAATGGCGTTGTACAGGTCCCGGGTTCCTTCCTGGTCCGCGTGGATCCGGCCGGTCGCTCCTCCGAATCCTGGTCCGGTCTCTTTCCCGAAGGGAAGACGGTGCTGTGGACAGGGAGAGGCGGTCTTATGCACACAGTAATTAACAGCTCAGATAGGTGTACCCCCACACAGTTATGGGCACTTCCCTGTACTTAGCTGTTTAGCGGCTGCCAGGCGCGGTGGACTCTTGTGGCTTCGCCGCCTTCAGTCGGTCCCGCTCTCCGTGCTGCTCAACGTTCCTTTTTCTCTGTCCGTTCCTCCGTCTCTGTCCTTCTACGTCTCTGGGTTTTCTCCGTCTTACTGTTCTCTCCTTTCCGCTCTCCTTTCCACTTTTCCTTTCTCCTTTTCCTTTTCTCCGTCTCTCTTTTCCTTTTCCGTTCCTTCCTTCCCCGCCGTAGTTCCTCTTGCCCGTCCCAGCCGCTGGCTCTCTTCCTCTGGTCGCGGGTCGCCCCAGGCCTCCTCATCGGCCCCTCGCTTCCCGTCCTACCAGGCACGCCTCGCGGGTTCCCTGGCCTCAGGTCTGTTCAGGAATCCTCCCGGCTTCTTTCTCCTCTCACCGGCATCCGCCGGCCCGGTCTTTCTCCCGGTCCCGTCCGTTCCCTTCTCACTTTTCCTCTGCTACCAGCCTCTTTTCCTTCTCCGCTCCTTTTCTCCTTTGCCCGGCGTCCGCCGGGCCGCTGCCTCCCCCTGTGCCGGCCGCTTGTGTAGTCGCTTCCTCTCCGCCGTCTGTTCTCTCTCGTTCCGTTCTCTGATTGGGCCTTTTGAACTAGCCCGCGCCACATCCGATTGGTCTGGGTAATTTCACAGGTGTGATAGGCGTTCCCCATGACGAGTTCGTCCGTGTGCCTGCAATTTAAAGGGGCCGCGCACTCACAGGGTAGGAAAGGGAGAATACACACCAGGTGCAAACCGGCACCCCGTGACATGCATAACACCAAATATGAACCTGATTGGGGGAATGCTCAGAGAGGAGTGTAGAAAACCCCCTAAACTGACCCTGCATATTAGCTGCACCATCTGTTGAGTTGCCAACGCATGTGCCAATGTCAATATTAAGGTTCAGCAGCACTTTTTCCAGAAGCCCTACAAAATGCTGGCCAGTAGATGACTCACAGTCCACCATAGCAATCAGTCTTTCGTGAATGATATCTGTTACATATCGAAGTATGATTGAACACTGGTCTTTGGAGCTGATATCTTGGGTTGTGTCAATTTGAACTGAAAACATGCCAGCTTGTCTCACTTCTTCTGCTATAGTCACCTTTATCAGTTGGCTAATGACATCCACAACTTTATTTATTGTCTCTTTTGACAGCAGAGTAACTAGAGCGCCTCTGCCTTTTGCACCAGTTTCATGCTGCTTTTTGCTGTTTTCAATGCAAGTGTTAACATGCTGTTGGAGGCAAATGTCATATCTACTCAAGAGTAGAATCAACTCCAGGACGTTACCATGATTAACAGCAATGTTTTCTAAACTAAAGGCTCCCTCTTCTTTATCTCCCCTGTAGCTAAGGCCACATTTGCCTATGACTTTAACAACGTCCACTATACGCTCCATCACCTGGCATTTCTTTTTCACTTGCTCAGCACGTAATGACATTTGGTTGCCAGTCAACAGGCTTTTCACATCTGCCTTTTGTATTTTCAGAAAGTAAGCATCTGCACTATCTCTGTGTGTCTTACTTTTTTCATGTTCCACTATCCTTTGGTGAATGTGTTTCCAGTCTTTCATGCCTCCGTTTATGAAAGGGCCATCACTTACCAAAGGTGCAAATGCCAAACAAACTGAACAGTACAGAGATTGTTTTTTTTCACAGTAAGTTAGCCACTTGCGGTTTGTTCCATCTTTGCTATTGAAAACCTTTGGTATAGGAACATTTGGGATTTGTTGAGGATGATAAGAAAAAAATGTATGCATATCCTGTGACTGAGGTCGAGCAAAGTAATCAAAACTATCAACAGAATCATCTTTATCTGCCTTGTTCCTAGCTTGTGGTTCTGAGTTCTGCTGCTGAGTTGTTGACTCTGCTATCTGTCCCTGAGTCGACTCTGCTCTCCCTTTCACACTTCCTTCTGTATCCCTAGACTCGAGTGCACCTGTATTTAAACACAATAAAAGCATGTAATCTTTAACTTTGGAAAGTCTTTGACATGGAAAGTGCGTTCAAATTAAATTGAATTAAATCAAAGCAAATTAAAAATTTACAAATGGCAAAATATGCAGGCTTAAGAAGCTGATTTTATTTTATTTTTGATGCTTGTTTGTAGATTAACTTTTACATACTCGCGGTCTTTCCCTCTCACAGAGAGACAAAACAAACGCACATAGTTACAAACGTCAGTCTGTCGCGCATGCTACGTCATACGCCCTCGACTAGCAGAAAGATAGCGGAAGATAGCCAGAAGAGCCACTAAGGAAGAAATCCCTGGGCAGCTTCTTTAAAACTGCAGCAACATCTTCCGCCACACTGTCGCAGAGAGAGCTTATTGAAAAAGAGTTGGCTGCCTACTTGCAGTCTGTTAATGTTGACAGCAGAGGTCACGCTAGACTTTCTCACCCTCCGACATTTTGACGGACGGAGTCGTAAAATTTCCGTCCTCGTCCATTATTAACTGTCATTTTTAATTTTCATACTTTAATAATACTTATAATGGCTTTTTGTTTTACTCACGTTTCAAGAAATTTCAAGACGAGTATAGGACAGAATATTTGTTTTATTTAAGTACAACAGATAACGTTACACAAAAAGTGAAAGGATATTTTGTGATTGAACTCTAGATTGCGCAGTATATTACACAATTATTCCGACAAAAATGAACTACACTTAATTCCATCGCTGTTGTTGTGCCCTGACAAGTCCGTTACTTGTGTTAGTTTTTCTACAGATGTCGCAGAACATTTTTCCCTTCTTTCCACCTCAGCCACGTAACATCCGTTCCCACTGAACACTCCCTCTTCTTCACCTCCTTTTTGCCGCTTGTCCCGTAACACCTGTCGGTGACTGCTCAGTGTTCTCCGTTTGTCCTTCTTCACCCTCCACTGCATCATGTCCACTTTTTTTCACCTTTATTTACAGTATCAGAACTTTTTGGCGGTTTGAAAAAACTACTCGCACTCAGCTGCCGTGACCTTTTTGCAACTGAATGCAGCGCGTGACAAAGACAACACGATTCAAGATAATTGCTGTTTGATTTGTACATTCGCCACCAACTGGTCAGGAGTAGGAATTACAATAGATCACCCTCAGAATAATCCGTCAAAATGACGGATGGCATTCAGATTTTTCCGTCCCTGCTAAAAAAAAAACCCGTCAATGACGGGAAATATTCGGTATTGTGTTTGAAACCATAAGATTGTTTATTAAAAAACTAAAAGGAGGGTCATTTTTATAAATACACTTTCTTTTCCAACATTTGATTTCCTATTATGCAGCCAATTTTTATTTTTTGCTGATTTTGAAATTACCTGTGACATCCTGCACAAAAGCTCATCATATATATTTGTTTTGAATATCCTAGTGGCATTATGCACAACAGGTGCACTTAAATTTAGTGTCATTTTGAAATGCCATCTTAATGACAACGTGCACAAAAGGGCACTTTTTTATTTGTTTTAAATTATTGTAGTGGCATTATGTACAAGAAGTGCACTTTAATTTTGTGTTTTGAAATGCCATGTGAGTTACAGCATGCACAAGCGTGCCCTAATGTCTTGTTTTGAAATGCTGTCTCTAACAATTTTGCACAAAACATGCACTTTATGTTGACAATTTTATGTTTGTGCCACTCACTGTTTAATAAATACAATTATGTTAACTTTGACTTAGTTGTAATATCCCCTTTTTTGCATGAAAGTTTAAAATTAGCATATATTAATGCAGTATGAACAAGAATGTTTAAATGTAGACATATAGAATCATCATACTGGTGTGATTGTATGCATTAAAGTTTTAATTCAAGGCTAAGGCAAAATATCGAGATATATATCGCGTATCGTGACATGGCCTAAAAATATCGGGGTATTTATAAAAGGCCATATCGCCCAGCCCTACCCCAGACTAAAAAAAATCAACAACTGCCACACACAACTTTGATCAAATAATTTCCTGTAACCCAGATGGTAGATCATTCACTTTAATAATTCTACTGATGAAACTAATTGCAATGACATTAAAGGAAATAGAATGAGACAACAAACCATCAAATCAGTTTAGTATTTTAGTTTCTTAAATGCCTGTACAATGCAGAGTTGGAAACGTGGTGTGTATATTACAGTTATAATCTATTTAAATTACACAACTTTAACACAACACATAAAGTGACTGCATCATAACTGCCCTGAAGCCATTGAAAAAGAGTGTGGCAGGAGTGTGATGGTGGCTATTTGAGGTTGACAGGCAGAAGACACAGCCCAGTGGGACCTGAGCCAAGCTGCTTCTTCATCCACTGTTTTTCACTTGAGTACTTTCCCTTGTACTCCTTAGTTTTGTGCTTTGTTTTCTCAATTCTTTTTGTTTTTATTGAAAAAAATGCAACTGGGGGGTGCTGTAGTGTTGTGGAAAGGGCTTGATCTCCTTTACCCTAACCTAAGCCCAGAGTCAATTCAATGTCTGTCTAATGTGAAAATAGTCCAAAACACAAGAAAACCGATTTTGACAATGTGGTTTTACTATAAACTAATGCAAAGTGACCAGAGTTAGTAGGTCACTAAACTAGGCTTTTTTCACTTGAGGAATATCTCAAAAATTCGCTCCTGCCTCTCTTTAGCTGATGCTGAAATTCTCATTCATGCATTTGTCACATCCAGGCTGGACTACTGCAATGCGTTATTCTCTGGACTGCCGAGGAAAAGTACTCACAGACTACAAATGGTCCAAAATACAGCCGCCAGACTTTTAACAAAGACCAGGAAGTTTGATCACATTACTCCGGTCCTGGCTTCATTACATTGGCTTCCTATTCATGTTAGAGCTGATTTCAAAGTTCTCCTGGTAACATATAAAATCCTTTGTGGACGCGCGCCCTCTTACCTATCTGACCTCATCACCCGGTATACTCCAGCTCGTACCCTTCGCTCTCAGGACGCTGGCCTCCTTCAACTTCCTCGAGTAAAGAAGAAGTCTGCTGGCTACAGAGCCTTTTCTTATAGAAAATATGGAATGGGCTCCCGGCGGTAGTGCGGCGAGCTGACTCTGTTGAAGTTTTCAAAAGCAAACTCAAAACATACTTATTTCACCAAACGTATGGAGACTGATTGATCATAGGTATACGTTTACACTGGTTGTAGCTGTAGGTACACATTTACACTGGTTGTAGCTGTAGGTACATGTTTACACTGGTTGTAGCTGTAGGTACACACTAAATCTGCTCATATTATCACATCTACCTATTACAGTTTTTTTTTTTTCCTCTTTTCTCCCTCCTCCTAGGGTGGACACAAACCTCTTACCTGCTGGGTGATGTGCCCCGCGCCTGTGCTCCAGTGTGAGGGCCCTCACCCATCTGTCATCTACCTTGATGTTGGCTGCGGCCCCATCCACTATTGCACACTCAGAGTGGACACTGGACACTGCTAATATAAATGTTTTTATTTGTGAAAATGTTTGTGTATTTCTATGTATTCTTCAACTGTCCTGGACACATTCCTGCACGGCCTGTCCGTCCTGGGAGTGGATCCCTCCTTCTGTGGTTCTCCCTGTGGTTTCTCTTTTTTCCCGGCTGGGTTTTTTTGGAGTTTTTCCTTACCCTGATGGAGGGTCTAAGGACAGGGGATGTTGTCTAGTGCAGTCTGTTAAGCCCTTTGAGGCGACTGTTGTTCTGATATTGGGCTATACAAAAATAAATGTCTTGTCTTGTCACTTGTGTCATTATCTTTGGAAGATCTCCGATGGACAGAAGACCAACAAAAGGCCAACCTGGTCCGTGTACAAAGTATAATTTCATTTAGAAAGAGGATGTTGTGACATGACAACTCTGTTGTAGGCTCTCTCTTATTTTTATATTAGACCTTCATTTATTTTATTGTATAGGGAAATAATTTTTTTCCTGCACTTTGAGCTCTAATTTGACCCTCTTAATATGCTTGGAAACTCACCAAACAATGCACAACATTCAGGATTGGCAAAATATATATATATTAGAAGTCCCATACAAACCCATGAAAAGGGGACTCTACAGGGCAGGCCCGGATTGGCTAATCGGGAGCACCGCGAAAATTCCCGGTGGGCCGGTACGTTTGTGTGGCCGCGAGGGCCGTTGTTGTCATGGGACTGGGTTGAAATATTTTTTTTTTATTATTATTATTTTACCGCAGCCGCACTCTTTTTATTTTACCGCAGTTCCACTCTTTTATTTAATATTTTCTCGCAGAGTGCAGCCTGCAAGACAATGATGACGTTTTGACTCCCTGGCCCCGCCCCCTGACACAGCCCCTTGCAAGTTGCTCAAAATAAAAATAAAAAGTCACATAGAAAAATGGATAACAGAAAGCGCAAAGGCGGCGCTGAAAAGGCCAGAATTAAAAAAAAAAAAGCTTTGGAAACTGACGCGGCCAAATGTTCAAAGCTGAGCACATATTTTCTTAACAAAACAAACGAAGACGACGAGGCGGGTAAGTAATCTAACGTTAAGGTAGATAAGAGCAGTGCAAGATGCTAGCGACCGTGCAAAACAACGTCGTATGTAAACCACCGTTCATGTATCAAAGTTTTTCTTGTAGCTCTTCAGCAGCAGCCGCCTCTAGTACCATTTGCTGCCAACAGTGAAGAGCGAGGCCCAGAAACGTCCCCAAGCTCCAGTCATGAGCCCAACACACCAGAATGGGCAGGTAGGATTGTCATTCAGAAGAAATAATAGTAATGAAGAGCCCTGCTCAATGAAAATCATTTTCTTACTTGTTTCCAGTTCAAATATCTAAATATTCTTAACCCAAGATACATTTACAAGTGAAATGGCAGGAGAAATGATGTTTTCTGGAGAAAAAAAAACTAAAAATTAAGTGATTTTTGTTTTTTGTTGTTGCTTAAAAGCTAAAACTAAAATAATTATTTTTCTTACCCCATTGGCAGATAATGTAACTTGTTTTAAGCAAAAACATTACTTAATTTTAAAGTGTTTATTCATACTTGTTCACTAAATCTTGATGTAAGTTTTTTTTAAAGATATTTGGACTGGAAACAAGACAAAAATACTACGTAAGCAAAGCATTTTTTTTTTCTGCAGTGATCACAATCGTTACAATATAACAACTTTATATGCCCAAGTGTTACTAGAGACCCATTATGTTTTTAATCAAACGATAGTGAATATACAAAGCCCACGAATGAAAGGGAATAGGATAAATGTAATATGAATTAACTTAGGTTATCAAGGTGATCATTATGCTTGCGCTTCGATGCTGGACAGGACAAGAGGGGGAAAAAACAAAAGGAAAAAAAATGTCCGCGAGTTTCAGGATATAGTAATTTTCTACATCGCACGGACTACAAGCCGCGATATATCGAGTATATTCGATATATCGCCCAGCCCTAGTCTGGGGCACTTACATTTGCCACTATATTTCTGAGATTCAGTTTTGTCACTATCTCTTTTTGCCTTGGTTTACAATGACAGTGGCATACAGTATTTGCATTTTGGGTACCTTGTTTAAAGCCATCCTGCGTAACTTTTAACCAGCAGAGGGCGGAGGTCCCTTTCTGTGAAATCTTTAGATAGTGGGCACCATCTTTATTTACAAGTACAGACATTTAAGATGGCAAGTTTGAAAGAAAGAACATGTCTTCTGAAAATGTAGGGTCATTTTAGTGTATTTTGTACAAATAGGACTCTGCTAGGGTCCAGTGTATTGACCTGTTTTCTTTGTTACATGCATAAAGTGTGTCACTCACTAAACTCTCTCGCGAAATGCCACCGTCCCAGTGGGAAAGTTACATTGGAGGTTTCTGTCCAGCTGAGGGTGTGTCAGGAGATAGACATGATTTGACCCATCTACAAATATATATTTTTGGGAAGATGTAGCATTTACCTTTGACATACACACAGGCATACACAAAGAAAAAATACTGTGACAAGAATTTAAAAGACACAATAACATCCAAATTCCCAAGGTAGAAAGCCAATTATTTATCTCATACAAAACACTCATTGTAGGCTGTTAACTCACACAAACACAGCGCTTACCTGTCACCATCACTCCTCATCAATGTGTGCTCTTTTGGCAGCTCTCAGAGATACAAAAAGTGAAGATAAGTCAGGGACGAGGAGATGCTGCCTCGTGAGAATCTTTTGGACAAAAGAGTGACGATTTTCAACTGCATTCAAACACATCCACACATCACTGTGGCTTCTTTTATCTTTTACATTTGTGGAACTGCTGTCTGCTGCTTGTCTATCATTTACGACTTTTCTTGCTGACTTTAATATCAAATATCAAACCCTTGACATTCTTCCACATGAATTGTGCATAAACAAGTGATGTGCAATAATATAAGACAGATACAAGGTTTAATTTATTGTTTGATTGTTAATCCAAGATCAGTTACTTACACTAAGTTACATTTTTTTTTATTAGCTGTCATTTCTTTTCTACTCAGTGTACTATCTTATTGTAAAACAAAACTTGCAAGTTAATAGTTTGTTGGTATTGTAATACACATTGTACACAATGTACATTTGTTCACAAAGGAGTTGTAATGGTCCGGCCTGTAACATGAAAGGCAGCCACTTAAAAACCTCATCCAGGGATGGTTTAAAGTTAAACCAAGATAAAAATGTGCAAGAGGATATATTATCAGTATGAAAGGAAAGATAAAGTTATTTTTAATTTAAACTTGTTTTTAAATCTCGGTGCAATGGAAAGTTAAACATGAGTAAGACCAGAACTTTGGGAGACTGGTGATTATTTCACAACAACACTTTATCATTGTGAGTTTTGAAAATTGCCCTTTGCTTGCTTTGTAAAAATGTGTTTGCTTTTTCTCTGTTGTATGCAATCACTTGTGCTCCACTCTGTCTGCATTTAGCTCTTAGCAGCAGCTGTCCCAACGTGTATCCACTCATTTCCATTTAGTCTTAGTGTCGCTGGCACCGGTTCCGAAGGGTTCCGTAGCAGGTCCAAAGGTTTGCTTCAGTCCTGAAGCGGGCCGTCGAAAGGGAATGATGCCGCTGGTACGAAGTCGCCGTCACTGACTAACCGGGGCCGCTGGCTGGTTTCACGCGCCTCACCGTGGGCTGGAGTTGTGGAAGGCGTCAACTGTATAAAGCCGTGAGGCTCTCTTTCCTTGCCGTTGGCATTAGGCAAGAACAGAAGTCTTTGAAAAATATCACTGGACCACTGGGAAAAAGGGTCTCTCAGGAGTCGCTTTCTGGCTGTAAAACGGCGTAAAAGCGGGGTTTGGCGTAGGTCTGTATTGCTTTACAAAACTACAGCTCCCGTCCGCCTCAGGGAATGACGTCAGAATCAAAAATCAATGTGTAGCTTTAAAAATAAAATCACGTGGTACCGGTCGGTACAACGGTCTAAACTTGAAGACAAGATGTGTTTAGAGAGAATAGTCCGCACGCCACCAAAATTGCGTGGGACAAAGGAAAAATTAGGCTGTAGGTCTAATAGAAGAGAAAGCTGCAGAAGCTTGAAGTTGCTTCAACAGAGTTGCGAAAAAGCTCCAGAGCTAGGAGAGAGGCGAAGAACAAGAGAACAAAGAGGAAGTTTCCGGCGTGTGGCAGAGTTTTGTTCTGCTAGAGGGGGTGTGTCTTTGGGGCGTTTCTTTTGCTAGAGGAAGCGGGAACGAATTTTTAACCCAGACAATACTTTTCCTCCACAAAGAAAGATTGAGTGTTTTTAGCACAATCATAAGCATACACATACATTTAAATTTGATATAACCAAGTGGTATCGATAGAGTACATTGTAAACATGTTGTAACACGTATAAATTCATTCAAGCATTTTATTGACTGTAAGCTTGTAAAGCTGAGGTGGAGACAGTATCTGTCCGTTGGGTTCTAAATCCTGTGGGGAAAAGCAATCATTCAATCATTTAAACATTTTCTTTTTATTAAACAAAAATGTTTATTTCTGAAATGTCCGAGTCCGTTTGTAAACTTTCCGTTTACAGAGGAATTGAAAGTCAGTTTTGATTGAGAAAGTATTTAGAGAGTTCCTCCATACTGTTGCTAGGGGGCAGTATTGTATCATTCAGACAGTCTCAGGCCTTTGTTTGGCCCAATACACAAGTCGTATTTCAGAGAGGAGGAGGTGTCAGTTCTGGCTCCAGCCAGACTGCTAACGCCTTTGATCTGTTTTGAGATGAAGAAGGTACAGCCTTTAAGTGAGAGTTATCTCGGAGTTTTCTTTCCTTAGAAACAGAGAGACCATCTGTGGTTCATTAGCACATAGCTGTTAAACTCTGGTCTGCTGGCAAAGTAAACACTTTCTTGCGTCTGGAGAAGGATTTTACGGCATAAATTGTCGTGGGTTGACATTTTATAGCTGTAAACCCCAGTTGACCTGAAAGGGAATACAGTTTATGGCTGGGTCTGTGTTCTGGTCACTACACTCGTGACCAGTGTTGCCACAGTTACTTTGAAAAAGTAACTTAGTTACATTACAGATTACTTGATTTAAAAAGTAACTTAGTTACTTTACAGATTACTTGATTTTAAAAGTAACTAAGTTACTTTACAAGTTACTTTATTAGTTACATTCAGCAGCTGCCGACAACATAAAAATGACAACTGGTTTTGCCAACAATCACTTTATTTGACGTGTATTTTTAACAGTAACATCAACAATCTATCTCCTGACAATTAAAGTTGAATTTAAAAACTATTTCCTGAAAAAATACATGTTTTTACAAAAAATAAAGGCAGTCTCTCTTGACTTAACATAACTTGTTTTAATAAAAAATAAAATAGTCTTTCTTGACAAATGACAAAAATAATAACGCACAGTGACTTGGTTAAGTAACTTTAATCTGATTACTGGTTTGGAAATAGTAATGCGTTAGATTACTCGTTACTGAAAAAAGTGGTACTAAAAAAAAACTAAGTAACGCGTTACTGGCATCACTGCTCGTGACATGTCAGGAAATAGGAAAAAGTTAAAATAAGAACTTTAAAAATGTAAATTGTGTAAAAAGTCATCGACAAATGAAAAATAGGTACTGTGTGTTAGTACTTGGCTTTTGTATTTAAAAAATAATAATTAAACTGGACAGAAACAAACATCCCAAATGGATCGATGCCACCAGGTTCAACAATTAAACACCTTTCTGCTTTCAATTTATGGATAAAGGTATAGGCTTGTACTACTGTCAGCAAGTCTTTAGACCTGCTAAGTGGACTGTAAACAACAGGAGTGGGATTAAACAAATGGGACAAAAGGCATCCTTGCCTATGGGCAGGTTTTAACTAGACAAACTTTTTCTTTGTTTCTGTCTCTTTAGCTCATTGCTTTCTGATTAACACGCATTCCCTCTCCGCTTTCCCTATTACCACCGCTTCCCATTTCTTTTCATCATTCCTCTAGTATCTACGGGCTTTGTCTAACTTCCCTCATTATCTCCCTGTCTCCCGCGATCCATGTCTTTTTGCTTTGGCTGCACACCTTTTTGGCCTCTCTCATCTGAACAAGAAAAAAGTTTCTTAGAATATAAATCTGATCATTTTAGTTTTGAGTTTATTGTTGCCACAAGGTTTAGGAGGTTTAACTAATGAATGCAAATGTATGTCTTTGCCAATATTAATGAAAAAACTACCATAAGCCTGAAGAAATCAGTCAGTTGAGAGGTGTTAGTTGGGTTGTCAGATTGTGCTCTGTGCATGTGGGAGGTGGGTCTGGTGCATGCATACATCATACATATGTATGCATGTGTTTGCTGAGGGATTGTGGTTAAAGGCTGAAGTACAGACTGACAGGAGCAGTTGAGGGATGAATGTGGGGTCAACAAATCCTGACACACACCTACAACTTAGTGCCCTTTAATACAGCCGACACAACTTATCACATACAGGTTAATGTGTGCAAATGCAATATTTTAACAGTCATTGCACAAAAATATTATGCACATGTATGTATCCAGTATGGCAGTGCAGCTGTAACTATATTGTTTTTCTTTTTGTTGTTGATGTTGATTTAATGACCTTAGGATGGAAACTGGGGTCAGCAGGCAACAAGGTAAACATATGTCATAGTTTATTGTTTATGTAAAGTCAAAAATGATAATGTCTGAAAGCAAGAAGAAACATGAGAAACAACAGAAAAAGATTACAATGGCCACTTTTATCGAATGTTCTGAAAAAGGTGATGCTATTCAAATATTTAGTAGACACAAACCAAGACACCAGGCACTTAGTCACCAGTTTAATTCCTCTTACAACCAGGCTTCACAATCAAACACACACACATCCTATACACTCAACTAGCTGAATAAGACAATGTGCTCTAACCTCCACTCTTCTGTGAAACTCCTGCCACTGCATTGCAGATACTGAGGGAAAAAGAAAAGTTTTGTCTCAACAGACAGTTGAAGGCAAAGCGGAGCAGACAGAAGAAAACAAAGAAGAGACAAGACATGTAAAGATGTACAACACATGGAAAGGTATATTTATATATATAACACTGACCAAACTGCAACTCAAAACTAATTCAATACATTGGCTAGTTACTACCAATATTTCTCTTGCCATAACCATAAATTCTGCAAAAAATGTGTGTGATTTGCACTGGCCTGTATAAACACACTATCAGTGCACATTTCATAATATCTCTGATTGTATATCTATCTAGATTGTGTATTAGTTTTCCCAGCATGTTTTTGATGTTGGTTAACTGGAGTACCCGGCGGAAACCCACACAAGCACAGGGAGAACACTCAGAAAGTCCTCGCCTGACCCTGGAGACCTTGCTGAGAGGTGCCACCCTGCAGCAACTTTTATACATTTTTATAAGTTAAGTTGTCTTATTCTCATCTATAATTCTATAATTAATTAACATTTTCTTCTCACTTTTGTCTGACAAATGAATGTCAGTGAAATAAGTGCTTGAATTCAAGAAAAAAGGAGACAACATAATTAAAGTAAGAGGAAGAAAAATGAATAGGTGACACATAATTGTTAAGAGGATTGAAAAATGAGTGTATGAACCATGATGACAGTGAGAGCAGCTTGTAACATCTGGTGTGAAATGGTTTTCTAAAAGGTCAAATTCACAGTGGGCCATTCAGGGATAAGTAACAGAGCCATTTCAGGGCTTTGCTGCCTTAAGGCCATTCAGAGGTGTTTGTGATGTAACATTTAACCCAAAACGTACTACATGGAGGAAAATGACCGCAGTAAGAGCACAGCTTTTATCACACATTGCCATTCGTCATTCAAAGGTTCCACAATAGATGTGAGCGGAAAAAGCTCAGCCTCTGTTGTTGTTTGTGGTAAATGTTGCATGATAATTTTGTACAAGCGATCATCATTTGAAGTGACCTTTGTAAACCTGCCTGTTTTCAGCTATTTAGGTTATTAGTTCTCATTTTTATGTGCATTAACAAAACTTAGAAATGGGATACAAATAGGATTTTGCATTATTTATATACTTGCATTTGCTTGTTGTTTTCCAAATGGTCATATTTTTGTCTTGCTTTTCCTCTCAAGCCATATTCATACCAATAATTCTTGAGAATAATTGGCAAATGGTAAACTTTTATTATGTAGTATTTACCGATTGCACAGCACAGGGTGTGTCATAATTGAAATAGCACATGTGCGTGTTTTTCTTCACACAGCCTCTGTTTGTGTCAGCAGCTCTATTTGACAATTTGGGTGCTGTGATTGGCGGCACACTCCCTGCTGCACTGCTAATCACATCGTGTTACACACCGGGCTAACGGGGGAAGTTTATGTTGCAAACCGTTTTGCTGCAGCGGCATAACATTAGATTTGTTGGTTAAACGTAGCCAGAGGACGAATCATGTGGCGAGTGATGGGCTCCATATTGTCTGCCGGTAATTACTGCTCATGGCTATTAGTCTCCCTTGTTTTTAAGAGGCTCTTTGACAGCACATGGTTCAGCACGTTGCCTCAACACAAAAGCTTACAAAATTCAATTTGCATTTTCATCTCAGTGAAACACATTTTCTTTCCATTTTTCTGTCTAATTTTATATATAAAATTACAATTACAATTTTATTCTCAATTTTATTTTTACTAATAAAAGGGTGCATTGTTTGACAGTTTCTTTTGCATCGTTACATTGTTCAGGACAGAAAACTCATCTTATTACCACAGATTTTACTATTACTCATTTATTCATTTGTAATGTTTCTGCAAAATCTTTAACAATGTACAAAGCCACTGCATACTATTTGTGACGGAGCTCATTTCCCCATCTACAATTCAAACAGTTAAAAACCATACAGACGTACATACGTAGTTTACCACCACCAGTGTGTGACTGTGGAGTGAATGAATAAGAGCCTGTGAGCGCTTGGAGTCCCTTGGGAGAAATGTGATAAATAAATCTCACCCATTCTAATTTTTATTAAGTTCCAGATAATTGCAGGAAAATTAAAAAAAAAAAAAAAAAAAAAACGATACGAATGTCTGAAAAGCTGCTGCAGTTGAAGTTTTAAAAGTATAGTTTAAAATCATTTCAGAAATATGAAAGTCAGAACTGATCTTATGTTTGCTTGCTAGTTTATTTATCACTGTTTTAACTTTAATTCCCTGCTGGTTTATAGCCTGCACTGACTTGTATATTACACTGCTTTACTCATTTAATTTCTATCCTGTTTTTGGAACTCTGCATTCTACAGTGTTTATAGTGTTTAGTGCTGCTTATTATATTGTGAAAAACAATAACATTATTAACATGACAAATAAATAATTTCAAATCAGATTTTTATTATAAATGCATAAAGAATAGCTATTGTTGAAAAAGTTAAGAAGAAAACCATTTAACATTGCCCACTGATGGTTTTCACATTTTAAAATCCAATTTTTTGTCCAACTTGATTTAAATAGAGAGTAGTGCCAGACTGTCCAGATTGTCCTGGGACATGGTTGATCTTAAATAGTTTTGGTGGAAAATAAGTTGTCCATCATTTATAATATACTACAGATTATCCCAGCGATAGACTCTAATGCAGATTTGATATTCTGTCTTAGAAATCAAATATATTATTGGCCTAAGTCTCTTCTAAAGCTGTGCATTTATATTGTAGACCCAGTGCATATAGCGCTAGGTTAATTTGCATAATTAATTATAATTATGGATTAGATTTATATTGCACTTTCCTCTCAAGGCACCAAGGAACTCAAAGCTCTCACAGGCCATCCATTATTCATTCATTCCACAGTCACACGCTGGTGGTGGTAAACTACGTCTGTAGCCACAGCTGCCCCGGGGCAGACTGTCTAATTTGTTTCATTCTTGCAAGAATTAAACCTGTCTTCCATTTCTAAATTTACCATGTACAATCTCCGCCATCTCGTTTGTGATCCGAATCAAATAACTTATTTTAACACATTTATTACATATTTATTTTATATTTTAACACATTAAAGTTGTAGTGGCAGTTCTAGAGAGAGGAATGAGACCAAAAACAGCAAAAACAGCCAGACTTGCAAAGTGCTACTTTTTAAATAATCAGTAATCAGCCACATCGCAGCATGAAACCGCCCACACTGAAGACGCTCTAAACATTGAGTATAAGACCATGTGTTTCTTCCAACACATTTATAATTCACGATACTGTCACTGCTCCAGTTATACTCCCCCCTCAAGAATTCCCCAATCCTCTCATCTTCTCTCACCTGGAGCTTTTTCTCAGTTTCCAACACCACTCACACCATTTCTCACCCTTAATTCTTTATCTCATCCTTTCATCTAAATAGTATTATTTCCCGAAGTAAGGGAAGTAAGCAGTCCATATGCTTCTGCTCCTACATGCAATGTGTTGGCTCATGACAGGATTGTGTTCCCACTGCTGCTGCAAAGGGAGAGCATCAATAGCACCCAGCAGCCGACCGTGACAGCCATCCATCCATTTATTTCTCCCCAGTCTATCTCTCTATTTTTATTTTTTCCACTTTCAATAATTGAGCCTCTTCTCATTTACAAGTCATAATATGATATAATGTAATATAGTGACAAAATATAATGCAATATAATGGTTGTAAATTACAATATAATTGTAATTTACAACTATATTGTAATTTACAACCATTATTTACAACCAGGGGGGGTGGGGGGGTTCTTATAACACATGCATTCAACATATACAGTATGCTAAAGATAAATGTATTAAGTCTCAATAAAGGAAGATGTATGTTTGAGTCCATAAATTGATTTACGATGCTCAAGAGAACACAATTTTTATTCACATGAACATATCCTATTGACTGTGTTAAGATGTGGACTCATTTGCTGTCTCCCTTTGTTGCACTTTCTCTTTTTCAGTTGCTTTTCATCCTCCTGCAATATTCTGCCGCTCTTCCCTTTGCCAACTCCTGCTGAGTTTCACATCCCTTCATTTTCTCATTGTCACTGTATCTCCTCTTTGTTTTGATATGACCAGAAAATAGTGCTTTAGCAGGATGCGAGATAAACAAAATACGGGATTTGTGATCAGAGAAAGCAATCTCACCCAAGGTTTTTCTAAAGGCGGTAAAAGTGCTTTGACTAGGGTTAGTACAGTCTGGGCCCAGGATGCTGGGTGAGACACACTTTAGACCTAATAATGAAATGGTCTCTAAGTAACTTACCAGTGACTGATGGCATAATGTACTTATATTACATTCTAATTATTATTTTACTTATTATACATGTATAAAATAATAATCCAGACAATTTTGATGTAACTCTAGGTTTAGTTAGAAATTACAGTAATGAGAATGTTTGCATTTATACAGCTTAGCTGAAACACATTTCAAAACACAACAGAGGACATTCCACAGTGTGATGTCATCAGGAATGGAATCATGTGATGTCATCAGGGCACATCATGAGTACCTGAGGATTATTCTTATTGGCATTTATACAACACACTCACACGAGAGACACGGAGTTAGAAAGCTGCACAACTAAAGATAAAACAAAAGTAGACATGATGAGCCTGGACAAGCAAAATTGGAGCAGTCCAATTTGTTGGACGTTTGAAGAGGAAGATACAAGACAAATTACAGCTATTTTGGTAAAGTATGGCAAAGACTGGTTTGATTTTCAGAACTGCCCACTGATTTCAGAGGAGCAACAAAACCAGATCATTTCAAGCTTCTTCGACGATGCTAAAGAAACCGCGTTGGAAATACAAGGCATTTTCAGAGCAGATGAAGAAAGAGAGGCCTCAAACAATGGAAAGAGGAAAGATGATTGCTCTAAAAAAGTCCACGAGAAACTTCAAGACTTTCTCCTTTACAAAATGGCCAGACAGGCCACACTTGGGATGCTGATCAAATTCAAGTTTATATCATACATAACACCTACCCAAAAGCTGATAGTCATGGGAGTGGACTGCTTAGTAGAGGACTTCCTGATCCCAGAAATCAAGGAAACATTCAAGGAGAAGTGTCTCTCTCAACAAGCAGCCGGCCACATCAACTATAACATTGATGACTTCATCAAGCATCTCACAAAAATGATTGCCTTCAATCTGAAAATAACAAACAAGGCCCCAATATCATCCAAACTGAGGGATGAAATGCTGAAGTTTGTAACAGAGCTTGACAGCTGGCTGCAAGGTGAACTCAAGAAAGGCACCAAATCAGAAGTAAATACTGCTCTCATGGAGATAGAAAAAGTATTTGCTCAATATTACAACACTGCAAATTCTCCAACGGTTTCTCTTAGAAAGTGTCCTAAAGTGGTACCAGCAATACCCTATCTCAGAGAGATGGATATCCCAACCAGTTCCTCAGAAGACAGTGAAGACAAAGACAGTGAAGACAAAGACAATGAAGTCAAAGACAGTGAAGACAAAGACAGTGAAGACAAAGACAGTGAAGACAAAGACAGTGAAGTCAAAGACAGTGAAGACAAAGACAGTGAAGATGAAGGCAGTGAAGATGAAGACAGTGAAGACGAAGGCAGTGAAGATGAAGACAGGGAAGTGGATGAAGACAGTGAAAATGAAAAGATGGGTTACAACTGGAACAAAGATCTGGTCATGATACTGGTAACAACCCTGATCAAGAAAATTCTCAAACGTAACCGGTACAACCGTCTGGAGGAGTTCCATTTCCCAACCATCACTAACAAACTGGTTGAGAGGATCCTGAAAGAGCTTGAAGGGTGGAACATTCTTCTTGCACCAGACAAAGAAAATGCTAAAAAGGTTTCCAAGGTTGTTTATGGGAAATTAGAAAAGATCTACAAAAAAGACTTCGTCTGTGCATGTTTTCTGAATGGAGACATAGACAGTGATATTTTGGAAAAAGTGAAACAGCAGCTGGTATCACCAAAGAATTATGTAAATATTCCAGTTTACAAGTGGGATGAGAAGGCGTACACAGAGCTGGCAACAATACTGGTCACTAAACTCCTGAAATTGGACCGGTCGGATCGGATAGATATCCAAACAATCTCCAAGAATCTGGCAGAGCTGTTCATGAAAGAGGTTGAAGGTTGGGATATCTTTGTCAAACCAGACAGCAAGCACATTAAAAAAGCTGCCAAGGCTGTGCTGAAGAAGATACAGAAGCTCTACTCAAAAGACGCTTTCGGTGTGTGTTTTCTTGAAGGAATAATGGACAAAATCATCGCAGAAAAAGTGAAACAGAAGCTGGTAACACCAAAGAGGAAAAGGAACATCAAATCCTTGTTCAAGGCAGTGGTCAATACCCTTAAGGCTTAAAGCTTATTAGCCTCCAACCAAGAACCAAAGATCAACGAAAAGATTCTCTTAAAAAGTGGGAACGAGATGCTGCGTAGCATGGCGCTATGGGGAACATTCTTTGTGTGACCGTTTGTGAAGCACGTGTGTCATAAATGTTAAGAAATGGCTTATATAACCTCTTATATAAGCCAGTTTTTGTTGTGTTTGACACACATACTTCACAACTGGTCACATAAAGAATGTTCCCCATAATTCCCCGTAATACTACGCAGCATCGAGTGTATCTTTTCATAGGGAATTACTCCTGATCTGCATGTCTTATCTTCCCAGGGCGGCAGTAGCTCAGTGGTAGAGCGGCCATCCTTCAACCGGAAGGTAGTAGGTTCGATTCCCGCTCTCCCCACAGTTGTGTCCTTGGGCAAGACACTTAACCCACCTTGCCTCGTATGAATGTGTTAGAATGTTGATGGTGTTTGGACTGTGGAGTGAATGAATAATTGATATGTAAAGCGTCCTTGAGCTCTGGAAAGGCGCAATATAAATATATATAGTTTTATTTATAGTTTTATTTATATGTATAGTTTATATATATAGTTTTATTTATTTAGAGCTCAAGGGCGCTTTACATATCAATTATTCATTCACTCCACAGTCACACACTGGTGGTAGTAAGCTACATCTGTAGCCACAGCTGCCCTGGGGCAGACTGACAGAGACGTGGCAGCCATTCCGCGCCTACGGCCTCTCCGACCAACACCATCAACATTCTAAACAGTATGAACTGTGGGGAGAGAATCGAACCTACTACCTTCGGTTGAAGGCAGGCTCTACCACTGTACCACATATATATGTAAGTCGCTCTGAATGAAAGCGTCAGCTAAAATAAAACTGTAAAAAAAATGTAACACTGGTGAATGGAAAGCTTCATGTAAGTCGCTTTGGATAAAAGCATCTGCTAAATGACTAAATGTAAATGTACTTATTAAAGCTTTAAATACAGTAATTCAGAATTTAATTTAATTAAAGGGTTGGTATTTTTGCTAGAATACACCAACAACAATACATGATGTGTCACTTTTTAAGACAGACAGAATAATTAGATTGATGATAAATAACTAACATTTTTAACTAATTTAACCAAGGCTGTGCTCAAAATATATACTTTGCAGAAGCAATATGCAAAAACATATGATTTCTGGAAGGATTATTGAACAAAGTAGTCGAGAGAATGAAACAGTGACAGGCAGGGCTGGACTGGGACAAAAAAAAGGCCCTGGCATTTTTGCTCAGACCGGCCCACCACAATCGGTCAGACACAACCAACTAGTACACCATCCTTGCGGTCCCTGTAGATATGCATATCTACTGTTCCATTCCAAAAACCCCTACAAAGCTGAGAACTAAGTGCCATGGACCAGTGTACCAGTGCAAGTGGACCAGTGTACTCACTCTCTCTTGACAGACTCCCTGGTGATCAAAGGTTCCTCCCTGTCTCTCTCCTCCACTGCTAACTCAACCTGGCTCGACTATACATAAGGACAGAGAGAGAGAGGATTACAATTATTTGGAAGAGTTATTAAAAGTACACATAGTAAGGATCCATTTTGGTTATATAGTCCTGTATTCTTGAAGAGCAGGATTTCTAGATGGACAAAGGGCTCCATGTTATAAAAGCTAGTTAACCCTTTTGAACCCAATATAATGTGGATGTAGAATACTGCTAATTCTAAAAAGAATTTTTTTTTTTTTTCAATGAACCAGACAGCAGAAAAACTAGTTTACAATTGCAAGTATAGGCTACTTTGTTTTAAAGAGCACAAACCCTCTTTAATATGACACCAAACAAGATTTACCTCTCATTGTTGAGATACTCCCCTTAAAAAAAAAAAAGAAAACCAACCTATACTACCAAATTACTCACACAAAACGTCCTAAAAATATATGATATTCATATTATTCACTCACCGTAAATATTGCATATTAATGATGTTGGAAATTCATTAGAAACATGAGCAAATATCTACTTCGTTGAAAATACAGCTAAACAAAAATATACAGCTTTCAAAATGCAAGGCGGGTTTTAATCCCCAAATAGCATGTGTAAATGTCTGATAAATCGTATTAATATTCTCCTACACAGTATTATATTATGTTAATATAAGACATTGTAGTTCTTCAATGTTTCCTTGTTCGTTCCGCTTTTATTTTGAAAAAGCGGATCATTTTCTTCTTCGGATGTTTTCTGTGGCGCTAACACTTCCTGCTGCTATCTCTTAACGCCTTGTGATCGCGTGTTGTTGGAAGGAGTTCTGAACTCTGAGAGTGCGTCGTGCTAGAAAGTTAAAATTAAAATAATCAAATGGCATCATTTAAGTTTTTCTAGAGAAGAGGCGTACGGCCATTATGGGTATTAAAGGGTTAACATTAGAATAGTCAGCCAAAGTTGCAATTGAATAAGTTAACTCTGCTAACCTAGCTTATGCTGTGTTATTCGACTTTAGCTGACTGAGTGGCTAGTGCAGTGGGTGACAATCTGACAGACTATATAATGGCAACAACGATTAAGTTGTCTTATTATAATATTCATTAATTTAGATAAATCATCATCTTGTGGCCCAACCAGGCCCCCACACACACACACTTTCCTCCTGCACCCGCCCTGATTAACACTCCTCCTGTTAATCATGTAGCTAACATGCTTACCGTTTCAATTACACTCTCCATGTTTCTGCAAAATGTCGTCAGGTACTGTAGGCTTGGATACTGAAGCTACAGCACTAAACACGTCTGTTATTTTTGCACATGTTGAGGCATCAACCTCTAGCATTTTTATTTTTTGCCCATACTTCTCCGCAACCGCACTTTAGTTTCTCCATCCTAAATCCACAGATTTCTGGCTCTGAGCCACTAACTGCCTCTGACACAAGAAACAGAGGAGGAGGGGTGGAGCCTGTTAAGAGATGATTGGGCCAGCCCAGTGTCAGTATAAAAATGAACCAATGGGCGCTGTCCCTGCTTTATGGGCCGGTCATTGGCCAATAAAAAAAAAAAAATCATATTGTATGGACCGGCCCCAAGTGCGTCGGCCCACCGGGCATTTGCCCGGTATGCCAGATTACCAGTCCAGCCCTGGTGACAGGTGACACCAAAGAATAAAAGCAAATCCTTAGTCAAGGCAATGGTCAATACCATTAATTGATACGATTTAAGCTTCATATATTACAGATTCATCTATGTCAAGATCAGTGTTGGAAGTAACGGCTTTAGAGTATAACGGCGTTACTAACGGCGTTAATTTTTCACTAAAAGAGTAATCTAAATAATTACTTTTCCTATTGTTGCAACGCCGTTATCTTTACTGAGAATATAATAATAATAATATTATTTATATAGCGCTTTTCAGGGGACGCAAAGACGCTTTACATACATAAAATACATACAACAGAACAATAAACAAAAGAACATATTGCAAAAGAGTTTATGACAGGTTGTAACATTTCTTGAAAAGGTGAGTTTTTAACTGTTTCTTAAATGTTTCGAATGAGTCAGAGGTTGGATTTGTGGAGGAGGAGTTCCAGAGGAAGGGGCAGCTGTGGCAAGGCTCTGTCCCCAAGGTGCGATGCTTGGATTTGGTGATGGGGGTGAGGAGGTTTGAGTCAGAGGATCGGAGACGGCGGGAGGGGCAATGTTGTTGAAGGAGATCTGAGAGGTATGGGGGGGGCAAGGTTATTGAGGGCTTTGTAGGTGATGAGGAGGACCTTGAAGTGAATACGGTACTGAATGGGAAGCCAGTGGAGCTGCTGGAGGACGGGGGTGATGTGTTCTCTGGTGCGGGTGTTGGTGAGTAACCGGGCAGCTGAGTTCTGAACGTACTGGAGGTCAGTGGAGGGAGACCGTAGAGGAGGCTGTTGCAATAGTCCAGTCTGGAGCTTATGAAGGTGTGGATGAGTGTTTCGGCAGCAGAGGTGGAGAGGGTAGGACGGAGACGAGCAATGTTTGGAGGTGGAAAAATGATGTTTTGGTGATGTTTCAATATGAGTTTTGAAGGATCGGGTGGGGTCCAAAGTGATTCCAAGATTCCTGATCAGGGGGGAGGGGGTGACTGTGTGCCCATCGATGGAGAGTGAAAAATCATGGGAGGAGGAGAGGAGGGATTTGGGACCAGTTATAATGATTTCAGATTTATTTTAAAGTGTCACGTTACTACAATTTAGTAAAATAAAGCGCGAGGTGTCATGCTTTGGCTACACATCAGCTGCTGCTGGAGAGAGCAGGGGGTGGGGATGATGACAACGTTGCAAATGCGATGATAATTGGCTGGTTGGGCGGTGCCCTGCTCACGCGGTCTCACTGCATGCTCTGACAAGACAGCGTAAGCGACAATGGCGACTGAAAGAAAACCGTATAAATTAGTAGAAACATAGTAATGCCCTGAGGACATACGTGCATAATACCATGTTAAGATCACAAGCCACAACATTTAGCCTACTGAACATAAAACAATAAAAGTATGGACACCTACAGAGACAGACAGGTGCGTAAGAGAGGACATGAAGGGCCACAGACTGAAACAGAGGAAGCTCCCACACACTTAACTTGCATTTAAAGTTTAATCAGAAAACAATGTTTGTCGCTGTCACCTTCAACAGGTTTGTGGTGTGAACAGAGATAGCAATTTAAATAGACTCAATGGACCATGTGAGCCAATCAGAGCCTTTGTAGGCAACTACACTGTCAGTGCCTGAAATTATCAAATATTTTCAAAGTCATCAAACACAATTCCTTTTTCTTGTCATATGTGGCCTGGCTCAAGCCTGAATCCAGGCACCATGCCTGAGTTCTTTCAGCCATCTAACATGTAAACAAAATATTGTTTGTGAACTCAGACTTATCTACCCCACTCTATGCAAGCATGGCTTACCTGAAATTTGCTTGATCAAGATCCAACAGGGAATATTTAGGACATTTTCCAGTCTGGTCACCCTCGAACAGCTTCTGCTCAATCCCTGCAACCATGTCTTTCAACACAAAGAATCACTCCATTCATGTAACTGTCACTTCTATTGCAATTTTTTTATCTCCCAAGGAGGTTTTGATGGAGTGTTTTTGTTTGTTAGCAAAATAACTCAAGGTTATGAACGAATTTCAACGAAACTTTCAGGAAATTTTGATAATAGGAAAAGGAACAGATGATTCAATTTTGTTGGTGATCAGTTGAAGAAAAGTGGATAAAATAATACAATGCCTGGAAATCCGAGCTGCTTGGCGGAGGCTTTCCAAGTGTTTTTCTTGTTCAAATATATGTGTACCTGTGAGGAACTCCTTCCATAGCGCCCCTGTATCAAGGCCCGCCTCCCCTATGAACCTGATTTTTAACAGACTGGTAGGCAATGCCTTCTTTTGTCGCTTCCATTGAGCAAGGCCCCGCTCCACCACATGGGATCTTGATACAGTGAGAGGAAATTCTTTGTTGTTGTTAACAGCAGCAGAGATGGCCTGCAAGACATAATCAAGACTGAAGAAGAAATAAATGTTAGGCAGTGCGATTCTGGAAAGCGTATATTGTCTGTTTAATTCATTCAGGTTAGAGGTTGTCTAACTGTGGTTTAAGTACGTGACTTATTCTTTCTATATTGTGTGTTAGTATTTACAGATTTGTACCATTTACTTTTTTGTTGCTTCTGTAGGGTCATAGCTTACAGGTGATCCTGGATTCTTTGACAAGAGCCTTAGGTTATTCACTTTTTAAGGAGACTATAGAAGCGTACAAACCTTGAAATGCTCATCTTTTGTTTTGAAGTTGAAGGAATGAAGTCAGTGTCGCTGAATTGACTAAAACACAAGTATGAAGTTGAGAGTGAAACCCATATCCTCTGACCTTGAATATAAAAATGTGTACAATAAACTCAGTACAGAAGTCACATATAAGCGTTTAAGTTAAAATGTGGACTTTTTGAGAGAAAGTAATTTTGTTATGGACTAACTGATCAATATAAATCATATGAAAAAAAAATAGTTTACTGTTGAAATTAAATGTATATTACACACACAGCACAGTCAGCCTTTTGGTAAAAGCTCAGTAAATTTAAAAGTATTAAATACAACTGGTCAATACATTAATCGATTGGTGGGAAGACAGATGCTTGGAGGGATATCTCTAACTAAAATGCTACAGTATCTTGACATATTTTTATATTGACTAAATTGTGCTAAGATTCTGTTACCTCTCTCCACACTCGCTTGCATGTGCCTCCAGGTCATTGGGAGGAAAATGATGGCCACAGATTGGGCACACGGTCTGCAACTGGCATCACATGTTTAACATAAAAATGGTGGAGAAAATAATACCTCAAAAATAAACACTCAACACATCACAACATACCTTTGTCTTTGAAGACACAAAACAAACATCTTTCTCCGTAGGCTGTCAAGAGGAATAACAAAATTGAAAAATACATTTTGACATGATTGTATGCATCTGTTTTTACTCATCATTCAACAGAGGATGTTTTTGCATAAACTGTTCATTACTTGACAGTTGACACAGCCTCATTGCAAATGTAGCTTAACTACCTTAGAAAAATCCACATCACCTCAGGTGGAACTGGCCATTATACAAGTTATGACCAAATCCAACTGTAATGGTGAGCCTCCTCTTTGTTCTCTTAAGACATTGGCTGTGTCCAAATTCAGGGTCTGCATCCTTCGGAGTCCTCATTTGAAGGATGTTACGTCACAGCGCCGTGACGAAGGCTGTCCAAATTCGTAGGATCCTTTAAATGCGGCCCACAAATACGTCCTCCTTTTCCCCGAATTGGAAGGATGGGGGTGGTGGATCCTTTCCGTCCTACCTATCCCATAATTCTTTCGGCAGGCGTAATGGCCAATGAAGCGACGTAGTGAGTGGGAGAGGAGTATGCTTTTAGATGTAAGTTTTTTAAAAACTGGCTTTTAAAAAAATATTTTTTTTTCAGTGGTTGTCTAGTTAGGCATTTTGTTTTAGCGTTAAGTATTTTTTTACATTTGTACGTTTATATGTACAAAAAAAACATTACTTTCGTAAACTAGCTTCTTCCTTACTGCCTGTGTGAATATCCCCTTACATACAGCTAATTTGTTAGTGATTGAAGCTGTTTTTAACGCTTCCAGGGACGAAAGAGCGGACAGAACTTTTTATAAAGCTCCGGGGAGAGAACGATGAGCTCTTCACCGGAGCAAAGAACTCTGCCACTGTGGGATGGAGGTACAGCAATAAATCTATTTAGAAATCCCATTGTAATATCAAGGCAGTTTAGTTTCTTTTTTGTTTTGTGCAGTACATATAACATTTTTGTAGTATAATTCTACACAGTATTTGTCGTTTTGATATCTGTGATTAACACAATTCCAATTTTTCTCTTTTTCTCCTACATTAGGATAGTTTTGGAGAAGATGGGTCTGTCTGTTAAAGTGACACCAGCCCAAGCAAAAAAAAAAGTGGGACAATTTAAATAAGAAATATAAAGTATGTACATATATAGAAAATAATATTGTTGTTAGTAACAGTTAAAAAAATCCTAGGTTTAAGCTTACATGTTTTGTGAACAGTTTATATTTTTTTACTTGTCTTTAGGAATGCAAGTATCCAGGGTCAGTGGAGAGGGAGCACTGCTGCTACTTGGCCCTGGTTTGTCCAAATGGATGAGGTTTTAGGACAAAGGCCTTCAATTTGCCCCCCTGTCCTTATTGCCTCCATCCCTATGGACACTCCAGGGCCAAGTGCAGCAATGAGTGACCAAGAGGAGAGAGAGGAAGAAGAGAGGGAGGGAGATAGGCAGCCAGCAGCGAAGAAGAGGAGAACGGACAGTGACCAGGAGCTGTTAGACCTCATCAGGAGGACATGAGGCAGCAGAGAGAGGCTGAAGAGAGGAGGGCACAGGCTGAAGAGAGGAGGGCACAGGAGAGCAGGGAGAGGATGGACAGGCTTTTCTCCATTCTGGAGCGTTGGGTCCCCAATTATTATTTTTTTTCTTGGGGTGGGAGGGATTAGATATTTTTCATTGTTAGCTTCAGTTGTTTGAAATAAACTGTTTGAAATAAATACTTCTCATTCATTGAATTTCTTTTTTTCCCCATAATTTTCAAAGTAAAAGGAACATTTGTAAAGAAAATTAAGTGTATAATTATTTAATAACATTCAGAAAACAAAATTGATGTAACAAAATTCAAGAACACACAGAAACTATTTACAGAACTATTTACAGGACAACAGGGAGTCGCTGGCAGTGTTGCTGGAGCCGCTGAAAGGATGAGGGACATGGATGGAGTGCAGCAGGGATCCGTGGCTGGTCCTCTGGTTGGCGAGTGAAACATCACAGGGTGGTCTGCAGAGAGCTTCAGGATGTCTCCTCCCATTGTCCACTACATTGTCCACCAGCAGGGTTTGCAGAGCAACTTAACCAACGGCTGTCACATCTGTAACATGCATTAATAAATATGTAAACAGGAGAAATTGAATCCAATCCTTTCATGACAAAGTACTTTTTAAATAAGATATTAAAGTTATTGTTTACTTGCTGGTTAAAGGTAGTCATGACCTGGTGGTACACACCTCCAGGGCAGACACCTCAGCACAAAGTTGGTCCCGCCACTGAGCACCGCTGACGGCCTCCATGTTAGCCTCCCCCTCATCTTCCTCCACATCATCCTCAGGCTCATCCTCAGGTGCCAACACGTCTCCGGCACTGAGGCAGATGTTGTGGAGGATGGTGCATGCTGTCACAACCTGCAATAGCATATATAAAATTAGTATATTGTGATATTGAAAAAAAATAATTTAATATAACACTGGCTGGTAACTTACATGAGGAACAAAGGTGTAGTGCACCTCCAGCGCTTGCAGGAAGATGGACCGGAACCTTGTCTTCATCATTCCAAAAGCACGCTCTATAATGGAGCGTGCCCTGGAATGATGGCTGTTAAAGCGCTGGGCTGCCACACCTTGCACCTGCCTCTTGAAAGGAGTGATGAGGGGAGGCCGTTGGAGGCATGGATATCCTCCATCGGCCAAGATGAAATGCCCTGGAGGAGGGTAGGAGGACTGAGCATACAGTGGGCTGTGGCGGAGCACCCTGGAGTCGTGCACCGATCCAGGCCAGCCCACGTACGTATCGATGAAGCGGCCCTGATGGTCACAAACAGCCTGAAGGACTATGGATGGAAACAGTTTCCTGTTTCTGTAGCACTGACCATCAGGGCCGCTCGGAGGCTTGATGCGGACGTGACAGCCGTCCGATGGCACCTGCAGCTTTGAAAAAAGCTCTGTGGCGTGCCAGCCCTGCAAACCCGCGGGACACTTCTTCCAGGTGCTCCGGGGTCTTCGGGAGGAAGATGACCTTGTGGCGAATGGCCACCACCTCCTCAGTCACTCGGTGGACAATGTAGTGGACGGTGGACCGGGGCATCCCAAAAACTCTTGAGACCACCCTGTAGGATGCTCCACTGGCCAACCAGAAGAGAAACACCAGGGTCTCTATTGTAGCACCCCACCCATGTCTTCTCTCCTGGTTCAGGAGGTTCTGCAACACTGCCAGAGACTCCCTGCTCAGCCGAAAGTCTGGTCGGGGATCTTCCTGGCTGAAGAAACGGTCCAAAACTGGGACACTCAGGTTAATCCTGCAGTAACGGGGTCTGGTCTGGTTAAGGAAAAGTAGAGAACAAATACATAATTAGTACATTAGAATAAGTGTTTAACAGATAAAAGTATTATTCTACTTTAAGACAAATTTAAGTATCAAAACTCCAATTATTTTTTAATACAATGCACATTATACATATTGCATGAATAATTATATACATATTATTGATATATATATATATATATATATATATATATATATATATCATTATTTAGATAGATAGATAGATAGATAGATAGATAGATAGATAGATAGATAGATAGATAGATAGATAGATAGATAGATATTTTCTCTGACAAAACAAGCTAAAGTTTAGCCTATGCTTCGGCTCAATGAATTTGTAGGGGAAATTAGCAAAATACTTAAAAACATATATAAAAATAGGCTATAATGGCTTACCTGGATATGACGGTCTTGTAATCTGATAAAAAAAACTGTCCGACGACGAGCAAAGAAAGTATATAATTTATTTAATTGTTTTATTTCTTCCAAAAGAATAAAAATGAGGAGAATAACTCTTAGATCGTCCATTTTCCCACTTCTTGCTTAGCGCTGTCACGGTTGCTAGGCGACAGGATATAATCAACGGGTAAGGGAGGGAACTGAAAGAAGGGTAGGCTGTCCAAATTCACAAACACCGACTTCGGGTTTTGCGGTCGTCGGAGGACCCCTCCTCCTTCAACCGGGTAGGAAGGATCCTAAGGAGGATGTAGACCCTGAATTTGGACACAGCCATTGTTTTCAAGCTTAATGGTCTCCCAACATTATCCATACAATGGGTCTGTACATACCTCCTGTGGATAAGTATTTGAAGGCTTACATGTTTCAACATGCAGCGCTAGGATTGGCAATGGATAGCTGGTGTGACAGGAGTGGCACATTTCCTTTGGCATACTGGAGAAGGACTTGGAGTCAGGAGGCAGTGGTTGAGTGTCTAGTTCCTCCTGTATCGGAGCAATATATAGGACACCCTTTCCGCCTATACGTGCAGTCTTCAGAATTAGCCCATTATATCCACTGTCCCCAGGAGGCACCATATGTAGTTTTCTAGAACCCCACCCTCCTAACAAGAAAAGTTATTTAATAGTTGAACTCTATTGAAATGTGACAGTACTCATCACTCAAGATAATGATTCAAATTATTTTATACTAAGATTAGATTGGCCATGCACAAGTTCTATGTACCTGCTTCTTTGTAAATCAGCCAGCCCCCAGACACACTTCCCAGTTTTGGATAAAGATCTTTGAGGGTTGAACATACCTTCAAGAGTAGAGAATATAAATCCTACCATCATATTGACAAAATAACATTGGTTTTGGATAGTGGACTATGTTATGATATTATATGACAAAGAAAATGTTGCCTCACGTCATCATGGGTGTAGTTCTCTGGTATCAGCGTGGACCTGCGTCCCAAACCAGCTTGCAGATAGAAAACCTCTTTAATGCCTTTGGGAGTGCGCTCAACAATCTTGGGTAAGAGATAAAATGTAACTTCTATGTCTTTGACTTGTGTGAAGTGGTTGGAAGGCCCTTGTACGGGCTTTCCCCTGGCTCCAAAAAGGGCAGGAAAAGACCTTTAATATTTTTTTTATTTGACATTACACAATACAAGTACATTTCTCACTAGCTATAGTTTGACAATTTAGAATGATGAATGTAAGAGACGAGTCAGTCTGACAGAGAAACCAAATACAGTGAAGGACATTGTCATTTCTGTGTGGACACTGGGTCGGGCATCTCTCCCTCTTTCCTGACTCCTTCCCTGTCTGCTAGAATGACATGCCGTGATCAGAATGCATCACATTATTTTATACATGTTAATCTGTGTGTGTGTGTGTGTTATTTGTTGGGAAACCTTGGAGTCTCTGAGCCAGTTTGATGTTGGGTACTGGGCCCAACAGGACCAGGGGAAGGTATTGCATTCGTAAGCAAATTTAGGAGGTGTCTTGCTGAATTGACTACTTCTGAGTTGTCTCCCTGTCAAAACACATTGACACGTACACGATTACTACTTTCTCTCTCCCTCTTAAGCAGCGTTCACACCAAACGCGAATTGCGCGAATAAATCGCGCTATTCGCGCGTAGTTGGACGCTTGAACATTTTGAGTTTACTTCGCTTCATTCGCGTGAAATTCGCTTCATTCGCGCGTGAAATTCACTCAACAACAGACTCGGCGTCATGGGCTTCTGCCAGCGGGTTGTCTTCCGGTCTTGTTGAAGAATGGTTGAGATGGGTTTTTATAGTGAAAGTAGCAGTGCTCTATTTACTATGGAGGACTGAAAAACGGCGTGAACCCGTTCGGCGCTGTGCGGGGGTCCATCGGATGCTTCAGAGGCGGACCCAGCTCCGTAAGTTTCACAAACTTCTCCAGGAGCTGCGCCTGGATGACGGCCGCTTTCAGCGGTACTTCCCACTGACCCGGCCCCAGTTCGATGACCTGTTGTCCCGAGTCGGTGCGAGGATTTCCGCAGGACAGCAACTACTGACGCTCTATTCAAGTCTGTCCATCTGTCTCCAGTCAATATTTGATGTGATTATGAGTAATTAATATGTGGACAACTACAGTCTTCTGAACACAGTTATCAGTCCTACAGTCAATATAGTATTATGTCTATAAAATCGTATTTAGAATTGTATTTATAACAGTGTTTTGTATCTCTTATTTGTTTTTATTTCTTTAATAAATGGAGCCAGCCTCCAAAAAGAATCTATGACTCATGGCTTGTTTCTCATTAATACAACACTGGTCCAATCATAAATAACTGTTTTCTTACTGTACTTTTGTAGATGTGTTTGCAATAGAATATAATAAAAATGAACAAGTGTTTACCATAAGTAATCTAGTCTTAAATACTGAACATTATAAACTTTCTTCTATTTATTCTAAATAAATCAGTCTGAAATATTGAAATGTTTGTGACAAACACATCAAAACCTTTGGTCATTATATAAAACATTTATTTAAAAAAATGGAATTATGAAACTATACACAAAACTTAATGCACTATTTCTGAGCTGGAATAAAAGAATCCTAAAGTGAAGGAGAGGAGAACAGAGAGAGTCTGGTTTATTCCCTGCTGTGACAGCTGCATCATTTTAAAACTATACACTGGGTTCCAAATGAAGCAGAACTGTGCTGCTTTCATAGATTAATGTATGTATTTGAAATTTGACAAATTGTTTCATCCAAGACAGTAACTTCTGCAGAGAAGGGACCAGACTCAAGAGAAGATCCTCTGAACCTGGAGCTGGAGCTACAGCATGTGTTCTGAGAGCTTCTGAACTGGGTCTTCTCCTGGGGTCTTCTCTTTGGTTGCCCTGTAATAAAATGACACATGAAAAAGGCAGAAAAACATTATCAACTCATTAACAAACCACCAGGGTTGTGTTTGTATCTGAATGTAAGAGGCTATGAGGGCTTACTGTAAATGATTGTATATGATATGTATTTATTGCCTGTACACACCTGTGGATACAGCAGCAGATGTGGATGGGGCAGGGGAAGCTGCAGCAGCAGTTTTTCGCAGGGGGGGTGCCCAGGCTCATTGGCATCAAAAGTCAGCTCTGTCATGACAATATATATAATATACATATTATATTATTAAATTATAATACAAGTTAACATTTGAACATTACACCAGTCACAAACAACACATATCCTCTATAAACTCGGCGGTGGAAAACTAGTTATAAAGTACGGAGCAAATTAGCTCAGGCTTTAGCTAGCTAGTTGGCTCAATATATACGACTCTAAAGAATTAAAAGGCGTTTTTTTGCAACTTACCAGAGTTTCCAACCCCCTCACTCACTTTCCTTCGAGCAAGAACTTTTAAGATTCCTGGCTCTGAAAAATGACAAAGATGTTTCGTATTCCACAGGCTGCCCGATAACTTCGTCCTCCATTGTTGTTTTGGATTTCTGCCTCTACGGTCCGCCTCCGTTCGTAGCACGTCACTACTAGAGCAAGCTCCTGATTGGTTAACGCGCCGTGAATTTCTGCAAAAGTTCAGATTTTTCAACTTCGAACGAATGAAGCGTTGGACGCGTTTAGCGCGTCAACGCTCAGCTATTCGCGCCTCATTCGCGCGAATCGCGCCGCAGGACTCCCACACGCGTCTAATCGCGTCTTTGCATTGACTTAACATGTAAATCACTCGCGCTTAACGCTTAATTCGCGTTTGGTGTGAACGTACCTTTAGTAAGCAGTACCCTGACAATGACAATCACGAGGAGTAGTTATCGGAAATAATAACTTGGCGGCAACAACATTTTCACCGGAGTCAAACGCTTAGAAACAATAGACACCAGGCAAAGATGTTGTTACCAGAGCTAGTAGACTACTGTCTACTGTGTTTTCAGCGTCGGGAGAAAGATTTAATTTCCCCCGTTTCTACAAAATAGCTACAACATTAACAACAGTTAAACAAAAGATTGTTAGCTCGCAAAAAAAAAAAAACTGTCATTATTGTATTTGTCCCAGCCAGATCATTGCAAAGAAATGTAATTGCTTTATCATTATATATTTATGGGACGGCGTGGCTCAGTGGTAGAGCAGTCGTCCTATAACCAGAAGGTTGGCGGTTCGATTCCCGCTCTGCCCTGTTCATACTGTCGTTGTGTCCTTGAGCAAGACACTTAACCCACCTTGCCTCCAGTGTCCGTAGCACTGGTGTATGAATGTGTGTGACTGTAGAGGTGTGTTTGGTGGTGGTCGGAGAAGGTTGAGCACCGTGTGTATGGCAGCCCCCATCTCTGTCTGCCCCAGGTGTGAATGTGTGTGAATGGGGTGAGTGGAAGCATGATGTAAAGCGCTTTGGGTGCCTGAGAAGGGTGCAAAAATGCGCTATATAAATGCATACCATTTACCATTTTACCATATCATAAACAGATTAAATTATCACTAATTGCTATGGATTTCATGTCGTAACGTTAAGTTTCACCTTGCTAAACTTTGCACATTTCACAGCATAAATTGGTCAAAAATAAATCTCCAAAAGAACTAGGTTGTTTTAAGTCACAGGTAGGACTGGCAAGTTAACTAGCACGATGCATTCTATTTCTAGATTTCCTTACTAGGTTTACTGGTACTTATCTGAGCTAACAACATGATCACAGTCACTAGATATAAAGAAATCATTGACCTTCACTCGGTGCTATTCACTGGCAGTAAAAATGGGTCGTTATTGTAAGCACTGCTAATAATAGCTGAAACAATGCTAATGTGCTAGTCATAGACGTAGAAGAATGGTGCTAACTACTGTAAGTTAGTTGTCTAATTAGGGTGACCAGACGTCCCCGCTTTTCCCGGGACAGTCCCGTATTTCAACTCAAATTTTAGTGCCCCGACTTATTATGAAAAAATCATGCTTTGTCCCGTTTTTCATCGTTAATATATTTATAATTTTTTTTTTTTTTTTTTGCTGAGTGATAGCGTGAGTACTCCTCTCATACGGAATAACCTAATAAAACTAGCAAATCACCTTATAGTATATTTTAGAGAAAAAAAAAATTCCATCCAATAAGAGAAGGCAGAAGGACAATTCCATCCAATCACAATTCCCTTAATCAACGTGCAGTTAGTGAAGGCGGAATCCGACGTCACAGTATATGAGATGAGAGGACGGATAAGCTTGCCTCAGGTGCAAAGATGTCAAAGAAGCATGTACATTTAACTACGATCTTCAAAAAGAGTTTAAATTTCTCAAAAGAGAGTCACTATCAGAGGCAAGTAAATTAAGATGCGACATTTGCAGGGCTCGTTTTTCCATTGCATGGACGCTGCTAAAAGTAAGTGTGCTACTCCAAATGTCAGCGAATTTTTTGTGAAGCAAAGTTGCGAATCTGATAAAGTGCATGCAAGTGAAGGACTTTTTGCATATCATTCTGTTATTCATGGCCATAGTTTTCGGTCAGCTGACTGCACTGCAAAATTGATTAAGAAATTGTATGATCCAAAATTTTCTTCCGCTCGCACTAAATCTGAGGCTATAATATGCAACGTTCTTTGTCCTTTGTCAGAGGAAGAAGTTCAGCATGATTTTGACAAGTGCTCCTTTGTCACATTAACTGTGGATGCATCCAACCACAAAGACATTAAATTGTTCCTGTGCTTGTGCGATACTTCAAGCCACTAGAGGGTGTAAAGGTCAAGATCATTGAATTTTCATCTCTGCCAGGTGAGACATCGGATTTGGAAACTGCCTACATTTCCCATGTCATTGAAAAACATGGCCTTGCTCAGAAAATAGTTGCACTTTGTGCTGATAACACTAACACAAACTTTGGCGTTGTTAAAAGAGCTGGTAAAGGCAATATCTGGAGAAAGCTGCAAATTCAGCTAGGAAGGGATATTCTGGGCATTGGCTGTAATGCACACATCATCCACAATACCCTGCAAACAGCAGTGGATTGCTTACCGATTGATTTGGAGTGTTTTGCTGTGAAGGTATACAAATACTTTCATATCTATACAGTGCGCGTAAAGGAGCTCAAGGAGTTTTGTGACTTTGTACAGCTGGACTATCAGAAATTACTGCAGCATGGTAGCACACGTTTCCTCTCTCTTGGTCCATCTCTTGAACGAATTCTGCACCTTTTTGTAGTGATGAGTCGTTCATGAACGATTCGTTCTTTTTGAACGAGTCTTTAATATGACTCGGGAACGACTAGTCATCTCAGAGAGCGAGTCGCTCATTTTGTGTAGACCGCGCATGCGCATTGCACCACATCTCATACAGGAAACAGAAAGGACTCATTCATCTCCCAAGTCGTTCGTTTCGTTCGTTCGTTCACCAAGTCCCTTCCCCATAGAGAAAGAGTATGCAGTTACCGGAAACGGAAAGGAACTGTTCATCTCCCGAGTCGTTCGTTCGTTCGTTCACCAAGTCCCAGGGACTTGGAGAACGAACGAACGAACGAACGACTCGGGACATGAATGACTCCTTTCTGTTTCCGGACGGACGGATGTATTAGCTACAGCTACATAAGGCTGTCACGGCCCAGACCAGACATGTTGACGGAATTAATGCTAAGCTAAATATGAAGTGACAAAGGAAAAAAACTATTTGGATTAAGAGGTGAGTTGAACTCTCTGCCTGAAGTAAGCTACAATGAATTTATAATTTATTTTTCAAAGTTTGGCCATGAATGCATTAGCTTATAGTTATTATAGTTATTATTCCAAAAGTACTAAATGTATTAAAAATTGTAATATGCAACATTTTAATTAGATTCTGCTGAAATGAACGAAATGAACGAAATGACTTGAAAAAAGACTCGTTCATTTTGCTGAACGAGACTTAAAGAACTGAGTCAGTAAAATGAACTGAACTTCCCATCACTACCTTTTTGATGGTCTACGTGCATACTTTCTTTCTCAAGAAAAGTGCACAAAGTTTCTAAAAGACACATTCATTCAGCAACCCTTGCACAAAACTTTGGCTTGGATTTGCACTTAAGCAAACTGCAGCTTTCCATCGTGTATTGGAGACAGTAGAGCAAGACAATATATCTGCCACAGAAGTGGCTTTGCACATTTATGATTTGAGAAATGTCTTGCAGGCCAGGCTGGAGGAATCATTTATTCCCTCTGATATCAAAACACAGTTAGACACCCTTGTTGAAGCTGGTGACATAAAAGCTGATTATTTTTATTGTGCAGTGAGAAGCTTTTACTCAGCATCAGTGGATTACCTTGATATTTGGAGCTGCTCACTGGAGAATACAAAAGAACTAGAGTGGGTCCTACTGAGAAGTGTTCCAGAATGGAGAGACATTCAGAGCAGCCTCAGCAACCTCTACTCAAGAATACCTGCTCTCACATCGGTTGACGAAACCATGCTCTTTGATGAGTGGGCCTGTGCTAAAAACATTGTCACCTGTCACATCACTGAGTGGAACAAAAACAAGGTGGCTGTGTCTAGATAGATGGACAGACGTGTTTAGTGATATGGGGAGCAAGTCACTCAACTTTGGAGTCTTATCTTTGGCTGTGGAGTTTGTTTTATGCCTGCCTGGTACATCTGCACCTTATGAGCGTGTGTTCTCGTTAATGAATGCATCATGGACGGATGAAAAATCTCGACAGAGTGTAACAACAATGAAGGCAATGCTTTTCGTACAAATTAATTTCGGACTGGACTGCTCCGCATTTTATGATAAACTCTTGAAAGACAAGCGCACGCTGGCAAAAATTGGTTCCAGTGAAAAATACAAAACAGCAACAGTGAATGATGCTGTTGCACCATCTTGTTCCCACTGATCTGCAATTTTATGTAAGTCTACATTTATTTTTTTATATAGCTAACAATAGTATTAAGTCTAAATACTTGTATGTGTGTAGTAGGTGTTGTGGGTCTGTGGGTTCTGTGTCTGTCCCGTATTCCACTCTGAGAAATCTGGTCACCCTAAGTCTAATGTAATTGTAAACATGATTTGTGTATGCTCGCGGACTAAACGAAACGTTTCTACAAAATAGCTACAACATTAACAACAGTTAAACAAAAGATTGTTAGTTCGCAAAAAAAGTAAATTGTCATTACCGTATTTGTCCCAGCCGAATCCATGGTGGTCAAGTCAGCCGGCAAGGCAAGCACCTCGTCCTTGTTTCATGGCGCGAATTATGCTCCAAATCATAGATGCTGATTGGTCCAAGAGGGTTCCTGTGCGCCAATGAACGCTATCTATCGATCTGTGCTTGATTGCTCTTCCTTCATCCTTCATCCTCCAACTACCCGGATGTCTGTCTAACTTGAAATTGAATTTGAGAACTGAAATCTGAATTGTGAGAAGTGAATGTGAAGATATATAGAGAGTTTCATTTAATAATAATCATTTTAAATTATCCAATTCAGATTCAGTTTTTCAATACAATAATTCAAATTAAACAATACAATTTCAAATTATGTCATTCAAATTCAGTTTTTCAATGCAATTATTCAGGTTTAGCAAATCAAATTCCGTTTCTGATGGCACATATTTCAGCCCATACGAAACCACCATAATTCCCTGGGAGAAGCTCTACCTCCCTCATGCGGTCGGTCACTCACGAGAGTTACACCCCTTCCCTGAAATAAGTGACGCTGATTAATCATCAAAGCTTAGAGCTTTGATAATAATGAGTAGTTTAAAGCTTTCATTGACACTGAAATGCCTCAGTGATGAACCTTTTAAGTAAATTAACCTTTGTTAATACTGCTTCAGCAAATAACACGGTAACACTTTATATTAACTGCACACTATTAAGCCTTAACAAAGCATTAACAGATGATCTAATAACAATTTGTAAATAATTAATAAATGTTTTTTAATCATTAATAATGGTTTACTAATCATTAATAAAGTGTTAATAGTTGTCATCTTTTATGCCGTAACAAAGCATTAGTAGAGACTGAAATACTCTATGCTTAATAAAAATTGAATTATCATTAATAAATCCTTAATAACACCTTGTTAACAATGTATACATACTCAATAGCTGAAATCTATTATGCCGTAACAAAGTGTTAGTAAATAAGTAAATAATTAGAATTTTTAAATGTAAATTTTAACCAAACTAATTCCATTTTTAATAAACTGTTAATATATGCTTAATAAAACCTTTGTAAAGTATAATGAGAATTTATAAAGCATCTACTAATCGTTAATAAAGTCCATAGCGTGAGCTCATCTAAAGTGTTGGGCTAATTATGTTTTGTAAATCATTTATAAATGTCAATTAAGTACATACACTATATATGGCACTATTATGTCAAAGATAGAATGCAAATGAAACAAACAATATGAGACAGGGTTAAAACATTTTTTTTTTCTTATTTGAAAACATGAAATTTGAAAAACTTTTTTTTTGCTAATAAAAGCATGAATCTTGTTGGTAGGGTCAAAACAAAAGTATCAAAAACAAGATGGTAGTAGACATCTACTAATCACATAAATATTTGACCTTTGCTTGGTTTACTGGGTTTTTATGTCATTGTTAGATATTGTATTTTAATTATCAGAACTAAGATAATTATTATAAAAAAATCTAAATTACAGGTTTCATGGCATCATAAATACAAATGTTAAACATTGTGCTAAACAGTGAACCCTTTTCTAACCACAAACAACAGGGTTGAACAACTAAAATATTACAATTTTTCTGCTCTTGTTTTTAATGGCAGCAACTGCCCAGAAGACTTCAAGGACCTAACCTGATCCTTTATTTCCTGATCTTCATTAATTGCACTAGAACATTCAGCTGCAAATTGCATAAGTTTACTAGGGGCATTTTTTTCCAGTTCGCTATATTTTTGGGGCTGCAATGTATAACTCGGCCACTGGAGCTGTAGCCACAATAGTGTTGCGGTCAACATGGCATTGTTTAAATGCTGCAGACATGGTTGTTCCCCTTCAAAACCCGCAGAATCTTCTTATAGCGAGCCACAACTTGAGTTGGGTGCTGGGCTGCAATGCAAAGAACATATATAATAGTTACACATACAATGAACTGAGTGAGACAGAGGTGATAATGGTACCGTCACAAGCTTATCTACAAGTTTTTCTTTGGAACAAGTTTAAAATTGCAGTTCAAAACAAAATGGTCAGATTTTCATTCTCATTTTAATTTTCATTCATTCTCACCTCTTTGTATTGCTGCTGAATGTCTTTCTTTTGACTTCTTTTTCTCCTTTCCTTTCTTCTTCCTCTTTTTCTTTGTCTATCTTCCTGTTCTGATGACTCAGAGCTGGAGGAGCTGAAGCCATCAGTTGATTGATTAGAGGAAGATGAAAATGAGGATCCCTTTTTCACCTTGATGGAATCCTCTAGGGAATCCTGTTTCATAGGGCTTGGGGACATTGGAGCATGTCTTCTTAAAGCTATTCAAATATACACAAAAACAAACATGAATACACACATGGTAGTTAAATTGTTATAACTGACACTGCACTACTTTCTAAATAGTATAATAGAAAAATTGGTCAATATGTACACTTTTTAGCATAGCCTTAAATCTACAGCTGTGACTGACTTTTTGTTTGGAACAACCAAATGCTATAAGTCCATATGACAGGTTAGCCTACACTTTTAACTAAAGATTTTACCAATCATCTCTGCATATTTGTCCCTAGTTTTACATTTTTGTAAAGTTTATTATTGTGGTTGGACATGGCCAGCAAATATAATAATACATCAGATTTATATAGCGCTTTCAGGAGACGCAAAGACGCTTTACATACATAAATATGTCATTACATTATATTATTTTGGTGTACATACAAGCGGCCAGCTGTTCCTTAAGGAAGTCCCTTTCTTCTGAAAGCGCCTTAATTTTGTCCGCCTGTGCCTCCATCCTAATTTTGGCCTTTTCAAGCTCCTGAGACATTTTTTTCTCAGCCTGTATGGCAGTTGGAGCAATTGTATCACCTGTAAGAAATTAACAAAAGAAGAGATACAGTATTAACCTTCTGCAGGCACACCACAACAAGTCTGAGACTAATCACATTGTAGTGTATTTAAATCGGCCTAGAGCTATTGCTTTAACATAACAGATTTATAGATTTAAATTTAGAGGAAAAAAGCTCAATTTTATAGGTCATCTAGTAAGCAGTTTTATTTTAATTCTGAATAGTAATTTATTTTTCTTAGATTTCCAAAAGTGCTTTTAAGATACATTAAAAAATACATACTTTTCAACATGAAAAACCTATTTGAAGGGCAATTACAAATTATAAGTACACTGTTAAGACTTAGGAGTTAAAAGGAGTTGTAGTGTAGATAACAACAAATAACTCTTTTTTCTCTTGAAGGCAGTATGTCTAAACAATAGACTAGCGTTCACGTGACAATACAACATTTTAGCATAGTAGCTTAAATGCCACGTTTTCACACTAATATGTAAAATAAAACACTTAAGGTTAACACAGAACATTGAATTACAACAAGGATTTGAACTGGTTGACACCCTCTGGATTAATAATCAAGAAACCGGAGTCCTGAAAAACTTACTGCTTAGCAGGTTGCTAAGTTGCTAACGTTAAATGTTTCTGTAGTACATATCAAATGCCACGTCCTACTATTTTATAATATCTGAAAAAGTGGGCCACTTTCACATAGTATGGTTTAAAAAAATATATAGGCTACTCACCCATACTGCCATTATTCCCGGTGCCCTTTTTGGATCGCGTGTTTCTTCCCGCTGTGGTCGCCATCATGAACGCATCCACGATGATGCTGCTGCAGTCCTGCACTTGGCGCTGGGCGCCACCAACAGGTCGCTGTGTGCTATTGGTCACTTTTCCGGAAGTAAGAAAAGCGCGTACTTTCTCATGTTTTACTTTTTTCGGCGTCTGCTTTTTTACGTGGTCAGTGTCGTGTGCTAAGCTCAATAACCCTCCGTCAGTTTTATCATCACAGTCATGGAGCAACTTAGAAGATTGAAAAACTTATTAATGAAGAGATGTCCAAAAGAAAGGCACGGAAGCTTATAAAGCTGCTTCAAAAAATGAGACTTCTAAGGAGAAAAGTAAAATGCCCTGTGTCGCCAGAAAATGGAAATGAGGAAGAGGACGAACAATAGCGATCAATATGCTTGGTAAGATATGTGTTGTTTTTAGTATGTGAGTATTTTTGTTGCAGCTAACATTATTATTAAGTTTGGCAAAGTGTCGAAAATTGTCACAGTATGTTAAGGATGTGTTTATGTGCAACTGCTTGGAGATGACTTTTGACGCAGGGGCACAGGTGGACACGGGCAGTGCGTGGCCTCATGAATCAAAATTTCAAGAGTGGTGTGGGCGAGCTGTCCAGAGAAACACTGTCTTAGATAAAGTTAAAATTAAGAGTCCTAGTTAGTTACACAAAAGCAAGCTTATTTTAATTTGAAAGTTGAAATAAATCATGCTTACATGTTTCAGATTAGCAAATTCACATTCAACATATATATATATATATATATATATATATATATATATATATATAATTATTAATACACATTAATATGTTTTATATTATTTTATCTTTTTATGATTCCATTTATTTCAAACATGAAAACATAAAATAAATAATGCTCTACAGAGCTGTTCCCCGCTTATCAATAGTCTCACCTAGAAAGCATTTGTTTCAAATGTCTTTGGTATTCTGTCAACATTTTTTTTACTTTTGTTTTGTTTTCACATGGGGTACCCATAATTTGAAAAACATTGTTCTAACCTATTTTATTAACTTTCGATCAGGATTTGTCGAGGAGCAGCACATGCGCCAAGAATTAAACAGATTTCCATCAGACATAAATCCATGTTCAGGTACACCAAAGTCCCACTTAAACGATGGATGCAATTTATTTACAGGTAAGCATAACTATAAAGTTATTGTCAATCACTTTTGTTTTTATTTAACCATGTTTTCTTTTTTGTAGATTTTCTCAGGGTATGAGGCTACGACAAATGGATATGATTGATGATTCTATTGCGGCAAGCTCAGCGACACTAAGTAAAATGTCCAAGAAAATCAGGATGGTTTGTACGTGGGCAATTCGCAAGATGAGAAGACGGACCGGACAACAGATTGGTGGAAGGAGGGAGTTTGTGGTGATTGACGAAAGTCATTTTCGCCACAAAAGAAAGGTGAGATTTTGTTTGCCAATGATATGTTGTTGTTTTTTTTGTTTGTTTTTGAACAATAAATCACTGAGTTTTAAGATGTACCAGAGAATTAAGTAAAATAACTAAAATATAAATACTCATAATAGCATACAAAGTTGTGTTCATTTATGTTTTCTGCATCAGTATGGAAGAGGAAGGATGGCCGGTGGATGGAGGAGGAAAAACTGGGTGTTTGGCATGTTGGGAGTGAAACATCATGGGGGAACCAGGCCCATATTACGCCTTGTGGAAAAAAGATCAAGAAGGCACCTCATTCCCTTTATTCAACTTCATGTGAGGATTGGGTCATCAATCCTCAGCGATGAATGGCGCCCTTACCGTATTCTACCAGCTCTGGGGTTTGACCATCATACGGTTAACCACAGCAGGTGGTATGTGGATCCCCACACAGGTGCCCATACCCAGCACCTGGAGAGAGCCTGGAGGTCTTACAAGGAGAGAATCTGGAGACTTCGAGGAAATAGAGATGATAGTTTGCTCTCACAGCACCTCTACGTAATAGAATGGAATGAATGGCTGGCAAAAAAACACCCACATGGAGCATTAGGGAGACTGATTTATGACATTTCAAAAAAAATAGGTAAATCATTGGATTTTAAGAAAAAAACATGTTCCAGCCATGTTAAGCTGTAAGTAAACCTCCAAAAATGTATGACATTGTGATGTTCAGAAAGATAAGTTTCATTGTTTTCATTGATTGCTTGTACAAAATGTACAATCTGTTTATTTACAAAGCTTGTTTTTATTTTTTGTACATGAAAGGGTCATATTTAAGTTTTCAATTCTCACAATAGTAAATGTTAAAAGTCTTTATTTTGATTCTAAGGAATAGGCTTAATTATCAATACCAGTTCTGATAAAATTATTCCTTTGATTGATCAAAGCTGTCTACTACCATATGATTTTTATACTTTTGTTTTGACCCTACCAACAAGATTCATGCTTTTATTAGCAAAAAAAAAAAGTTTTTCAAATTTTATGTTTTCAAATAAGAAAAAAAAAATGTTTTAACCCTGTCTCGTATTGTTTGTTTCATTTGCATTCTATCTTTGACATAATAGTGCCATATATAGTGTATGTACTTAATTGACATTTAGAAATGATTTACAAAACATAATTAGCCCAACACTTTAGATGAGCTCACGCTATGGACTTTATTAACGATTAGTAGATGCTTTATAAATTCTCATTATACTTTACAAAGGTTTTATTAAGCATATATTAACAGTTTATTAAAAATGGAATTAGTTGTACTGGCGTTTGGTTAAAATTTACATTTAAAAATTCTAATTATTTACTTATTTACTAACACTTTGTTACGGCATAATAGATTTCAGCTATTGAGTATGTATACATTGTTAATAAGGTGTTATTATTAAGGATTTATTAATGATGATTCAATTTTTATTAAGCATAGAGTATTTCAGTCTCTACTAATGCTTTGTTACGGCATAAAAGATGACAACTATTAACACTTTATTAATGATTAGTAAACCATTATTAATGATTAAAAAACATTTATTAATTATTTACAAATTGTTATTAGATCATCTGTTAATGCTTTGTTAAGGCTTAATAGTGTGCAGTTAATATAAAGTGTTACCAATAACACTGGTTAATAACTAGTAAATGCACAATAAAGTTGAAACTGAACTCAACTAATATTGTGATACGCCCCTGTACATCCCATGTACTTTAAGAAGCTTTGCTACTGACCACTGCATTTGATTTGGCTCAAATTTAAGTGATTAAAGATTGCTTTTGTGACTCTTCTCCCTGCAGGAGTTTTAACTTAACCCCTGCTCCTAAATTGTTAATTTCACAGATTAGCACCGTGCTGCTAGCCCTAAATTAACATCCAGCCAACAGGCCAATACAAATTTAAATCGGACTCCCTCGATTTAATCCTCTTTTGAAATTGAATTTTTAATTCAATTATTTTTATATATAATTTTTTTACAAAAAAAAAAATAATATTATTGGTTTTGAATCATAAAGCATCGTTGGCCAACTTCGGAAAAAGCTCTCACTGAACAGAGAGTTCCTGAGAGTACAGGTGGAGGCTCTCACTCACGAACGAGACCTAGACCACCTGCTCATTAACCACCTGCAAATGCGCCTGGCAGAAGCCACCGAGGTGCCATCAAAAGAAAAGGGGGGTGAAAGCACTCCAGTGCCAGAACCTGACCCCTTTGCCCAAGCGTTCGCGCCTAGGCAGTTGGACTTTGTCCCGCAACCAGTTGCCTCAGTAAGTCCACTGTAACCATTGTTAGCAGTTCCTCTGTTAGAAGCGCAGATCAGTCAATGACAACAACTCCAAAACGGCAGGAAAATGTGAAGTACACTGTCTGTGGTAAGCACTCACAGTGAGCCTTAACAAAACCCTCCGCGCGGTAGACTATGCACGCACGCAACTGGTCTCATTGCTGACAACTGACACGCTTAGAGACACCAGCTCCTCAGTGAACAGCCTAACAATGTAAAGACTTCTGTATTGTATCTTTAATATGATCAAACCTAACCATTACCGGTACCTCCTCTAACCACCCTGTTTATCTTTGCCCCTAAACACCTACTAAGCCACTCCAAATTATGATACCAATGTGTTTCCCTTAATCAGGTTCACCCTAGTACATACGACGCCAAGGCTTTTGTGTGTGTGTTTAACGTGTGGCTTCCTTCCTAGTCTGCAAGATGTCGACACAAAATCTTGTGAACCAGCTTCGTGCCGAAAGGGGGGACTGTAGCAGATCGGCCCTCGGAATCCCCACGGATTAACTGTCCTGTCTTTTCTATCATTGCCAGAGGCCTTCAGAGACAAGCTTGTATCTAAAGGCTGGAAGAGGACTGGGTTAACACTGTTTTCTTTCAGATAAAAGGACGGCCAAAGTGTCTTTGAAAACAGACTTCTACAATGGTCAAAACATTAAATGGACGAATGACTCTATCCAATCATCAAAAGACAATTTCGTAATTATTGCAAAATGTATTTTTGATATTGTGTTGTTTATACTGTTCTTTCCCAGGATGCCGAGTTGTGACCAAATAACTCCCTACCCCAGTTTATGGTTTCCGTTTTGTTTCAATGAAATGTAATGAATGTTTCTACAATATTCTGCATATTCATAATACAATGGATTTTCTGTGTATACTCATACAAGTACGAATGTTTTTGTGTTTTATGAAAACCAAGGTGAAACAAAAGGAATGTTTTAAAAACTTTAGTTTAACTCCGTTTAAATGTTCCAAGCGACTTACTTCCCTTCCGCCGGAAGAGCGCCCCCGGCTCAAAGTTGATAAAACTGGCTGCTAGCCAAAAATCTCTCTCTTCCTGCTTGATCACCATGGCCAAAGTTTTGAGCCTCGTGTAAGCACGAGTAAACTTTTCTTTGTTCAAAAGACCGTGCCTGCTAAAGCGTCTGCTCTTCCCAAAAGAGCGCGCGCAGAAGCAAGTTTTAACCAGCAAAACAACAGCTGAGAACTCTTTCATGGACATTGCAATAACTTACACAACCTCAAACTTTTACACGGTACACGGAGGCCCAGGCACTGCTAGCTTGGAGAGTAACAGAACGTTGTGCTCTCTCTCTGGACTGCAAACCCTCTTATGGAACTATTGACAGCGCACAAACCCGTATTGAGAGCGCGCAAACCCGATTTTGAGCGAGCAGGCTACAATATGAGCGAGCATACACAGATCTGAGCGAGCAGAGTCTATAGTGCGCTCTCGTTTCTGTGTTAGCGCGTGCGCAAATCTGTCAGTGCGCTCTCAGTTCTGTGTTAGCGCTCGCTCCAGTCTGTCTGTGCATTCTCACGATTCCGTGTTTGCCCCCTCTCTGTTTTTGACTGTGTTTGAACAGTAAGCTGCTGAGGGAGGCTAAGTTTAAAAAAATGGCAACAGGACACACCCACATCCGGGTATAACCTCACTTTACTTTCAATGTAAAAGTCAAGAAGTTAGGCTACAATAATCACACTGTTTTTAAGCAAAAATAAAAATATATGCATATATGGAAAACGTATGTAGAAGAGTACAAAACATAAAAGCGGATAATATATACTTTTTAAAGTTTGGATTGTATAGTCACGGTTATTTATTTATTTATTCACATTTTTTGTGAGGATAAATCCCTTGAGATGAAACCTCTTGTTTTCGAGGGGGTCCTCTTACTCACATTAATTTACTAGGGACACTTTAGAGTTGCCAGTTGACCTATACATGCATGTCTTTGGACATTATGCCTATACCTATTAACAGAAAATGACTAATTTGATGAATAAAAATATAAGCCCTAATGTAGTTCTTCTGTTACCTCACTAGATTGGCAGCAAAAGCCAGTCAAATCCTGGACAGTCATTCATGGGAGAACCATTCATCTACTGGTCAATGCAATCATTTGTGTAACAGAATAAACTAAATATGGTGTCACACTACTAAATATATTTCTTTATTACATAATAATAATAATAATAATAATATTTGTATTTTTTATTTATTTTTTACTTTTTGATTTAATAGTACCTCTTCTTACTGCAGCAAGACATTACTACACCGGGGTGAGCGATGTGTCCTATAAACTAAAGTTCTATCCCACATGTAATTCTCTTTGCAGCAGAAACTAAAAAAAAATAAATAATAATAATTCTTTAGTTTTAAATGTGAGATCTGACGCCTTCCTGCCTTCAAAAGTCTCAGGGGTGTCAAAGACGGGGGACATTAATAGGCAAGGCAAGGGAATGATGTCCATAACATTTAAAACACCTGAAGTATAACAATTCAACAAATCATCAACTTGACCTGATGAGGCATTTTCAAACCTGATTGCAAGGTCCTTTTGGGGGGAGTCCCTGGCAGTGGTGGAGGTGTTGATGGTGGTACAGTCAGAGGAGGATCCTGGCTGGTGAGGCAGGAGTGTTTTTTTTTTTTCATTTGATGGTTGATGTCTTCTCAGAGGGCCTTTTCTTTGTTCAGTAAGGCTCAGATGAAGAAAATGCAACAAACTCCAGAGTTTCAACCCACCAGTCTGTTTTTATACAAAGCAGGCCACTGTGACTAATAATAATTTCAATAAGCTATATTTACAACAGATATTAGCTGTTTACAGTACCTTTACTGTATGAATGTGTGTGATACATATACATGTACTTGTGTTTGTTTTGTGCTGTATGTTCTGCGACACTGTACTTGGGACAATAAAATATATTTGATTGATTGATTGATTGACTGATAGTGCACAGTTGTGAACAGGACACTATTTGGACCACTTTGTCCAACTGAGACAGACTTTATTCCACACATTGAGTTCATAATCATCCAAACATTATGATTCATTCCTAAGTCAAGCACAGGGCCAGTTTTGTAGCTACATAGTTTACATTTCTATTTCTGTGAACCACAGGATATATTTTGTAGTATTGTAACTTCTTTAATTTAAATTTGTTGCATCATTGTAAATGTCTGAAAACCATCCTGTTATAGACCTGTTACCTCCAAGTCCTTTGGATGAGGTCTTTTTAACTCCAGGACCCACACAAATGGCTACAACACACCAACTGCCAACATTTCTGCCCTTCTGCTTTTGTTGCTTTTGATGTTGACCATATACTGTGCTTCTGAAGGTTGACAGACTATTAATATAGTACCCACATTAAAAATGTTTCTGTATTTTAAGTCTAAATGAAAGAATAAAAGTGTGATTAATATATAAACTGTACTGTATGGTGTGGTCTGCTGATGAAAGTTTATAGTTTATAAAATTATACAGTGTATAAGTTACAGCTTTAATCTGTTTATCAGGGAGAATTTAAGATGAATATATATAATTTATTAATTACTTGTGTGTGTCTATATGTTATTGATACAATAGGAAATGACAATAGTATAGAAAATCGAGTTAAGGTTTTGAATTAAAATAGTTTTAGGTTTTGAATTAACTTGGGGCAGTGTGTAATCTACTGCAGCACTTTTAAGATGTGCAATAAAAATAAAAAACTGTAGTTTTAGCTTCTGAACAAGCATGAAATCTTCATTCTTGCTTTTGTTTGTGGCTGACAAACAGTGTTCGCTGTGTTTATAAGTACAGTATGTGTTGGCCTATGTCTGTTTTTGTTTCTGTTGTTTTTTTCTTAATTGACATCAACAGAGGCCAACACTCTCGCATAGCCTGTTTACATGTCTGTTTTCATTAATATGGATTGTCCCTACTTTATAAATAAATAAATCATAAAATACAACCTGGAAGGAACTACTTCCTTCCGCCAAAACCTTAACAAGCGCAATGCACATTAACTATACTTGGATAAAGGGGGGCACTATACTGAACGCAACCTGCAGCACGTTCCTTCAGGAAATTGCAAGCAGCGCCAAAATCTGCAAATTCTTCCCGTCAGCGATGGAGGACAACTCTACAAGATCGACTGTGAGTATCCACACATCTAAGTTATTAGTTTTATTAAACTTTTACACTATACAACCGCTAATTGTGTATATTTTGTAAGATTTCTTAACTTCCAACAATTGTCTTCATTGCCTGTCTCTGCCACATAATCGGCTGCCATGTTGCATTTTAACTTACTAAGCATTAAAAACAAGTTTCAGAAAACCTTAAAATAGTTCATGCAATTCAAAGTAGGCTACATAAAACTGTCAGCCAAAGGTAGGCTACATAAAGGCAATTAGGCTAATATTAAAAATGACAATGACATGGTAAATAAATGTAATGACAAACGTTCTAGTACAAATGTTTTGAAGTGTGTTTTGTGTTGCTGTTTGTTTAAATTGGGACAACTGAGATAATGTTTGTAAAAAACTGGAACAAATTTGACATGGATCCTAAAACAGGCACTGTCTCCATTAAATAGGGACATCTGGTTACCCTGTAATAATGACACTTCATATTACAGAGGGGTCCTTAGGTCTATTTTAGGGTGGTTCTAGACTCTGACTACAGCCTATAGAGTTGAAACCCTCTCGTCAAAACCATCAAAAGTCTGGTTCCTCATTGAGTAAATACGTATATGCCTAGGAAATAAGCCTATTTAGTTTTTAGAAGTTGTATGAGAAAAAAAAGTATGGGTCTTGAGTCAAATGGTTGTCTTTGTGGAATTTATAAGTGACATATTTAAAAATAAAATAAAATTAGAGTTATCCGGTAAGTGCCGGTAATCCAGTCTATGTTTTTGCATTAATGTTAAAGATGCTCCTTCGTAAAAACAAACTTACATTGACTGTGCTTAATTTTAGTTGTTTTTTACACTGCTCTCTGTTTATTACAGGGTCAAGGTGGCGAGCGTGTTGCTGAGGCAATGGCCAGAGCTTTGCTCAATTTGATTTCCAATGAAACGACGGGACAAGGGGTGTCACCAAATCCCAACATCAGATCCCATGGTATAACAGAGAACAGTGTTGACAATGAAATGCAAAGGTAAGCCCTAACTTTGTTTAATTTTTTCACGATGCAACAAAGCAATGTGTTCTAAACAGTCTTCATTTTGTAGGGCCTTTCCAAGTCTTTACAGGTCACGAACAAATTTTAATTATGGGGAGAAAAGACGAAGATTTTCTTCCCCTCCAGCAAAACAGATAAGATCAACTGATGTTGAGGTACAGAGTACAAACCATAAAATAAATGTTAGCCCATAACAACAATAACAATTATTACTTTTTTGTAAAGACTTAATTTAATCATCCCCTTAAAAAAAAAATAATTATAAGACAAAAATAAAGTCTTATAGGCTTAAACAACTACAGACTTCACTATATATTTTTTAAGTTGTACTTCAATTGAATATTTCTATCTATTATTGTATATTTTTTATTTTGTTATTGAATATATTGTTTTTGAGTAAATTGTAATTGAATATGTTGCAAAATGCATGTAAGACCAATTTTTAAATGATATTCTAATCTTAAGATCACAAAGATTTATAGAGGTCAGTGTCTTTTCTATTCTATTCTATCTTCTATTTACACAGGTATATCTACTTGACCACCAGAGTGAAACCACACCTTCTGATTTTGAACAAAGTCAACTGATGTTAGCAGGTCTGGGAAAAGGCTCAATTAATATCCATCCTGAAACTTCCCACAATGAGGTTGTACCTATTCTTAATTTTCATATTTTACATTCTGTTTTCTTGTGGCTACTAGTCAGTTTAGTCAATGTAGTCTGTGTAATTTTTAATTTTAATCTGTCATAAAAGATTCAGTGCCTGCTGGAACAGCAGTTGCCTAAAATGACATCCATCATCGGCGGTTGGCTGATTTATAAAGCACAAGGTGTATATAAAAAAAACATCATACAACCACATGTTGGTATAATTGTAACTATAATTCATGTTTTCACTTTTCAATGTATAGGAGGATCTGGCAAGCGCAAAATGAATCTAATTCCACCAGAGGCTACAGGTTATTCTGGAAAAATTGTGTTATCTGCTTCCAACAACGGCAAGTCGATGCTTTTTGTTGCCCCAATTCAAGGACAACTTGACACAAGCCCATTGCGAAAGATTCTCCCGGTTTGCTGGAATGCCCAAGGAAACTTGCCAGCAGTGCCATCAACTGTTTCCTCTTAATGTGCTAGTGGCACACATCAAACAATGTGCGGGCGAACCAAACAAAAAGGTGACATTTACATTACCAAGCAATTATATAATGCCTAACAATTATACATTCTAAATTTTTTTTTGCATATTTACACATTCACCCATCCAGATATTTTTAGTTTTATCTGCATAGATTTTTAATTGTCCTGAGAATTAACTTTTCAAGTTATGATTAATATTCGTTTTAATTTTTATTGACACTACTACTACTATAGAAGTCAAAGTCTACTTTACAGGGTCTCCGCGGATCCTTAAAAAGTATTAAAACGTCTTAAATAAAATATACGTTTTTTTAAGGTCTTAAAATGTATTAAATTTCGCAAATTTTCGAAAAGTGGCATTAAATTTCATCTGGGCGGCATTAAATTTCATCTGGGCAGAATGAAAGAAAGATATCGGAAAAACTATTTTCCATGCTAACGTAATTTCACCAGCGCACGTCCCTGTCTAAAGACAGCTAAAAGTAAGTAGCGTGTGCCTATAGCACAGGCATCATACTTCATTTAGGGGGCAGTGTTTTCCCCGTAGGCCTGTCATAGAAACAGACGAAGAAGTGTTTCAGCTATGAGCGTGACAGACGCAAGCTAAGATGGGGAAGTGTAGGTTTAATGATAACTGGCTCGATGATGAGAAATATCGCGGCTGGTTACAAAAAATGTCGGAATAATGGCGCGTGCAGACTTTGCAAAAAGACGATACAATTGGGAACAATGGGCTGTAGAGCCCTTGATGCACATATGAAAGGAGAAGCACAAGCGCTATGCCGACAGTCAGGCAACAACTGTCCCCATTCAGTTGTTTGCAGCATCGGCATCTACTTCAAAGGCTAACGTTACACCCGCGTTGGTCTCTTTGGGTCCCAGTACAAGTAATGCCTTCGGTACATTCTCCCCAACCACTACACTGAAGGCTGAAATGCTGTGGGTTTTGCACACGATTAGCCGACATCACTCCTATACGTCCAATGAAGACGTGAGCACCGTCTTCAGGGCAATGTTCCCTGACTCGGAATGTGCAAAAACATTTAGTTGTGGCAAGGACAAAACCTCTTATCTTGCTCGATTTGGACTTGTTCCGTACATAAAAAGGGAACTTCTGTCAAGTGTGAATCAAGGCAGCTTCGTTCTCATGTTTGACGAAAGTATGAATAGGACCACCAAAAGCAAACAATTGGATTTGCATGTCAGGTATTGGGCGAATGACGAGAATGGTTCTCGAGTGCAGTCCCGGTATCTGGGATCACAGTATATGGGTCACTCCACTGCTGAAGACTTACTGGAAAAGTTCAAGGTAAGCCATTCAACAATCTAACAAATTAAGACAAGCACGTGATTTAAAATGTCAGTTTAATGTTTGTAAATGGGATAATAATTGTGTGTGTGTGTGTGTGTGTGTGTGTGGCATAAGGCAATTTTTCTGTATGTTTATGTTTGCACACCTTATCTTATGGTAAACTTACTTTATTTAAATATTTGACAGACATAGGCTATCTTAATACAATTTTCTTGGTTTCATTGCTTTAGGAATAAGTTGGCAGTTTTTATAATGTTTGTGTTTTTCATATTTTTAGGAATGTGCAAAGGAACTAAATCTCAGGAATATGCTCTCCTTGTCAATGGATGGACCGTATGTCAACTGGAAATTTGTGAATCTCCTGCAAAAAGAGCATGCTGAGCAATTTGCTGGGACACAAATTGAAATTGTCGGAAGCTGTGGTTTACACACCCTTCATAATGCATTTAAGGGTGGTTTTGAATTGTGGATGGTGGAAAAAGTGCTTAAAGCACTTCATTTTCTCTTCCACTGCGCACCAGCCAGAAGAGAAGATTTCGCTTCTGCAACAGCAACCTCAAAATTCCCCTTGCCTTTCTGTGGGCATAGGTGGTTAGAAAATTTGCCTGCTGTTGAAAGAGCTTTCGAAGTTTGGCCCGCCATTGTGAAGTATGTAGACCTTGTGAAGTCAAAGAAGGTGAAGAATCCAGGGACATCATCATTTGACAGCATTTGTGAAGCCCAAAAGGATCCCCTTCTACTTGCCAAATTCCATTTTTTCATGTCGATATCACGAGCCTTTCAGCCATTTCTGGCGAAATATCAGACGGATGTGCCTATGATGCCCTTCCTTTGGGAGGACTTGGAAAATTTGATCCGGGTAATCATTCACAACAACAGTAACAACAACACCACATGTCAAACACACACACAAAATAACTGAATTAAATTTTATTTTCAGAATCTCCTTAAACGCTTTATCAAGCGAGATGCCCTGCCTCTCACTCCATACAAAACTTGTTAGGCTTGATATTACGGATCAAAAACTCTGGCTGAGTCCAAAGGAAGTGGACATTGGAATGGGTGCAACAGCTGTCATCAAGGTGGGACTTCATGTACATTCACTGATATCTTTAGATAGAAATGTGTCAAACAAATGTGACTAACTTTGAGTGTGAGCTGTTTTGATATGTACAATTGAGGTATTGTTAATCTGCTGCTTAGTGTTTGGAGAGATCATAGAAATTTGACAAGCCATGTTTTGTTGTTAGGAGCTGTCAGGGGCCAAAGGCAGAGTTAGTGACCTTGGTCTGCTTCAGTTCAGAAAAGACTGCCAGATTGTTCTTTCGAACATCTGCAAGAAGGCGCTGGATAAGTGCCCTCTGAAGTATTCCATTGTGCACAATATGATGTGTTGGACCCAAAGAAAATGCACTCAAAGCCAGATGACTGTCTGCAGAAGATAAAAGCACTAATCCAGAAGTTTGTGCAGGACAAACAGTTGGCAGGCGGGATATCTGCTGGTAAACTTTAGGAATAAGAATAAATTAGAATAGAATGGAATATTAAATTGTGTTTTCATTTTGTTTTCAACAAGAATATTTTTAACACATGAATTTTAAAACCTTTTATCAACCAACCAACTCTTTTGGTTTGAAGTATTAGCCTGGGGTGTGTTCCCCAAAACCATAGTTGCTTACTAAGTTAGCTACTTTGTCAGTTGCAATTTCCCATTGCCAACCAACTAAGTTGTTAACTGGATAGCAACTATTGTTAACTGGGAAACGCAGCCCAGCTTAACATATACCCAGAGATTTTATTGCACATTTCTGGTATCATGGGATTATTGGATTACAAGCTACTTTCTCATTGTGATCCTGTGTTGACATTTTCTTCTGCATCAAATCTAATTACAGGTGATGTAATATCTCAGCAGTTCGAAAATTTCCTGCACACTGATGCCAAAGGATTGGACTTCATCTCCTTCAGTCCTTCTGAAGAATGCAGAGTTGATGTATTTTTGCATCAGAGAATGGGTGGATCTTATCCTGACCTCTGGGCATTCTGCAAAAATCTGCTGCTCTTGTCCCATGGGCAAGCTGAAGTTGAACGTGGGTTTTCAACAAATAAAGAGGTGGAGACCTGCAACCTAACTGAGGAAGGAATCGTTGCACAGAGATTTATATGTGACCATGTCAGAGTGTGTGGAGGAGTGACCAAAGTGCCTCTGACCAAAGAGATGATCGGTTACTGTGCCACAGCACGCACCAGGTACAGAGCATACCTGGATGAGGAAAGGAGTAAAAGGGAAAAAGATGACCGAAAGAAAAAAAGAAAGAATGTGATGGAGGAACTGGAGGATCTTAAAAGGCAGAGGAGATCATTGGAAGGTGTATGTGAGAGTCTTCAAACCGATGCTGACCAAATGGCAGAAAAAGCAGAGAATTCTGCTGGCACCAAAATGGCAACACTAATAACAAAGTCAAACACCCTGAGACGACGAGCTAAGGAAAAAAGAGAGCAGTTGGTGGTCCTGAATGCTGACATTGAAAAGAAGGCTACTGAACTGAGATGCGTAACGGATCAACAGTAAAAATTGTGCAAGAATATTGGGGTTCTTTGCTGTTGTTTGGACACTAATTCCTTTTTTTTACTCCATCGATTTTTGGACTGTGTTTAACTTGTCATTTTCAATTTGATTTGTTTACACACTGTTTGTAATGCTATTTACAGCAGTATTGTTGTAGTATTGAGAAGGCAGTTGCCTGACGTGCACTTTATTTACAGCAGTATTGTTGTAGTATTGAGAAGGCAGTTGCCTGACGTGCACTTTATGTTGCTAAATATGCACTGATTATTTGCACTGTTGCTCAAATACAAATGTGCTTTGTTAACCTGAACAGCTTTGTCGAGTGTCCTTTTATATATATATTTTTGCCGTGGTAATGGTCTTAATTTTAATTCTTGAAGGTCTTAAAAAGGTCTTAAAAGTCATTAAATTTGTTGATCAAAAATGTGCAGATACCCTGCTTTATTGTCAATTCATGTACAGTGCCACATGTACAGTACATACAGAGAATGGACATTCTGTTTCTCTTGGTCACCAAGTTGCGTGGAGTACAATATAAAAATTATAACAAAAAAAGACAAATACAACAAAGCAACATAAGGCACACAAAGGATGTAAACAGTGCAGGTAAAGTGGATTGTGCTGATCTAAGAAGCTATTCAGACTTGTTAAAGCGACCATGGAGCATGATGAGCAGTCCGATGCTGTGTGTTTTGTGAAGGCAAGTTTGTGGTGTGTGTGTGTGGTTGTGTGTGTAAGGCACAGTTCCTGGCATTTTCATGTGAATGTCATCATGAAAATCTCCAGATTATTCTGTAATCAGGTTCAAATACTATAAATGTATTTAGCCCAGAGAACATCACAAATGTGTAGTGACAGATAAATAGCTTATAAAATCCCCCCAAAAAGTGATTAAAGGGGGTGTTCTAAAATTGTCTTGTGTTTTTGATGTGTAAAAATTTTAACTCACTCTGGTTTTGTAGACAGAAGACAGATGCCCTATGTGTTTTGAACAGTGGCCAGTTGATGAAATTGAGGATCATGCCAGCATATGCGAGGGGTATAAAGTTAATTCCTAATAACAGCAATATTACTTTTGCATGTTGTAATTGATGTAGTAAAGAACAGCCCTATATTTTCTCTATCCTTTTTAAATAAGAAATTACAGAGAAGCTGGAACAGTTGCAGGACCCCCATGTTATAGAAACCTTGGGAAACAAATGTTTGATGATAAAATATCAAGGTAAGAATAATTTGATGAGTGAGTGTTAAATGTTACTGTATATACATTTTTGTGGTCAAGGGTGAGATATTTTAGAAACGTAGTAAACTAGCAACAAGAGATGTGGTTGAAAATTATACATCTAACACTGGATTTCTTCAGTAATGAATATTTGGTGTCCATAAAAAGGAAAAGAAAAGTAAACCCAGGTTTAAAGACAAGCTCATGTCTTTATTTTAAAACAGTGTTGTAAGATTTTTGAACTGTGTTTGTGTTTCTCTGTCAGTGTGGAAGACGTGATGAATTGCATCAGCAGCAGAGTGAAAACTGACAAGAAGTTCCAAATTAATGTAACACGAGAAAACATTCTCCAGAGAGGCCTAAAACAGTGGCTGAGGCAGAAGAAGTCAACGCCTGAATACCAGTTAAGTGTCAGCTTTATCACTGAAGCTGGCATAGATACTGGTGCATTGAGAAAAAAAATTCCTTACAGGTACATTCTATTTTTCATTTCAAACACAAAAATACATGTTATTAACAAGGTCCATAGAAGGTTATTTTGGAATATTTTTACCACATTTGGAACCTTCATCGGGAGGCCAGCTAGATTTATTAGGATTATCTGACTGCATTCAGTATGATACGGAGTATCCTGGGTAACTGCTTTTAAAAAGCTTTATAAGGTGTGAGAGGCAACATGGTGCAATGAAATTTTGATAAACATCATTGTCATGTAAGATATTTAGCAAGTCTGTGATGAAACTGTGATACCTGCTGGCACTTAGGTATTTTGGAACATTTGAATGAATCATGCGGGACGTCATGTTAAGAATAACAATTGAAATGTGTTGGTGGTTCAAAGGAAAGCTTGCCTCACCCAAAATGACTCTTGGCACTGCTATGTTTACAGAAATGGTGGTATGCATTGAGAATCAGATGTTTGAGGCGGCAGGTGAAGGAAAAGGAAAGAATCCTTTGTACTCGCCACATGACCTGGAGAATGGGCATTTTCGGTATAATATTTAGTAGTTATGAATAGCTGTAAAATTTGGAATAGTATTGTTTTTTATATCATAACTTGACCTGTTAGTTACAACTCATATCATGTTTTTGCGCTTAGCTGAGCATTTGATTCCCGTATATTCTTTTAACAGTTAAATAAATGTTTAGTTTGCTCTTCAACATTTTAACACAAGTGAACTGTACATACAGTACATTAAGAGTGCTGTTTTTATAATGTTTAGAATGTCTTAAATAGACAACATGCAACAGTAGACAGTCCTTAGATAAGATTAATATATTATTAGATATTAAAGTAAAGTATTAAAAGTTTATTATGATATTTGTGAGAGACATTTCTTTGCCAACTCTTTCTTGGAATCAAAGAGGATTACATTCTAAGTTAGGGATAGTAGGAGGGTTAGAGATGTTTTTGATGGTATGATGGAACCCTATGGTATCATCATAGATAATTAGACCGTTCAAAGTGGCTAAACGTTTAAACACCACTGTATATCTGCTTTAGAACAATTCATTAAATTAATATTAGACTTAGACTTGTGTATAGCCCAGTATGTTCACTTAATCAAGATACTGTCAACTGTAACAAGAACACTGTCACTATGTTCATTTTCAGAGCTGTTGGACAGATATTTGCAGTAAGTTTGTCTCAGGGAGGTCCAGCACCTTGCTTTCTTCGTGAATGGTGCTACAGATACATCACCTGTGGTGACCTAAGTGGCATCCCTATTTCTGTGGATAATATATCTGATGCTGGGAACAGAGAACTTGTTCAAAGGGTTAGAATCCCATTAGGATTTCTAGCACAAACTA